>VXAB01006124.1:186407-336772 GCA_013399175.1 Odontophorus gujanensis | reverse complement strand
TATATTTTATTATACATACATCAAAATGTATTTATAAATATCTAAAGTGAGGTGGGAGGCAAATGAATGAGGCCAGGCTCTTCTCGGTGTATAGGGATAGATCAAAGAGCAATGGCCTAAAACTTAAACATAGGATGTTCCATAAAACCATGAAGAACTTCTATATTGTAAGGGTGAGAGGGCACTGGAACAGGCTGCCCAGAGAGATTATACAGTCTCCTTCTATGGAGATATTCAAGACCCATCTGGATGCCTCCTTTTGCAACCTATTGTAAGATACATGTTTTAGCAGGGGGATTGGGCTGGACGGTCTTTTGTGGTCCCTTCCAACCCCTGTGATTCTGTGATTCTGTGTGATTCTGTAATATTTCTCAGCAAGGTAATGTTTGTGCTGAATGATATGATCCAGCATATACTTGCAGTTTGTCATAGCTTTGTAACTGGCATTCACCATCTGCTTCCCCCTCAAATCTCACCAGGCCATTTTAGCAGAACAATATTTTCAGCATATTGTTCTTCAGGGAAACATCATCAAAATCCAGGCTTACCACTGTGGTATTCTCTCACCATATAATTTGAGGAGTTTTGATATGTATACGGAGCAGACTCCATATAAATATATACACATGCAGGATTTCATCTTTCCAGGATCTTGATGGATATTGTTCAATTTATGTCAAAAGAAGTCAAGTTAAAGTAGTTGTTGGGGAAAGAGAAAATTTCTCTTACTGTCCTGCTACATGAAATTCCCTATTTAAAATTTAATTATCTGTAGAGTAGGCTTATAGTGCTGTCATGGTTTTATGATTTTTGGTACTGGTATTCCACATCATAACATCATGCAGTGCATTTAGAGTTAAAGAGCTAAGGTTCCAGCTCCATGGATCATCGATAGTTCCAGGTATACCTGTCTCAGAAGAGAAGAAGANTATCTTATAAGGCAAAACTCAAAACTATCTTTTCTAAACACTCTTTTCTTTGCTGCTATTCTCATTTCTCACAGAATCTTTATCTTTCCTCTATTTCTATTGTTGTATAACATTGGTAATATGCTCAGTATCCTCTCTTTTCTGTTCCCTCTTTCTCTTAGAGACATGAGTGCACAAAGTACAGTAAAATAAATATCTAAAGATATTATAATATATTTTATATTTTATTATACATACATCAAAATGTATTTATAAATATCTAAAGTGAGGTGGGAGGCAAATGAATGAGGCCAGGCTCTTCTCGGTGTATAGGGATAGATCAAAGAGCAATGGCCTAAAACTTAAACATAGGATGTTCCATAAAACCATGAAGAACTTCTATATTGTAAGGGTGAGAGGGCACTGGAACAGGCTGCCCAGAGAGATTATACAGTCTCCTTCTATGGAGATATTCAAGACCCATCTGGATGCCTCCTTTTGCAACCTATTGTAAGATACATGTTTTAGCAGGGGGATTGGGCTGGACGGTCTTTTGTGGTCCCTTCCAACCCCTGTGATTCTGTGATTCTGTGTGATTCTGTAATATTTCTCAGCAAGGTAATGTTTGTGCTGAATGATATGATCCAGCATATACTTGCAGTTTGTCATAGCTTTGTAACTGGCATTCACCATCTGCTTCCCCCTCAAATCTCACCAGGCCATTTTAGCAGAACAATATTTTCAGCATATTGTTCTTCAGGGAAACATCATCAAAATCCAGGCTTACCACTGTGGTATTCTCTCACCATATAATTTGAGGAGTTTTGATATGTATACGGAGCAGACTCCATATAAATATATACACATGCAGGATTTCATCTTTCCAGGATCTTGATGGATATTGTTCAATTTATGTCAAAAGAAGTCAAGTTAAAGTAGTTGTTGGGGAAAGAGAAAATTTCTCTTACTGTCCTGCTACATGAAATTCCCTATTTAAAATTTAATTATCTGTAGAGTAGGCTTATAGTGCTGTCATGGTTTTATGATTTTTGGTACTGGTATTCCACATCATAACATCATGCAGTGCATTTAGAGTTAAAGAGTTAAGGTTCCAGCTCCATGGATCATTGATAGTTCCAGGTATACCTGTCTCAGAAGAGAAGAAGAACTACATTCCCCAGAGGACTTTGCAATGCTTTGCGTTCTTACGTATTTACGCTTAGAGGGGAAGATAAAAACGGTCTGTGGTCACGGGACGCGGCCTTTCCTTTGGGATGGACTCAGCAGTGGGTGCTCGCTGCCATCTCGCCTTCAGCGTTAGCGTAAGGCCTTAGGTTTATCGGACACTCTTTCTTGCTCATTTTATTTGATTTATTAGCTTTAATTCCAATTATATTGTATTATAGTGTGTTATTTTGCTTTCCAATATCTATTTAGTAAATTAGTTTTCCTCCGCAGATCATTGCCGCTGTTTTGTTTCTAGGCCCACCTCCCTTTTCCCTTTTCCCTTTTCCCCTTCCCCTTTCTTGGGGCGTGGGTCCGTGGGGCCCCCACACCAATCGTCACGGACCCGGGCCGAACCAGCCCGTAAACCGTTGACAAGTGCAAATAAATCTGTTAACTTACCCACTACCCTCCATTATAAAGACTTGGAAAGATAAAAGTTTATTAACCCTCCCAAAAATCTTGCTCAGAAACTCCTCTTTTTGAAAGATATTTATGTATGATCCTTTTGCTCAGAGCTAAAACCCATCTTGAATTCACAGGGAAATGTAGCATGAAGAATTGGCAAGTTCTAACTGTATTTCATTTTCAAACATTTAAGCATCCTCCCACTTCTTTTTGTCTCCTATAATCAAAAGGAATGCTCCCTGTGCTGCAAAATGCAATGTTTATGCTAAGATGATGTAATTATAATTATTTCACAAAAGAAAAATAGTGACATGAATAAATACAGAAGTGTATTGTATGCTTCACTAAGAAAATCAGCACATTAGAAGGATAAAATATTGTATTACCTCATTAGCCATCATCCTGTGAGAGTGTTTTCATGAGTGGGAATTCAAATGGGTGAAAACTGTCTTGGATCACTTGTTTGGAAAGAGCCTTGCAAGAAAAACTGATTAGTGCTCATTTCAGATAAGTTTCCTGGTAGTTGAAGCAGGTAGAAATGTGGTAAAGAAAAAATAGTGCATGACTTCAAGAAAAGGGATTCTTTCTGCTTTACTGTCAAAATAAATAAAAGGATTTATGCATAAATGCATACAATTTGGGGGGCTTTATCTTATATTTCAGGTATGCAGACAAATATGTCCTGAAAATGTGTTCTCTGATGTCAGAAATGCTAGTAATGCTTGATTGCAACAAATAGGGATTAACATGTAAAATGGGCTTTATTTTAGAGTCATAGAATCATAGCCTAGTTTGGGTTGGAAGAGGCCTTCAAGTTCATTCAGTTCCAACCACCCTGCTATAGGCAGGGTCACCTCCCACTAGATCAAGTTGCTCAAAGCCACATCCAGCCTGACTTTGAATTCTTCTAGGAAGGGGACATCTACAGCCTCACTGAACAACCTGTTCTAGCGTCTCACCATCCTCACAGGAAATAATTTCTTCCTGATATCTAATGTAAATCTACCTTATTCCAGTTTAAAGCCATTTCCCCTCATTCTGTTGCTACATGTCCTTATAAAAAGTTTATCTCCAGCTGTCCTGTAGGCTCCCTTTAGGTACTGGAAGGCCTCATAGCCTTCTCTTCTCCAGGCTTGAAAGTTACAGCTCTCTAAGTCTGACCTCGGAGTGGAGGTGTTCCAGCCCTCTGAGTACCTTTGTGGCCTTTACTCTGGGGCACCTGCTCCAACATCTCCATGTTCTTCTAGTCTTGGGGGCCCCAGAACTGAATGCAGTACTCAAGGTGAGGTCTCACAAGAACAGAGTAGAGAGGGACAATCACCTCCCTCAACCTGCTAGTCACACTTCTCTTGATGCAACCCAGGATATAGTTGGCCTTCTGGGCTGCAAAGCATACACTGTTGGCTCATGTTGAATCTTTCATCAATCGACACTCCCAACTCCTTCTCCTCAGAGCTGCTCTCAAGCCATTCTCCACCCAGCCTGTATCTCTGCTTTTAGATTGCCCTGACCCAGTAGCAGGATCTTGCACTTGGCCTTGTTGAACTTCATAAGGTTGTCGTGGCTCCACCTCTCAAGTCTGTCCCAATCCCTCTGGGTAGTATCCCATTCCTCGGTCAATTGCACCACTCAGCTTGGTGTCATCTGCAAACTTGCTGAGGATGCACTTGATTCCACTGTCCACATTGCCTATAAAAAACTTAAATAACACCAGTTCCAACACCTATCCTTGAGGAATGTCACTCATCACTGGTCTCCACTTGGACATTGAGCCATTGACTGCAACACTCTGAGTGCAACCGTCCAGCCAGTTCCTTCTCCAGCGAGTGGTCCATTGTGAAAGACAAAAACTGTTTTTCTTTTTCTTTGTCTCGAAGCTTGCTTTGTGAGGCCTTTCTGGTTATAAGACTATCTGACAACTGCAAATTATCTAGGTGGGTGTTACATAACCAACAACTCTTTGTNTGGTTGAGCTGACATTTGACCTATTGTGTCTTAATCTTGCCATCGGGTATACGTAGATTAAAAAGAGCCTCTTCTCCCTCTTATAAATTGGAGTGAGACATCCACCTATCAAATTCATTTTTTCTTTAATTTTGTGACCAGGATAGAATGTCACTGGGACAGTGTCAAACTCTTTGCACAAGTCCAGATAGATGATATCAGTTGATCCACATTTATCCTCTAATGCTGTAACTCCATCATAAAAGGACACCAGGTTTGCCAGGCATGACATGTCCTTGGTGAAGCCATGTTGCCTACCACCAAGCAACTTGTCTTCATTTTCCATGAAGGAAATGTACAGGCTACTGACTGGCCTGTAGTTCCCTGAATCTTTTTTTTTCCCTTCTTGATAAAAGGGAAACACAACCCATTTTCAAGAAAAGAAAAAAAGAAGATCCAGGGAATTACTGCTACTATTTTCTATCATTCAAAAGAATGTATTTTTTAGCATTCTTTTTACGCCAACATACTTTTTTACTGTAAGAAAGTTAACAGTTTACTGTAAAACAAGCTTCTGATACTACTGATCTCATGAGATGTTTACAGTAGAATTCAGTGGAAAAAAAACCTGTACATAATAATTTTTTTCAAAAATTTGACATATGCAAGAAATGTTTACATATTCAAATGAAATGAAATGAACTTCTGAAGGCCACCATGTAGGGCACAAATCCATTATAGTCAGCTAATGCCCCAGTATACTTAATTTAGGCACAGGTTAAGGGAAGTTATGTCTTATTATAGACTCGTGAGGGACATTTAGGTATGCTAAACTGATCTTCTGGCCTTGGTGAAAATCTAAATTTTCTTTTTCTCTCAGTTTGCTATGGTTCTAAGTTTAAACAGTGCACGACTGGATGTCAGTTGTATCCAAAAAAGGCTTACAACCTCATTATTTTTGTAAATAAACTGAACACAGAGTGGAGTGATTCTGTTTCTTTTCTAATTTAGATATTTTTGGAAGATACATTATCCCACAAAGAGCTATATTTTCTGGGGTCATATAGAAGGAATGATGATGTCCTATTCATTAGGCCAGAGTGGATCCTGGAATAACTGTCTCCAAAAGAAAACAAGTTTTTTGTTTGTTTGTTTCTTAAAGATCTAATTGGTGCAATTCAAAAGAGAAACTACAATGCACACACAGAGTTAACAGTCAAGAAAACAGAACTGGAAGACACTAGGGAACTAAACTATTTGACACTGTAACAATATTCAGATACCCTTTAACATCTTTCACAATAATAAGCAAACAAACAAACAATTAAATAATAATAATAATAATAATAATAATCAACAAATTGAAACACTCCTTAGTCTTTGCAAGCTGAATGTATTACTTTAATGGAAATATTAGCAGAGATATGCAGGCCAGTGGGACAAGGTAACAAGTTCTCAGTGTAGAAACCAGGGAACTACAGCCATATGTCATGGTGAGATTGTCAGATGACGGAAAAGCAGAAAAAAGAAAGGCCTATGAGCCGTAAAACAAAAGCACTGCACAATAAATCTTTCCTCTAGCAGTTAGACAGCAGGCAAACAAGTCATGGAAAACAGGGATGCCTTTGCATGTCACTTCAGGGGAATATTTAAAAATAGAAGAATCCTGGAAAACAGAAGAGAATCAATACAGTGATTAATGACAGTAATTTCACAGAAACATCTGGGCAATTAAGCATGCACTTTAGGAGTTGTTTCTTGAAGTGACTTGTGAAAGAATAAATGAGTTGCAAACCAAACTTCACATCAATATAATGAATGTTGCTAGTGTGGTAGAAATACCTATGTCAGCTTGCGAGCTTTCCAGAAATTCAATATTAATACAAAAACGTATATGAAAAAAATTGGTTACTTTCTCTTATTCTTATTTTCTTGGATGCTGCCTTGGTTTTGCAGCTTATTCAGTCTGGTTTTCCTGAGTTATAACTTGAAAATTTCAGATCAGGAGAAAAAAAACATAATATATGAAAGAGGCACTTAAGTGAAAATTCCTATTTATGCATTTAATGTGACAAACACTGAATCATAGCATCACAGAATCATGAATCACAAATCACAGAAAAAATGAGTAGTTGAGATTGAAAGGGACCTGTGCAGGCCATGTGGGATAAACCTTTCTCCAGCACAGGGACATACGGAATTTGTCTACGACCATGTTGAGATAGATTTTGAGTATCTCCAAGAAGTGAGAATCCACAAATTATCTGTGGAACGTGTAACAGTGCTCAGTCATCCACACATTAATGCCTTCCATGTTCCATTTTGTGCCCATTACCTCTTGTCCTGGCATGAGGCACCAGCCTCAGGCAGGGCTGTCAGCCACTAGATCAAGTACTAGATCAATTGCCCAAAGGCCCATCCAACCTGGCCTTAAAAACCTCCAGAGATGGGGCATCCACAACCTCTCTGGACAATCTGTTCCAGCACATCAATATTCTCTTGCTTAAGAACTTCCCCCTGACATCTAACCTAAAACTCCGTTACCTTAGTTTAAAACCATTCCCCCTTGTTCTATCACTACCCATGTAAAAAGTTGATTTCCCTCATCTTCATAAACTCCCTTTAAGTACTGGAAGGTTGCAATGAGGTCTCCCTGCAGCTTTCTCTTTTCCAGGCCAAACAAGCCTAATTCCTTCAGCCTTTCTTCTTAGGAGAGGTTCTCTAAGCCTTGGATCATCTTGGCCTGTCTCTGGACCCTCTCAAAAAACTCCACATCCTTCCTTGGGGCCACAGTTTTGGATGCAGTACATAACCTGGGACCTCACAAGGGCAGAATAAAGGGGGACAATCATCTCCTTCACCCTGCTGGCCACCTCTCTTCTGATGGAATCCAGAATATGTGTGCTCACTGCTGGCTCATTTTTCATCTATCAGGACCCCTAAGTCCTTCTCAGCAGGGCTTCTCTAAAGGATTTATTTTCCCAGCTTGTATTATACATATTTTGGATTACCTCAGGTGCAAAAACCTTGCCCTTTGCTTTGTTAAACCTCATTAGGTTCACAATGGCCCAGCTTATGACTTTATCAAGCTCCCTCTGGATGGCATCTTTTCCTTCTTTATCAGCCACACCAGTCAACTTTGTGTCTTCAGCAAATTTGCTGAGGGGGCACTCAATCCTATCATTTATATAATTGATAAAGATGTTAAAGATTATTGGACCCAAGACAGATCTTGGGGGGATACCTCTCGTTACGGGCCTCCACCTGGACATAGACCACAACCCTGCAGCTGCAACACTCCAACAAATTCCTTATCCACTGAATAGTCCATCCCTTAAATATATATCACTCCAATTTAGATAAAAGAATATAGTGGGGAACTGTGTCAAATCCCTTACAGAGGTCCAGGTAGGTGATATAACTTGCCTTCCCTTTGTCCACCAATACAATCACTCCATCATAAAAGGCCACCAGATTGATCAGGCATGACCTTCCCTTGCTAAAGCCATTGTTTGATCATCTATAAAGATGAAATCTTTAGTCTATAAAGCCCCTTGTTAGGGTGTTTCCAGTATTCTCAGGTCTCTCTTGTACTGAGGGCCCAAGAAATTGATCCAGCGCTCCAACTGTGGCCTCACCAATATTGAGTGAAAGGATCATTTACCTTGAACTGGTGGAGATACTTCTCCTAATGAAGCCAGGAATATTGTTAGATATCTTAATGACACCTTGCTGACTAAAGTACAACTTGCTTTTCAGCAGGACCTCCAGGTCTTTTTCTGTATAACTGTTTTGCAGGGCTGTTTTTACCCCTGGCACCTGGGGTTGTTCCTTTCCAGGACTTCACAATTCCTGTTGAACTTCATGAGGTACCTGTTGGTCTGTCTGTCCAACAGGTTTGGGTCCCTCTGAATATTAGCACTATTCTCTGGCATGTCAGCCACTCCTCTCAGTTTTGTGTCATCTGCAAACTTGTGGGTACAGATCATTAAGGAAATTGTTGAACAGGACAGAATGCCATATTAATTCCTGGGATACTCTGCTCATTACTGTCCTCCACTAGATTTTGTACTACTGACAACTACTATCTGACCCTGACTATTCAGCCAGTTTGTGATCCTCCTCACTGACTGTCTATTCAGTTCATACATAAATGTGTATCTTATAGAAAATGTCAAAGGCCTTACTGAGGACCATGTCAGCAGAACCTACTATTCTCCCCATGACTACCTAGCTAGTCAATTCACCATAGCAGGATATCAGACTGGTCAAACACGACTTTCCTCTGGTAATCCATACTGACTATGTCATGTCCTTCATGTGCCTGAAATGGTTTTCAGGATTAGTCATTCCACTTTCTTTCTCAGCAACTGATGTGAAGCTGATTGGCCTTTAGTTTCCTAGGTCCTGCTTCTTGACCTTCTTGAAATAAGCAAGTATGTTTGTATTTGCATTCTGAATTTTTGTACAGAAAACACAGTTGAATTGAAAGTTATATAGGTGGACATTGGTTTGTACTGATAAGGATCTAGTTTTCTGCCTTACTGAAGCACCAGTTCAGTTCAGTTGACCAGTGCAGCAGTGCGTTGTCAGTACACATGCATAAAAAAAGCATTTTGACTTACATATATTGTGAATTTTAGAGCTCAGTAATGTTCATTATAGTTCAGTCTTCAAGACTGGTAAGCTTTGCCATTTGGCTTAATAGGTGATCTGTAAAATACTAATTTCGTTTTTCCTCAGTTTGAGTGGGAAACAAGTTTATGCCATGCCATGCCATACCATAATATGGTGTGCTGAAGTGAAGAAAGTCATACATCATATACTCTTAAGTTTTAATTCCATTGGCAATTATTGAAGTCCAAATGTTTAGCTTTATAGTTTAATAATTTTTAATATAGTTTAAAGTTTTATAATTTTTGCTGCATCTCCACCTATGAAGTGAATGATATGAAGTAGACATGGATTAATTTGGAAGGTTCTTTTTTTTTAATTGTTATCTTTCAGATAACACACTTCCTTGAATGTAAGACACTAAGATGTTTAAGACACTTTAAATCTTTACATTCAGAACTGGTGTTTTATGTCAATCACCTGCAGACAAAGATAAATGGGGACTATTTTCTAGCCTGAATCAGTAGACTCATGTTTTATTTACACTATACTTTTCATGGTTTTCTTTACACATAAGAAGGGAAGAAATACAGACACCTGTTCATTATTTGTTTGTAGTGATTGTGATGGTAAACCCTAATGAGTGGCCTTCAGACATTACAGAAGCAGGTCCACTACTATTCTACCTCTTTTTCATACAAATTAGTTCTCTCTATTTTTATTTTAAAAATTAACTAGTGTTTATTTCACCTTGCTAGTATCCAGATAGCAGTATCTCTCTATATTGTTAGCATCTGTTATGAATTCCTTCTCTGAAGCTAAGGTTGTCTTGGAGATAAGGTTGTAATGTTCTACTGTATCTAGAGCAGCAGTTATAATTCTTACAATAATTTATACCAAGTAAACCACAATGCCTTTATGAAACTTTTTTTTTTCTGTTCTCTTATTTATTGACAGATTTTTTTTTTTTAATTACAACACAATGAAACCATGGTAAGTACATAAGATGCAATAGTATAAAAAAGCCATTTTAACCCTTCCCTTGGTTAAGACACTTACAGCAGACAAGAACTGCCCCACCCCAATTCCCCCCTTCTCAAATGAAAACAAAATAAATATAAATTAATAAATATAAAACAAATCACTGCACAGCCCTTAACTCTTTGATTGCCATGGCAAGAACCATAATGATGATTCTAGCATGTGACTTTCTGTGGTTAAAGGTTGCCGCAGCAGTCAAAGGGTTATAGCATTGTAAACATAAGTACTTTGTTGAAAATGTTCAGTCTTGTTAATGGTCTACAGCAATGAGATTACTATCATGACCCCTTGACCTTTAATGACACAACATTATAAGGAGTTAAAGAGATAATAGCTTGGTGAGCTGTTACATAGATTAATTAACCCATTTTGTTTAACAATGCAATATGAGGTCTTGATTTACTAATAAAAGACAACTTGTGTATAATAAAACACTGTTCAATGAATTGATCAATAAAATCAATGAAAAAAAATCAGTCTAAGCACCACAAAATTTTGCCTGATAATATCTGACAGTCATAATACACTTTAGCACCATTTAGTCAGCCTTGCATTTGCACACAAACAAGCTTTGTGTTTGTCAGTAGAAGCTACCTGAAGGAATAACATATGTCAGTTATAAAAAGGTTACTGAAGAATGCTGTGTGAGCCAATAAAATAAAATAAAATGAAATAAAATAATAATAACATGAAATGTTGTTGCAGAAAAAATAAATGCTCCAGTTATTTTGTTAATAACATACATTCTAACGAGCCAACATGGACATGAAATGCATGGGGCTACACAGAGAAAAGGAACACAGACAAGAAATTTACATCACAGAGAAATCACGTGCCTTATTTGTCAGGCTTTTTAAATTAAGTGAGCAATTGTTGGGTTGTTCAAGAAATAGAGCCTGATAAGAGTTGCTATTTTTCAATGTGTGGGTTTTACAGTTGTGTTACGAATGAAACTACTTTCAGATATCCTAGCAACTATACCTTGTCTTTACATGAAAATTTTGCTGCTTCTTTCTCAGAGGTGGAGGATAAACAAGCATATCATGGTGTGAGGAGTGAGAGGAGACTCGTAAGTGTATGAAGTTCTCGATAACATACTGGAACCAGAACAGTTACTTCTGGAATTACAGGGAATTAGGTGGAGGCAACTAAATGGAAAATTAAATCAGCTGCTAAAATCACAAGTAATACCCCACAGACAGAAAGAAAAAAATCATGTTCTGGTAGATATAAAATTATAGCACATGGGTAGAAAGTAAAGGGCGTCTTTGGAAAGTAATGGAAACAAGAATGTGTATGTAGTATGCAAAAAATGTACCCTTTTGTATATAACCATATCAAACTCTGACTACACACAGACAAAAGCCACCATACATGTTAGCCAGCTGCTAACAGTGCTAACCACTGGACTAGCAGGGAGCAGAACTCACCTCCTTCAAACATCTTCTGAGCATATAGGAACACTGATCTCCTGCAGTAAACTTAAAAAAGGCAAACACTTGTACCTTTTTAGGGAGACTGCTTTAAGAGCGGGATTGGACTAGATGATCTCCAGAGGTCCCTTCCAACCCCTACAATTCTGTGATTCTCTGCAAGCCATGACTGAACTGTGTAATGAATCTAGCTCCCAGCCAACAGTATCAGATGAAAGAGAGAGTTCTTCATAAATATGTCATTTGTGATACCTAAAATTTAGGATGCTAATGCAAGTAGGAAAGCTTTCTGCCATGCAACAGTCTGTTATGCAACAGCAATAATTTAATGATGGTCAATGTTTGTGTATGCATTATCTTGTGGTAGAGAAAGGAGTCCAGCCCTACAGTTATTGTTGGAATATCCCCACATAGATCACAGGCTGTGGAATGCAAAGAAAAAAGAAAAAAAATTAAAGATAAGAATTTGAACCGCTGCAAATAATACCAAAACATTAAAAAATGCAGATTTCTAGACTGCTCATCTTGCACAGAAAATGTGAATGTAAATGTTATGCAAGGGCTGTCATGAAAAATGGTAAATCTGTGTTATTATATTATTGTACAAATTACTAGTGGAACAGCCATGAGATGCAATTATGGAACCTATGATGATCAGTGCTGGCTATGTCATATCATTTTAAAAGAGTTAAAGGATGGCTGTGTCAGTGGATGTCAGAGATATTAGAAATCTGAAGTGAATAACTTGGAGTTCAACTATTAAAGTACTGAATAATGAACAAGATTTAATGAAAGATATATACCAAGTTCCTCAAATATAAAAATGACGTTTTTGAGAAGGTGCTATCATTTCACCATTGACGAAAAGCTGCATTTCCTAATAATAAACAGTAAAAATTTACATGATTAATGAGAGGTACAGCTTTTTTTTTTTTCTTTTGTCTATAGAGTAAATAGAGAATTTCTCACCTATCTACCAAGGTTACATTAAAAATTGGATCAATCACCCAGGAAACATATCAAGGCATGGGAAAAAAAAAAAAAAAAGAAGAAAAAAAGAGAGGGAGGTATCAGAAGTTTTAAGTTATTACCAATTTAAATAAAGAAATAATATATGAGTTGTTCAGAGGGCATACATTTGTTTTTATTACATCAAATGGACTGAGATATTATGGAGATACATGACTGAATTTGGACTAATGTAAGGAAAGGTTTCTTTCTCCTTATGTTTCATCCAGCAGAGTTCTTTAAATGATAGTTAACAAGTTGGTTCTAATTTTTGAAAACAAAGCTAAGAATATTTCATTGTGAAAACTTTTTAACATCGATTCACGATGCTGCTGCTTTGAGTAATCCTTTCTCAAATTATTTACAATTTCAGCAGATACATAGAGTGAGATTTATAGAAATGTACTGAGGAGCCCTTTTGGTTGACTGCTGTACAGTGGGCAATGATATCAAATTCAGAATTCAGTGGACTTTCTGAGGTCTATCAAGTATTATTTTGGGGGATCGATAACACTTTTAAAGCTATCATCAAATTTCTGATCATATCTCTTCTGTACTAATGTCAGTAGCCGAGGTAGTGGGTACGTGCAATCTTCTGTGGTGTCAGTCATCTTTGGTCCATTCTGTACCTGTCAATTTGTTTTTGTACTTACAATTATGAACCAAAGTGTTCTTATTGCTTCTCTTACCTTATTCTATAAAAGAAAAAAATAAATGCCCAGCCACTGCTTTTTCTGTGTCTGTCTGTTGCCTATAATCAAAAGACCTAGTTGATTCTCCTGTGGATTTTAAAATTTGTGGTAAGACAGTTCTTGACTAATGAAAGTTTCCTTTGAGAAAGATTTCAATGTGTAGCCCTAAAATCTACATTTGTCATCACTGTAAGCCAAGGTCAACTCTCATCAAAGCAAGTCATATTGATAGGAAATGACTGCCTGTGAAACTTGTATGATAAGAAGGGAGATTCATAGTCCTTGATCTATCCTATAAAATGGTTTTCATTAAGACTCAGAAAGATACTAATAGTGAATGACACTGTAAGTACAAACTTATAAGCATGAATGGACAAGAGATGTCAATTGGTTTCAGAAACACACACAGAATGGGTGTTAGACATATACTTAATTGACAATATTTCACCAAATGCATTATACAGTGCAAGAACTGAGAATATTTATATAATCACACATTCCTTTAATACTGGATTCCTAGTCAAGATTAAATTGTATTGGGTAGAGGAATCTCAGGTTTTTTTGCGAGTTGAGTGAGTATTAATTAATGTCCTGATGGTTTATTTTTAGTTTTCATCTATCTAATTTTTCATGGCCTGAGTTCATAGCACGTCTCTATATGAGGTAAAATGTAACTATGCAAATGCAAGCCAAAGCTATGCATTGCAGGTGTGAACTGTACCTTGTAATGGTCATATAAAACAGTACTGTAGGTTGCTGACGATGCCTTCTAAATACACTTAATTACATGTACCACTTCCTAATGTACAAAGCTCTGTTTATATTCAAGCAAACTACTCACAGCTTACTTCAACATAGTGATCCCATAAAATATGAAGATGATCAGTACGTGTGCACTGTCAATTCTGTGGCAATAGCCAGGCAATGCATATATAACATATGCATTTCTGTTTACATTCATTGTATGCTTAAACAAATATGGGACTGTGCACTTCCACTCAAATATATCAGCTGTACAATACAGCTTTTTTTGGGTATATGTAATATCATGTAATTGCTAATACTAACAAAGAGTATTTTAAACCACCGTTTTACCCTACTGACCAACCTCCTCTTTTTAACTCTTTGAGGTTGTGTAATCATAGTAAGGGAACCAAAGATTTTTCACACCTTATGCATGAGTTAGTACTGACTGTATGCTGAACCTAAGCACTGTCAGCTTCCAGAAGACTTACAGTTTTATTTACAACCATGTAAGTCATAAACACGTATGTAGACTGAGTTTAAAACTATCCCAGCATGTGAGAATGAAAATATGGTTTAGAAACATCATTTTCTGATTTAACACACTACTCTCTGCAAGTGGTGAACCTGTCTCAACATGCACTAACTGGCACAGTTACAGTGTGCTATTACCAGTGCATGAGTAATATAATACTTCCCTAAAAACTCTTCAAACTCTGCTGTCATACTGTTAAAGTCTGAGCAGTTACTGCAGGAAGCTATTTTATACCAGCCTTCTGTTGTTAATCCCACTTCCCTGAAACCCAGTTCCCAGAATGATGGATGGGTAAATGGATGATCCAGAACATGTGCATGGCACAAAGTAAAAGTGATTGTTTAATGTGTCAGTACCAGATGGCAAAAATGAAGAGAATGCTCAGTATGCATTTTACTGCAAAAGCAAAATTTTTTATATTTTTTTCTGCCAGGGCATGGAAGGCTATGAATTAAGATATGCTGAGAGCTCGCCAGGATTAAGTGTGTAGTTGTAAAAAGGATGTGATGCAATTTCATAGGGTAGAGATGGCCATTAGCTAAATGGAAAACTTTGCTTTATGTAGTGGCTATTATAACTATCAGCTGTGGACAATGTGATTTTACAGAAGCAAAGGAAACCATGCTGTGTGACTGGAAAGCTTTGTGCCATAATAAATGGCTGCATATGTAGTGGTTAGCGTTTATGTAGTTTTATGTAACAGCAAGCAGCACCATACTGCATGCACGTCCAAGTGCAGAAAATCCTCTTTAGTATGCGAGTTTGAATCAACATTTCTTCATTTATATCTTATCTGTCTTTAAAATTTATTTCAACTACCATGAGCAGAGCAGAGTAATACTTAAGGCTCTTTCCACAGAGCTGCCATAATCTCACATCCTCCAGAATGTCATATCTCAACAACATAACAGGCAGCTGCAACTACAAACTGAATGTAATTTGTAGATAATATGTTAAAGCTTGTGAATACTGAGAAACAAAACCTGTTTATGATGTATATGTTCAGTGCTATGTACTTTGTAATTTTGAGAACAAATGTTTGCTGTGGTCACATACTGATGATCCTTCCAAAAATGAACTCATGATTGTCATTGTGCTTTCCAATTTACATACATATATCAAATATTTTATCAACAGAATCTATGCTGTCTAACACTAGAGTCTACCTTAGATCAAATGTCAGATGGAGCCAGACCACACCAAGTAATGGTATCCTTTTGGTGTTTATCACACACTTTCAACATTCATGGCACTGATGATAGTATCATTCTCTACCAGTTTATAACATCTCTGATGACAAGTCACAAGAGTGGATTAGATAGACTGGACTCACACATTAATTTTTTCATGAGATTCCTGGCAGACAATTCAATGATTTACATGTATAAACCAGAAACATTAATTTTATGATTATATGTTATATGGTTCATTTACACCGGTTGTGTAACTGACATATGTTTCAACACTCTTATCCTATTTGAACCATTCTATCTGCAGTCTGTGCACAGTGAGCTAAGGAAGTATGCTTAATGTTATAGTGCTGGTTTATCTTTTCTATAGCATTGTATTCAATAACAGGTTATCTGTTCCTTGACTCACACACAATATTATTTGATTTACAGCATAGCTGAACACTGAACTGGCCAGGGACTTTTGTTCCTTCTACTGATAATAATGATTTTTCTTGCGGCTCATAAGGTTGCAGTCATTTCTTTACAGTTCTGGAAATAGAGCTTTCCAAAGAAAGTCCTGACAGCAACAAGTGGTGACAAGGAGCTATTGTTCTGTAATGGCTGCATCAAATCTCCTACTGCTATAGCACATGGTTTCCTCCACCTCTGCAGTTGGTAATAAAACCCTGGCCTCATTCTGAGAAGATATGTGAGCCAGGACAGAGCAAACCCCTGAAACCATATCGTTATTCCTCACCTTGTGCTACCTCCAGTTTAGGCTGCTAATGGTGTGATAGCTTGCATTTCTACTTTCTTGAAAATGAAGTGACTGGAATATTCACCATTCAATTTGCACTGTGTCTTTTTTAAGCATTGCACTAGCAATGGTTCCAATGTGAAATAAACAAACAAACAAAAAAATTATATTAGGAAATCTAGTGCTTCCGCTGTTTATGTACCCTACACACCTCTTTCTAACCAATGAAGTAGAATTCAATTCTATATAATTTGGTAACAAAAACTACATTTAACTGACATTAGGATTCTGAAATAAAGCAGAAAAAAGTTGAAAATTAAAAAATAAGTCTGACACCATTTTTAATCCACCGTGCTTATGAACAAAGGAGTCTTGAGAGGTGGAGTACACTGCCAAGGGAAAGCATAGGTCTACCCCTTACGTTTGAGTATATTAGTTTCTGTTGCTTCCATTCATAAAATTAGACTTTATCTATTTTTTCAGTTGTTCCCTCTCTTTGTCCCAATTTGAACACAGAAAAAAAACGAAATTTCACATGAAGATTTAAAATTTGTATTACATTTATTCAGGAGACTTGAAACGGATCCTTTGGAGCCATTTGAGCCTCCTTCCATCTCAGCCTATCCAGTAAATTGACACTCAGTTTTTAAAATGTATTTTTTGATAAAAATTAATTTGTGTGTACAGTCAATAACCTTCTCATAGTTTTATACATTAGAAGGCCAGAGGAAACACTGCTATCATCTGCTCCGGCCTCCTTCATCACACAGACCATAGTACTCTGAAGATACACAACCCTCTATAGCCAGCTCAGTAGACTGTAATGGATTAACACAATGCATATTCAGTTTTGAATTGTTCCACAGTACAAACTGTTACAGTAGTAATATGGAAAATTTTATTAAAAACTTTATGAAAAAGGTAATGGCACATGAGCAGGAACCCAGATTGCAGAACTCAATGTATTTTCACTTTGTTAGTGCACATAATTATAGGCCCTGGTAGAAAAATGACTGTTTTAAAAATAACATTTTCTTAGAACTTTTACTCGTTGGAGTGCAAAACTAAATCAGGCAACATCACTAATTTACTCTGAAGTTCTATAATATAAAGTCAGCCAGTAAGTATTTCAGAAATTACACTGAGCATAATTGCTCCTACATATTTTACTTACAGCAAACCTTTATGACTAAAAATAGGAGTATACAAGAGAATTGCTGACACAGTCTTGCTCTGTATGACATAAACATACCAATATAATATTACTTTTCCCTTTCTCTGTATATTATATTTATGCACTTTAGAGTAAGACAAACCAATCAACTTATATAATCATGTATCTATGATGTACCATATACCAAGCACTAGATTTATCACACTTACCTTCCTGCATAATTAAAGTTAAGTTCTCCAAATGCAAACATTTTTGGTTACCTTATCAAAAAACAACAGTCAACATGCTCAGCACTTCATTACTCTCAGGGAAATAATTGCACAAAAAGTTAAAGTTTCCATGAAAGATATTTCAAAGGTTAAGGGAAAGTTTCAAGTTAATAAAATAACCATGGTGAGATGTCGTTCTACTTAAAGATAATATAAAATCAGTTCCCCTGTTGTAGAGGAAAACTAAATGAGGTGAAAGTAGTAGTGTTTGTATTTTTCCACCAACTATCCAAGGGACGAAATTGGAACAGGTAGGGAATCATTTTGTTCTGTCTGTGACAGAGTATAAGTATAGTAGTTTGCTGACAGTAGAAAATGGATTAAAATATGCATGTATGTGTGTGTATGCGTGCATTTATAAATACACAAATGCATGCACACATACACATTCATATATGAGAAACAGCCATAGAATTCCAAATTCACGAAATGAGCTGATGTGCAGTAAATATCCTATGTTATTTAACTGTAAATTAATACATATTTTCACCAACAACTGAATTGGATTTACTAAATAATGCTATGGGTTGATACTGGTGCAATTCTAACCTACAGTATGCAGTTCCTCTACAAAACATCTCCAAAATGCCATCTGCATTACATATTTGCTGTAAAACTATATCTTTTCTAATCTTCATTTTTGTTAGCCGTTACATATGTATATCTGTTTATACTCTAAGAAATAACAATTTGCAATGCTTCATAGCATGCCACATGTTCATAAAATAAGTTCTCAAATCAATATAAAATCATGTAATTGAACAAAAAGGCATACTATTTTTCATGCTATGCTCAATATAAATATAAATTCAAGGCAGTCAAGCTATCCATTACCAAAATAATAATAATAACCATAATATATATGTATATATACCTACACTCTCTAAAAAATGATCCAGTTATGTGAATTAAGAAACCAGTAAGAAATTGGCTGAATGTAGTACAAAAGTCTCATTTTATGTAAAAGCCAATACTGGCCATTTCAAGTATTTTAATACTTTCCTATAACCTTTTTGTTAATAACTAGCTATTTGTAGAAATGATAATTTTATATGGAAAATTGTATTCAAGTTAAATAAAAAAAATCACTTATACTGTATTTCATTTTTAGAGTGTGCATGTATACATAGCAAAATACCCTTCTACTGATCTATTATAAATATTTTAGTTTCTGTCTTTTCTTTCCTAAGAAAACATTTCAACATTTCTTCTCTAATTTTGGATAACGTACATCAAGCCTTTTAAGAAATTAAATCCATCTTAGTTCATTAACAATACCAGATTCCATTCCATTTGTGCCAGTTTGCAAGTTAAAGGTCAAAGAGCAAAGACATAGGACAGTACACTTTAAGGAAATTCAGACAGTGAAGCTGTTCACAGAAGACAATGTTTAACTTGGTAATGACAGTCAACAGGTCAATAATCAAGTTCAAGGCAAGCTGTTCATTGTTGCAAAAGCTACTCCCCTCAAATCCTGGCTTTCATAAAAAACCAGGTGTCTGACTTTTAGGGTGCATCATTCTGACCATCTTTAATAAGTTCACAGCCCAGTGACTGTAAAGCCTATCACTGCAAGAAGCAGCTCCTAAAAATCAATAAAGAGGTCTGTCAGTTGCTGACTTTTCTCTAGGAAAAAAATATTGACACAAACCTGCTCTGCAGGTCACATGAAAATGACAATACTGCTGTTAGCACAAATTACACAAAATGACTAAATGCTTTGGTGGTCCCTTGGCTCTGTCAGTGACATCATGTTTGGCTTTAGGCCAGAGATTTGACTAACCCTTTGAGAACTATAGTGAACATGCAGAAGAATGCCTAAAGGTACTCATGCAATATCAGAGTCATCCTTTTAATTTTCCTTTGAAACTGTAACTCTACCTCTGCAGAGGTAAACAGAATTATCATGCAACATAGTTTAAAAGAGAAATTCAAGACGCTTACGATAAAAGCTATAAAACTGTAGCCAGTTCAGAAAAATCCTTGGTAACTGGTAGAAGATATTAAAATAGGTTTGGTTCCTTTAACCAGAAAGCAGCTGGTAAATATAACTTGCTTTCTCTTTATGTTATAAATGCTTTTCTATCAGTTCTGCAAGTAATGAAAAATAGTCACTTGCAGTCACAAGAAATCTGTTTAAAAAAAATCTGTTTTTCTTTTAAAACCTCCATTTCCCAAACACAATCCTGTAATTTAATGACAATCAAGATTAACATCCAACAGACTCTGAAAAATGATGCAATAGTTCTCAAAGGGTTACACCAAAGTAATACCAGTGTCAAGATTTTCTATAGCATCATTGTTGCATTAGTTCATTTGAAATCCACTTCAGAGACGCACTGCTTTTTTACCATGGTTGGAATGAGTACTCCTGACAGACCTGTGAAAGGCCTGGGGCAGTTGGCTTGGTACAGCTTGGGAAAGATTATGCAGGAAAACCAACCCAAAAAAATCAAACAAACCAATAAAAAGATTCCACTTGAATATAGTGATGAATATAAATGAGTTTAAAACATTGAGGACATAGCCCAGAGCAGCTGTATAAAACACAAAATGAATGTATTATTAAGGCTGTTACTATATTGCAGATATTTTGGCCCCTTGTTTGTTGGAAAATGGCTGTCCGAACAGTCTGAAGTCCTGCATGTTATCCGGGTCTCCCACCTGACAAAACTGGAAGGAGGAGTATAGGACTTTCTCCATTGCAGACAGAAAGCAATCCTCTTTGGAGACAAAGCTGTTTTGGATCTTCTCACTTTCCTGAAAGTTCCACTGTGAGTTGTTGTGTTTTTCTAAAAAAAACTGACTTTCAGCAGAAAATCTTTTCAAAGGGGAGCAGGCCTTAAGGGAAAAATGTAGAAATATTGGAGATTTTGTTTTTTCCTCTTCCTTGCTTAATCCTGATAGTTTATCGGGCATTTAAGTGTGCAGAGGAAAGGCCTAAATTGAATGACAAAGAAAGACAAAGGACTGAAGAAACAGCAGATACTGTGTATCATGGAAGCTTCCCAGCTGAGCGAATCACCACTCATGCGCGGGACAGGCAACCTCCTGGGTTTTAAGGATCAGCTTTGTTTCAGACTGACAGATGCCCGCTCCTAGCTAAGAAACTGCAGAACAGCTCTTGTGTTGAATCTCAAGTTACCACAAACTCCTGTGAGGGAAAGAAAAAAAACAAAACAAAACCCTACATCACACCCACTCTTGCATAGAGCGTTTGCAGTACAGTATGTGGCGGGGTGTTCCTTTCCTTTTGAACTGGAACACAGTGTAAACCAAGACAAGGAGGCACAAGGCCAGGATGCAGGGAATGACAATAGCTATGGCTTTCACAGTGCTGGCTGTGTTGTCCAGTTTGATCACAATGTCAACATCATCTTGAGGGCTGTGTCGGTCTTTGTCTCGATCTGTTGGTCCATCACAACCCATAAAATCCTTGAGGATGGATCTGGGATAGCCAGGTTCCACTCTAAGCATCTGATTGTTGAATTTCCAGTACTCTTTTCCTTTGTAGAAATATGTGAAGCCTGAGGAAGAAATCTGAAATTATTCACGGTCAAATCGTGTAATCTATACTCAATGACTGAAACTGCTATTATAAAATTATTTTATTACTAAAAAGATAAAATACATGAAGAACATATCTAACTCACAGGCCTTTCATTTCTTTATTATTCTAGAAAATCTGTCATCCTACATCTTTTTATTGAATAAATGGGGATTTTTTTCCCCCATTTCCACAAACAATAAAAGAATTCCAGAGAATGTGATCTTTGACAGATTAGGGTCCAAATGGTTTGTTTATTCATTGAAAACCCAGCTGGATCTGAAATGACCATGGCTTTGAATCATACCAAGGATTTCTGGATGAGAAATAAGACTGAAAAAGTTTCTAGCCAGAAATAAGAACAGTCTCAATTCCACTTAGCTTACAACTGTACTTCAGAAGAAGGAAAGAGGAAAAGCAGCTTTGCCGAGTGAAAACGGCGTATGCTGATTCAAAATTTTTGCACGGAGCTGATATTTGATCATTCAGATGTAAACCCATGTTATTACCAAACATGTCTAAGTGAAAAAAAAAAAAAGAAAAAAAAAAGTTTCTCTGCCAAAAATCTGTATTACTTTATTTTTTGGCATAGGTCTGTCAAGAAAGAAACCTTCAGGAATCATGAATTTTCTCCTACTGTTTATAAATGAAATGCAAACAGCTGGATTAGTTATATGTAGACAAATTTGAGAGCTGAGCAATTACCAACAACATGAAGTTTAAAAGAGTGAATGCCAGATTCTGCACTTGGAATCCTGGCATATAGACTGGGTGCGAGATGCTGGAGATTTGGGGGTCTTGGTTGACAGCAAGTTGAACATGAGTCAGCAGTGTGCCCAGGCAGCCAGGACAGCCAGCCATATCCTGGGTTGCATCAAGCATGGTACTGCTAGCTGATCAGGGGAAGATATTGTCCTATTCTACAGTGCACTGGTACTTGAGTACTGTGTGCAGTTTTGAGCACCGTAGTACAAAAAAATAACTATTAGAGAATGTTCAAAGAAGGGCTATAAGGATGGTGTATAGTTTAGAGGGGAAGAAGGTGTCTGAGGAGCAGCTGAAGTCTCTTGGTTTGCTCAGCCCAGAGAAGAGGAGGCTGAGGGGAGATCTCATCATGTCTTGCAGCTTCCTCATGATGGGGAGTGGAGGGGCAGGCACTGGTCTCTTTCTGATGACCCCCTGGATATAACCCGATGAAATAACATGAATCTGCAACAGGGGAGGTTTGGGCTTGATTTCAGGAAAAGGTTCTTCACAAAAAAAGTGGTCAGGCACTTGAACAGCCTCCCCAGGGTGGAGTTCATGGTACCAAGCTTCCTGGAGTTGAATCAACATCTGAACACTGCTCTCAGACATGGTCTGATTTGCTGGCTGTCTTGTGTGCAGTCAGCAGTCGAACTCAATAGTCATAATGGGTCTCTTCCTACTCAGGATATTCTATGATTCTGTGATTCCATAATTTTCATTCACAAAGAGAAACACATACTTGAGCTCAATACAGAAACCTTATTATGTAGAATCTAATCAAAATGAGAAAAAAATATATAAATACATAAATGCATACATACAATTACATAATTTCCTTTTGAATATAGATCTTTAGAAATAGGCTTAAAAAGTAATTGAGAGAAGAGAGCAGAGGTTATATCCATTATGTTTATGTGTGTATACATATTTGTGCTCATTTCCATATATATATATATATATACATTTACAAGCATTTAGCTATTGAGTGTAATATATGCAGAATATTATCAAGGCTGACCTACTTTCCAATAAAATTAGAATAAGACAAATGAAACCAACACATAAGAAACTGTAGTCTAGCCAAAATACTGGAATCCAGAAATGATTCAGGATAAAACAAGGATGAAATAAGGAAGCAATGACATACTTCTGAAAAAAAAAAAAATCCATAGCACATTATTCAATCAAGTTAGAGATTGAAATAGTAGAGTGAAGGGGTCCATACAATGAAATATTTTTTATCCACTTATTAAAATGAAATTAAAATAATATAGCAATACATATCTGTGCTGTCTACACAATTTAACCAGAAGAAACTCAAAACTTACCAATAAATCATAAATGGCATGCAACTTTTCCCAACAATGATAAGTAATGACAAATGCTTATTTTTATTCCCGAAGAAGAGATCTATATTCTGTGCTACTCAGGGCTCTCTCAGCACCCTGCCATCACACCCTGAGTAGCACTGAATTCTCATAAGATGAAAAAGATTGTCTGTTCATTTAGAAGAATGGACAACTGAGATTCTAGATTCCTGTATGCGATGATCCATTTTGATCTAGGTAATAATATTTCATACTAACATCCTAATGATTTGCCTTTCTGTATTGTGAGTTTAAAACATCTTTTTTTTTAAATATATTTGTAAGGGTATTCCTGTTCAGATAAAGATCTTTCTTCCCTGTTCTAGTTGTTTAGAATGAGGGTAGTAGCTTCTAAACTACTATAGCCAACACCTTGTCAATGAAAACGGATATTCTGTGGTTAGAAAACTCATTCTAAGAGATAATTTAATTCCACAGAGAACAAATAATTAAGTGAATTAGGACAGACAAACAAATAAGAATGGAAATTAATGTTTACTACACTAAATGGGAAAGATTTTTCCCCTTCACTGTGTTAAAAGGTACATGCAAACATAGCTTTTTTCACAAGAGCAAGTTCTACAGCAGGATGTATTTCCTCTGTTCGTAATTCAAAAACACTTCCACTGCTTAACATAAATAATCAATCACACCTTCACTACAGTATCTTACATAAAAGTTGTTAGCAAATTATTAAAACAAAAATGTGTTTGCATACCGTTTTCTTTGTGGACAAAGGCTCCCTGAGGAGATTCTGGGATACCTTTCCAAATTGTGATTGGTTTGGGATAACCAGGGTCCATGGATCTCATTTCTTCACTGTACCTCCTATACCTGTTTTTTTTTTTTTTTTTAAAAAAAAAGAACAGGAAAAAAAAAGGGAATTTATAACATAGCAGATAATAACATAGTTTACTCAGTGCATAGTTTTTTACTTCTAACATGCACTGTATTCAATAGCCACAAATGGGAACATTTATTTCTTTTCTTTGAAGATACTACCAAATAACAGAGAAAGTTTTTTTTTGCCAACTTTGCCAAGATAACTGTTTCATGTTAGCTGAAGAAAAAGATTTTTGTGCTTTGACATCTACATTAATGTGAGTTTCATTTAATAGTCACAGCAATTCTGATATCTAGGATTCTGCAACATTCTGAAACAGAGAGGTGCAACACATATTAAAAAAGCCCAGTATATTTGAGCTAACATTTTAATCACAAAACTGCCAGCATACTAAGCTTTACACCCTATGAATATGCATTCATATTTTATTATCATATTATCGTTAAATAGATATGATTAAAAAAAAAAAAAGAGAGAGTTTTTCTGAATCTTTGTCTGACAGATTTTCTCCAGTTTAAAGACCTCAGAATGCAAATTCTAGGTATTCTAAACTTGGGAGAAGTATTTACAATTGTTATTTTCCTTGCAGATAATGTTGATACTTTCTTTATCCTTAAGCAGCTGCCTGAATTGCTGCTTGGTTATAAAAAGTATCACACTGCCTCTCAAGCATCTCTGTGTATTTTGATATATTTTGATCAGATTCACCAACTTAGAGTATCCTAAATTTTACTGGAAATTTATATTTCAAAATTCATCTTTACTCATGTGAAAAATCATCTATAAAGGCAGCTACATTTCATTTCATGTCATCCAAAAACCAGACAATATAACTCCAGCATTGAAAATTTGCTCACTTAAATCGTTAACCTTTTTCTAATTTGAATCATTTCACTTCAGCTTTTAGAAATAGTTGTTATGATATTTCCCAATATATTCAAGAGTTCTTAAATGGATGATATTTTATCCTTGTGAAAGTACTTAGTTCATCTCTTGATCTCCTTTTTGGAAAAACACAATGGACTGAACTCTGTGTCTCTACCTGTAGGGTATTTCTCCAGCTTTAAAATTCCAATTAAATTAAAGTCTAGCAGGTCTGGTAGGTTATATAAAGAACTATTTGTACTTAATTCTTTCTTTCTACTGCATACATTATTTTATAGCCTGATCTCTTAATATAGTTGCATGTGCACCAATAAAATTTAGAAAATATTTGCTAAAATGTGTTTTTTCCTGTATTTACTTTCCTCTATTTACTTAACAATACTCTGAACTATCAGATGACTAAGCTTTATGAATGAACAAATATTCAGTTAAAAGTGCAAAAAGTAGACAGGTAAAAAAAAGCCATGTGTCAAGAAGTGCAGCAAGGCTGTTATCATCTTGTTCTACACTACTCAACTCTAAGGACAAGAATAAGAGAGAGTAAAATGTTATTCAGTAGTTATTTGTCCTCCCTTTGGCTTTCACAAAATTATTTGGAAGATTTATCTGAAGTGTTTTAATGGATCATTTCAAATCATAACAATGATCAATGTGTGAGTTAGTTTAGCCTTACAAGTGTAATCATAGCATTTACTATTTGAACTTCTGTATCTTCTTTGTTTTTCCATTTAACAGTTAATATTTGATGTTTGATATTCTATTGGTCTGTTTCTTTCTCTAATCTTAGTCTATGTTCTTCTCTGAAGCTCTTTTAGAAAAGATTACTATCAAAACAAGTATGCATGTTCCTGAGTTATATAAGGAACATCCTTATTTTGATTATGGCATAATGTTTTGGTTCCCTTCAGTTGCTACCTCCTGCCACTACTCAGTTACATTTATGCTGTACATTTTTCAGGATCAGACCATCCCTATTGTAGATGTATACATACTACTAAAACCAACAGAATTACATTCCTTATTACGAAAAAAAAATAAAAAAAAAAATTGCAATCTAAACTATACACATTGAGAAGCTCACTGGAACATGGGTTTATTCTCAGTGATCATCAATATCCTGTAACAGATCGATTATCTTTTCAAGTTTCATGTTCTTCAATCTTCTTACATATATAATGCATTTTTATCCTGCCAAGTTTTACTGTGCTTGTTAGCTCTAAGTAGAAATCTTCTTTGTCGACAGATGCTTTTTTTTCTAAAAGTTAATTTAGTCTTCTGTTATAACCAGCAGTATTTTAAGAAAGTGTTCATGTATGAGAACACAAAAGGATGCTGATGAGTGAAGTACAGGTCATGTAAGATTCCTACTGCACATACCTTACCAGAAGCATGGAGGCGGAAAACTTATCTGAAAATGAACTTGCGTTAAAAATATTACAAATCTTCTCAACAAGAGGAAGAACATTATACAGATGTCTATATTCACCTTGAAAAGACCTGTTTCAAACAATACCTATTTTTGAAACATCACAAAATTTTATTTTGTTGTCTACCTTCTTTATCATGAGTGTTGGAGAACTTTTTTGTTTTCTTAAATAGTTTCAACAATACAATTGGTTGTGGCACTCTGTATTGCAGTATTGCAGTACTGGTAAAAGATCATTGAGTGTAATGTGCAAAACATATCCTATAATGTATGTTAAATTAATTAATTGAGAGATACAATAATACTATTAATGTCTCAGAATTTTAAGTATTATATAACAATAACAGCAACAATAGCACTTTTAAAAATAATACTACAAACATGAAAGTAATTAATAAAGTTATTATACAAGTTATTTTTGAATATTCTGAATACATCAATTAAGAAATATTGTAGCACCTTAACTACGGGTAAAATCCATAATTCAAATGACATTTAGGCCTTCAAAAACTATTGAGTTCTCTTGACATTTCTATAAAGCAGAAAAATATTCTTTCCCTTATTTTTAAAGTTAGGAAAATGAAAACATATAAGTCACTATTGAAAGTTACTGTTTCAGGACTCAGATTTTACCACGATTTACCAATTATCTTGCACTCTAAGTCTAAGTGTAAGACAGTTTCATTACCTGGAGTATTTAGGTTTGAATTTGCCACAACTCTGATTTGCCTATTGACTTCTAAATCACAATTTTCTATTAGAAAGAGACACCTCATTCCAACATGCTAACATTAATATAGGATATAAGAAATGTGAAAATATTATAGCTCTCAATGCAAGAGGGATTAACTCCATCCACAGAAAACACTGAGCTGTTCAAGGGGTTTGACATTTTTTGAGAAATAGTGCAAAAGATTAATGCTTAGTTGATATCCACCAAACTGCTTCCTTGAAAAATTCCTATACCAACCTATCTCCTTTGAAGAAGTAGGTTTTCCCAACGTCTTCCCACCAAATTGCAGAATCAATACCATGGGAAGGAATTCCGCTTCCAAGCGTTATCAAGTCATGAGGATACCCTGGTTGGAGAGTAGTGTCCTTGAAAACCCAGAACTTGTTACCTGTACAAAAGCATATGTACACACATACATATATAGATGTTAGTCCTCAGAACTCACAGTATTGAACTGTACACATTCTGAAGAAAGACTCCCATATGGCTATGGAGATTCTGCTAATCACACTGGAATGAAAAATCACTGCAGGTAATACAAAATAAAATGCATCATACAGACACTTTGTATTTACAGGAAACCTTTTATTCAAGTGGACCAACTAGTATTTTAATACCATCTATATATGAATCAAACTCAGAGTGCTCTGTGAAGAGTGACAAAGTATATTTACAGTAATACTATGTGATAGATCCGTGTTTCATGAGGAAAGTATTACTTTAAGACAAAATGAGACAAGGAAGCAAGCAAATAGAAATTCTTATATAGACCATATTCTGTTGAGTAATAATTACTTATGCATCATGTACAGGCTACTTCTGAAATAACTGAAGATGCAACAGTATTTCTTCATATCATATATTCACGTTAATAACCTTAGTATGGCCTAAAGACTGCAGACTGAGGTTCCCAGAGGTGATAATCACGTGCTTCTGAAATGAACAAAGGGTTGCCTTTAGTACAGCAATGCTCAGCTGTTGAATCCCTACTGTTGCAGTTACTAGTTTGATACGTTGTTTATATATGGGCATGCACTTCTATAAAAGCAGAATTTGCAACAGTATTTTTCAGAAGTGGATCCAATGTACCTGTTTTTGGAGAGTATGCTTCCTGCCCTTTCTTCTGACTGGACAGCTTGACTCACCAGCCCACAATTCCATTTTGTTCTAGCTTCCTAACCAAGTTCATCTTTCTCACTGTACATTTCCATGACTCATACCACTCACTTCATGGTTTCATATTATAAGCCTTTAACCAAACATTATCTCTAATAATTCCATGGTCTTCCAGATTCTTTCCTAGGGTCTTTTCAACATGCTGTACTTCGTGATCTATTTCCACAGCCATATTTTCACTTTTACATTTTTGCTTCCTTCTATTTATTTTTCAAAATCTACTTTCACCTGTGTCTTTTAGTAAAGACTTTTCTTTCAAAAATAGATGTTCCGGGTTGAAAAAAGGTAATAAAGAACCTCACATCCAGGCTGGATGGGGCTTTGAGCAACAGGATCAGTGGTATTAAATATGAGTTTAAGGGGATTTTTTTTAATCTCCCTGTTTGTACTGTAGTGATTTAAAGCACGCTTTCATTTTATCACAGTTTTAATTAGGAGAGGAGATATAGTTTCAGTCCCTTACATGCTGGGTTTCCAGAGTCAATTTTTTATCAGCTTGTTTACAGCTGCTCTTCACCCACTTCTAAGCACAGACACTACAGTTTGCTCAACAGACTCATTTTCTCTCCCAGATTCAAAGAACAAATATGCACAGAGCCATTTGAAGTACTGAAAATAAGAGATGCAGAGATCTAAGAACAGACATGGAAAGCTAAGATCCATGTTGACCTGGAATTAAAGCCTGTGATAATGTGACATTTATCTTAATTGAGATTCCCTAAAAAATTCACTTAAAGTTGATGATGATGATGGCAATCTTTAGTCTTTCACTGTCCCTACACTCATGTGGTTTATCCTTCTAGTTCAGATAACTGGACACAGAAGTCTTCAGATGCTAACAGCAGTTGCAAACACTACAGTAAGAGAAGTCATATGTTTTGGATCTTACTAGTTGGTACTTACAGAGTGAACAACAGATGGCATCCAGTGAATGATACTGAGCCAGTTCATTTCTGTTTCAGAAGACCATTCAAAATGACAGCTGTTGTACAGCATTGGGAGGCATATGCTGTGATGTATGTAATGCCATTACCTTTCCCCGTGTTTCACAAGTAAAGCCAATTGTTAGGAACTGATCATTATCAGCCATACCCAACAAGTCAAACTCAGCTGTTAACAAGATCAGATCATAGCAAAACAAACATCAGTTGAGTACACATCATTATAAGTGACAGCACTACTGAGTGAGGTATCTATTACATATTCAGATACACTGGAGTAGGATAAGACCAAAAAAAAGAAGGTATAGATGTGAGAACACAAGACTTAAGTGAGAAATTAAATCCTTCACATAATGTCTTACATGGAAGTAAATTCTTTTTGGATAAATAGAAAAAATATAAATTTAACCATACAAAATACCACATAAAAATGGAGACAGTAGGGCATTGAGAGCTTTAACATTAGTGGGCAAGGCTTCTATTGATTCTATCTATAGGAAATTGTATTTAACATTTACATAGGAGTATATGTTTAGTCTGCTACAACTGTGTTGATTGTTAAAGGGAAGGTCTGTGTATAAGAAATCCAAATGTTCCATCTGGCTGCTAGTTTTTACTTTTTTTTCTCGTGTGGAGGTTTTTTTTTGTTTTTCTTTTTTCTCTTTTTAGCTTCTGTCCCTCTGCTGGTGGAAAATGGGTGGCTACTGATCAGATAAAAGTTTCAAAGTCTCCGTGAGAATGAGAGGGATTCAAACTCTGAACCACATATTAGAATGAGCTGAAATTAACTGCAAAAAGATACTTGACTATAATGAAAATTAGCTCCTTTTATTTCTAAATTATATTTTTGTATTTTAAAATGTACTATAAATAAATGTTTAAATTTGTATGCTTTCATTTAGCTCACATGGCACTTCCACAATTGAATAGTCAATGCACTTCATTAATTGTGATTATAATGGAAATAAAGAAGATATGATGAAAATAAAGTAATCATAGTTTCATCCTTACAAATAGCTAATGCCTGGTTAGAGTCCAACACTACATCCTAAGCAGAAATTAACACTGTATTTATTCAACAACGTTTTGTTTTTTTTTTTTTAAGGTCTGGTTGGTAGGTTTGTTATTCTCACAGAGCTTAATAAAGCACCACATGTTTCATGAATTCTTGCCAACCTTTAGAATGTTTCATCTCTCTGTACTTATTCCCTAATGTAAGATGTAATTTAACAACAAGCAGAATGGTAAGGTCACAAGCTGAGAATGAAGAAAGGGATAAAAAAAGTCAAAATGTCTTACTTTTTTCAATAATGCTTTGTTAGGTATCATAACTGTAGGGAAACAACTGAGAAAGATGAACTGTGACTGCAGTTATTTGAAGTTTCTCAGCATCTATCTTTGACATTATGAAAGAAATACTAGAAATAAAGGCTATCTGCATTGCAATGCATCTCTTAAAATATCAAATATTTAACTCCAGGCAGTCTCCAGACTGTTTAACTACCTACTGACAACTACAAATAATTGTGCAGATTTTAGAAACTGTATTAATTCATTCTTAAAATGCCAATGCTAAATGTTTGTGCTCCAGGGTTATCAGTATCAAGACTCTTGTTCTTGGTATATGAGATTACGATATATTCATAGTGCAAGACTTGTGTGGGATACAGTTCGTAACCTCTACAGGTGCTATGAATCAAATTCCCAAAGCTTTTATGGCTTCTGTTTGTCTGAAACCAGGTAGAATTTAAACATCTGATTCTGGAAAGCTTTTCTCCAGTCACCCTTGCTTTTAACTTTGGTCTCGCAAACCAGGATCAAGCATCATCTTACTAATATCCTCCAACTACTACTCTTGCTTCCTTTTTCCTTATACTCTTTTTCCAAATTCTTGTCTCTGTTACCACTCTGCTCTGTGATCTGACAATACAGTAAGTCTATCTTTCGACATAAAATTGCCAAGCAGTGAGATAAGTGCAGTTGAAAGTTATGATGATGGCATTGGTACAATGAGTTTTACAGCAGCATTTCTATTGCTCCATTTGGTTTACCATAACATTCAACAGTGCAGATGGCTTGACAATTTCATTTTAAGCACCATATAAATTCCCACAGGTACAAAAAATAAATTTTACTATTCATATTTCCTCTATTAAAAAGAAAAAAAGAGTATCATTCTGGTGCCATCTTCTTATTAGCATTCAGCATGGACACTAGTAGTGAATAGTAACAAGAATGTAAACAGCTGCTTTTAATAAGCAGCCGTCCACCAGATTGCTCTGTACTTTATGAGCATTATGAGTCATAAGGAGGCAGGCCAAGTATCATAAGCCACCCAAAATGAGCAAGTATCACTTTATAGTTTTGCACTACAAGCACCCTACTGAAATTTTATGATCTTTTCCCTTGTATAAACAAATATTAATTAAAAAAAAAAAAGAAAGGATGTGGAATTAGTTTAAATGGTAATGTGCAAAAAGATATTTTAAACCAGGACAATTTCAAAACCAAATAAGACATTTGATCCAATAGGTTCAACTTGATTCAGCTATATGTTCTGTAGACATCTGACACATTATGTGTGATCTAAGAGGCTCCTCAAATATTCTCAGAAGAGTAATGCTAAGCACATTTAAACATACTGATAGATTTTTTTTAGGACAAGTACAGAAGAACTACATTTCTCATAGCAAAAAAAATAAACTATAAAGTTGTTTCAAAGAATCATAAATATATATTCCATCTTGAGCTGCCATCCCAGATTACTAGCATATGGCTCATATTTTACAACATAGCTCCCATTGTAAAAAGTTATCAAAAAATTTTTTATATCTGCATTGTATTGTATTTCTAGTAGTATGAAAAAGTAATGAAGATTTAAGCCTGTTTTATCATTTAAATCAACTATTTCATTGGAGAAACAAAGGAAGGGACTCCAAACAAAAGCAAGCTGAAAAATACAGGTATATGATATCATTGCACAAAATCAGCTGCTCTGAACACAAAGAACGTAAGCTGAGGATAAGCAAGGGAGAAAATAACATAATTTGGTGACTTATACAAACAATACTGTTGCTTCTGCTTGCTTTAATTAATCTTGATTACTTGATCTCCCAGGTTAAAAAAAAAAAAAATTCCTCTTAGCCTCTCCTGTAGTCTTGTAAACTTATGATATTACATATAATAGACTCAATCCATTTCTCTAAGGCCTAACATGAGTCAGGCAGCATTGGGTGAAGATTTAAATAATGACAGAACAAATTTTGATGTCTGGAAAGGAAATGAAAGGAAAGCAGGTCTAACACTGTGCTTGATAGTTTCTGTCTGAAGTTCAGGCAGTGGCTCCCACAGTTATTGAGGAAGAGTTCTGGCATGCACAGGATGGTTCCTCTGTTCTGCATTAAAATGATAAGTCAAAGTATATACAGAATGATCCCTCCATCCTTTCATGACCCACTGTCGCAAATAATTCAGCAGCAGGATGGCAATTTTGAGGTACTTTCATAATTCCTGAACTTTTTAACTTCCCAGAATGTATGACATGAAATTTATTTTATGGTAACAGAAGCAAAAGTTTGTATTTTTTTGATGTAATGGAGATAGAAATATCCTATATGGAATGCAATTTATCTTATAGTTCACACGAAAAGCCTACAACTTCATAGAATCATAGAATGGTATGGGTTGAAAGGGACCTCAAGGATCATCAAGTTCCAACCCCCTGCCTCAGGTAGAGTTGCCAACTGTTGGATCAAGTACAAGATCAGATTGCCCACGGCCCATCCAACCTGGCCTTGAACACTTCCATTTTCCTATTAACAGAACATAAGATTAATCTTCACTGTACTGCTTTATGCTACTTTTGCATATTATTAAGTATTTTCCATTTAGTATTCCAAAGGTGATAACCTTTCCATACTGAATGAAGTATAACTTCTATCTTCCTGTTAAAGATTCTGCTTGTAAAAATTGATTCATTTCCGACATTACAATTTAGAAACAAATATGGTTCTACCTTTCTCTAGTGGGTTAAGTGAATCACTCACAACCCAAATAAATGGATTGAAGTTTCTCATTTCTTCTTTTAAAGTATTACCTTATGAAACATATTTTATATGGGTTTTCACACTTCTATTGCTAACATATAGGATGATTTCTCAGGAAATCTGAATTAGAATAATTTTAATGATCCATTGATGCTTGGATTGAAACTTTTATGAAAAAACTAATGATACATCTATGGAAAAAATATTTTTTTATCAATTCATTTTCCACCTGAAACTCTTAGCATCATAGTTCTCATATTAATAAATACAATGTACATACAGTAAGATACATATAGATCAGGTAATATTTAAAAATACAAATATCATTTGTTATAAGAAAGAATAGCAAGAGAATCACATGAGAATACATAGCACTGTGTTCATTCTTGCTTCTGATCCACATTTTCCCAAAAAAAGATTGCATAGGATACAAAATCATATGATTTATAGGATCCAAAGTGGTCCAAAAAAGGATCACTGCATTGTGATGTGTTGCATTTATACTTCAAAATTTCTAAAGCATATATCAGAGTAAAAACATCTGATACTTTGAAGGGTAACCATAAATTAAAGCTGAGTTGACGGAATGGAAAAACATAACTCTTATATTCGTCAGTTAGCTACAAATTTACAACATAACTTACAAACCATTAGTAAAAATAAGTAACTATATTCCAAAAAATCATCTCTGCTCGAAGTATTATACAAATTCTGACTTTTCTTACCTTTAAAGAAGACAAAATTCCCCTCGCTGTTTTCATAAACTGCATCAATGCTGGGAGGCAGCCCTCTCCAGAAGTAGGTAATCTGCATGGGATATCCATCCATCACCCTGTTGTTTCTGACTCGCCAAAACCACTGATCCTGGAAAACAAACACACATCTCTTATTATGATTTGAGGCACTGATACACATGTTGACGTCCTTGAAATATGGAACAGTCTATCCTAGCATTTTTAGTGCAGAATCTTCTGGTATTCACCTAACTGTATTTGTCTTTGCATTCATGCCTCTTCTCATTCCAAATGTGCCAAAACTACTTGTTCCCTGAGGTTAGAATAAGCTGCCCATGTGAACTGTGTGTGAGGAGCAGATAACCTTTAGCAGAATGCATAGTGTACTGTGTAAGATGATGTAATCTTGTAAACATCATTCCAGTAATAGGCTCAACTTAACATTTGAAGACTGACTACAAGTGCATTTGAACTGAGCTGTATGTATATGTGTGATAAATTAACTCTGCAAGCCATTTCACTGCAAGTGGTTGCTAACAGTGCAGTGTCCATAAATATAGCTATAACATTAGTATGATATACCCATAAGAACTAAACTTTGATAGTAGTTTTACTGTAGTGAAGATATGCAGTCTTTACATGCAAAAAGTTTAATACTACAGCCAATGATAGGTGTTAAATCCAGCACCCCAGCAAATCACAGAATCATAGAATGTTTTGGGTTGGAAGAGACCTTTAAGATCATCTGGTTTAAACTCCCCTGATACAGACAGAGACACCTCCCTCTAAACCAGGTTGTTCAAAGCTCCATCTTTCTTATGTTGTTGACACTTAAATAGTTTCTCCCTGTGGGATAGGTATGCTATTGCATTAGGTGAGAATCATATGGAAGGTGCCTTGTTGACTAATAAAGAATGTTCAGTTGAGAAATTAATATGTAATGCATTAGGTGGGCATTGACAAAGGCATCACTGCTTTAAGAGCTGAAGTGGTACAACAAAAAGTTCCTGTTGACAATAGATGGTCTAGTCAAATATTTCACTTTTTACGCAATTTTTCACATTTTTACAGTATTATCATTATATAAAAATGAATAAAGCCCCTTACATGATAAAGTGATATCATGACAAATATCTGTCACCAGTGTTTTACACCTTCTGTATGGATCAACTTGCTAAACAAAAGAGATTGGTGCTCTTGTGGGAACTGGCACAGGTTAGAGCAGGCACATCCAACCTATAACCCATGGACCACACGCTGCCCTGGACATCAAGCAACAGGACCTCAGAAGATTGTAAGCTTCTTAGATTACTATGTGATTTCTGGGGATATTTTTCTTGATTTGACTGCACGTAGCCACAGCAAGGACAGTGTAGGACATAACAGAACACTGTGGAGAAGACAGTGTAGAGCAGAGGCTCTGCCTCCTGTACCCACCACTTACAATCAGTTGAGCCACATGGGGGCAATATAAAATTTACTAACCCAATCATGCAAAAGGGAGTTTTACAGATTATTCATGTTACACTGACATTTATTTGCTTTTTCTCAGAATTTGTAAATTTGATGAATTATGTATTGGTGACTATTTTTTTCATATGAAAGTAACATAGTAAGTTAAATATTTTACAATAAAATCTAAAGCATGGATAAAAGTAAAGAACAAGCTAAAAAGGTATATATTTCAAAATGTTATAATTAACACATATGTCAAAATTAGAAATAATTTCAATACATTCTCGTGAGTCTGGCTTTATTGTCATGAAAGGGATAGCAAATATGAAATTGACAAAAAATAACCAATTGATAAGGCTCCTGAATGCAGACTAATAGAGTATCATCTACTAATTACAAATGGAACATACAGCATGTAGCATGCAAATTTTCAAATGTAACGTATACAGTTGCAATCAGGCATTCAATTCAAAGAAAAAATTTGATCCTGTCTCTTTACCAGAACATGATCTATCTTAAACAGAGAAAAATATCCCTCCATTCACAAACATATCTTTATATCATTGCTTTCCAGCAGTATGTTTGGTTGTGAACAATTATTTTCAAGGAGGGAGCAAAGAAGAGTAAAACTAGATTCTCCACAACCAGTTGTTAAATTTAAAAAAATACCAGACAAACAAGTACCAAGCTGCAGTGAGTCCAAAATCCATTCTTTCTGGTATCAGTTACTATCATGGTTCACTGGGCCTGCATCTTCTGTCCTGAGTCATCATCAAATTGACAGACAAGAAAACAAAAGCAGAAAACATGCAATGACACCTCTCTGATACATTCACCCAGTCACCCATCACTTGTGGTTCAGAAGAACCCTAAACCGAATTTGTTAATTTAGGAATTAATAGCAATTTACTTTTATGGAGTCATTTCTAAACACATGCAGACTTACAGCATATGCAAGTAACTGCAGAATTGTGTATGATAACAGTCGACAGTGAGAAGAGATATAAGCAATTAGCAGAAGTCACAGCCACTCATCAGTGTTCAGCCTTCATTTACCTTCTTTCATTTTCTGTATCACCAACAATAGCAGCCCTTTGCAAGATCTAATTCAGGATATTTGTCCTCCTATTTGTTTTCAGGAAACTTTTCTACAATTTGTTGTATCTGGCAAATATTAAGCAGAAATATTCTATGGCTTGAAATCAGATCCTTGTATGCACTTTTAATGTCTAAATGCTTCATTCTGAAACATAATTTGAACATAATATCCCAAGCTCTCCCTTCTGACGTGCATTAGTATAAATTCCTTGACTTCAGGAAATTCAATGGAGTAGTACCAGCATTACCAAAGAATCTGTGCCACTGACCTTCCTGAATTCATTTAGTATTTTTCCCTTGTCCTTAAATTGTACTAACACAGCCTTACAGTCTTCCAAGAAATGACCAATGAAAGATTTTCAAAGAAATAGAATTTTGGAAGGGTATAAGTTTAGTATTTTTATATTCTTACACAAATAGGCAGAAGCAATTACATTATTTGCCAATAAATGTATTTTCAGAGATAGGCAGACTGATAAGATACAACAAGTATCTGGAAATGTCTGAAAACAGGACTGGAAGTTCGGATTATTTAAAAGAATGGGCATGGTAGGTGCTCATGAACACTGACAGAATAATTTGTTTATGTAAATTGAATTTTCCTGGCTGAATTTTATATGAACTTAACAGACCTAACGATTTTAGACTGCCAGAGTTCAAATTCTAGAACTCAATTTGAGAAACTCTGTGGCAGTGAAACACGCCAAGGATCTATCTGAGGTATCAAATAGGAAGGCTCTGTTTATAGAAAGAATGAATCATTTCAGCACATATGACAAAATTTACTTAATTTCTCCTTGACAAACTTATATTTGCAAGCAATTTTATCAGCTGCATTTGGATAGACAGATACAAGGACTGGAAAATGTATTTAGAATGAAATTTGGCTATTAACTGAAATTGGAAAGAGGCATAGTCATAAAGAAAGCTTATTCACTCCAAGAATTCACTCATTCACACTCAAAGTAAATAGTCTGAAACTATTTCTCTGACAAAACACATATCAGCATATTTGCTTATATTGAATAAACAGTTTTGTCTCTTTTGAAAAATACTGTGCATTGAAAAACTGTTTCTTTCCACTATATTGGTTTAATATACTTCTAATTACTCTATTTCCTCAAAATACATTCACTACTGCAGACAGCTTGAACTTATGATTTGTCACATGCACTGCAATTCCAAGCCTAGAAATCACACAGATTGAGTGCATAACTTTTAGTGTTATTTCTTGCTGGCTAGCAAATGCTTTTTTGTAAGCATCTGTAGCTAACCAATAGCTCCAAATACCTGAATCATCCCTGGGCAGCTGGGATATTGAATAATAATATATCATTACATGTTATAACCATAGGCATACTAAGTCAATTAAACTAAATATAAGATTATTCCCAGTTCAAAAAGCATGAACTGTAACAAACAAACAAAAAAAAATCAAAATTGAGTTGAAAAGAGCAACATATCTAAGAATGAGAAAATGGGTATTGAGTAAGGACAGCCTGTGAGCTACTTCAGAAATACTACTAAGGACAGAGTAATAGCTGAATGAAAAAGCAGGAACAGTCACTCAGACTGACAATGACAAAATCATTTAGAGGAAACAAACTGAACAGAGGTTGTATATAAATCATTCTGAGTTGTGAGTAAACAGTCTACATAATTTTTCCGATACAGATTTAGCTTAGTCATTAGATGAAGGGATTAAAATCTAGTAGCTTGATTTTGAGAGATTGAGAGAAACTCAATCTTGATCAAAACTCTCAAAAGCGGAGAATGTGGAAAATCTTGAATGGAAGATTGCATTATAGCCAAAAAAATCTGGCTTACCATGAGACTACCTAACACAATAAACAAACGTGCTTTTCAGTGATGATCACTGTGTTCTTCGTATTTGATTCTATGAACTCTTTTAGAAATTTTTCTAAATCATAATTTTGTAGCTTTTATATTATTTCTTTTTCACTGTTAAACTTTGCTACCATTTCATTTTTTAAAATGCACTTTTAAATCTGTATTTCTGTCATAATAGTTTCCATATCATTCTCTGGTATTTATTCTCATTGTAAACATTTTCATGTTTCTCATGGGATGAAAATGATGGTAGGAGAATAAAAAACCATCTCCAGATATCTTAATTAATCTATAAAAAATCAAACTAGTGGAGTTTTTAGGGCAGAATTAATGGATATATTTTTTTTTCTCTCAGCATGCCATTTTCTCCTTCACCTCTGGACCAATAACCATCACCAAAAGTAAAACATTAATGTGCTGCAAAATCTCTAGAGTTCTGCTCTTTACTTTACACTTAATGAACTCCACCTACAATTCTGCAATGACATGCAACACCTCAATCCTGACTCCAAGGCTTAACAACCCTCACTAAAAATAGAAAAACTGCTCAATGTGATGCACGTTCTAAAAATTTTGGAGTTAGAAAATGAGGAAAAATTGGAAACCTTTTTTGTGATAACTTTCATACCTACTTGGAAATGAAAATTATGTTGCCTTTAAGAAGAAATTAGGTCTTATGCTGGTTTTAAAGAGAATATGAAAACTCGCTGTGGGTATACAAGGAAAGAAAAGATGTGATGTTATATATATAATTCTGTTAAGGGTATTCCACTGTCAAAAGATACAATGAGAAGCAAAAGTGAAAAATGGAGTATCTACAGCCACTAGAGAAAGAAGAAGTTTTCCTATGGTTACATTGCTCAGGGATCATTGCTAGGCCAATTTAATTTTCTGCAGAAAGGCAAATAGATGTAATACTTCTGCCCTAAATCAATGTTAATTAAATGCTGAATTCCAATTAATACTGTAGGTTAATACTATTGACAAAATACATGAAGGTTTCAGCCTGGGTCATGCCTTTTCCCATAAGCCAACTCTCATCACATGCAAATGTAAGCCTTTGTCAATAGAAGATCAAAAATTCCCAGAAGCTATGCAAAGCTGGAGAGGCAAACTGAAAAAATCAGACAAATGTGCATCGTAAGTTTTTCCCATCTGAGCACTGCAAAAACAGCACATGGTAAATAATGAACTATGATCTTTAGTGATTTTAAATTATTCTCTGACAGAGAAAGAATGTCATATACAAAGAAACACATCAGAGAATAAAGTCTTCAGAGACTATATTCCTAACAAGTGTGGAATATGGGAGAATGAAGGTCCACTACTACACACGTACATGAGAGTATTTCAAAATTTCATGAATTTTGCTGATTATTTTTATTTATCAAAGTAATTAGAAATATCCTTCTGAAAATCTTGATCTAATTTCCAAAGACACTTTTTCACATCTACTTTGTCAGTTCATCTGAATTTTACCAGGAGATTCCAATGATGGGGCGGATAACAGGGTTTGCTACTGGGCCTGCAACACTGGACTTAAAGGTTTTGCTCCTATTTATTTTGGGGATTTTCACTATTTCTTTCATAGCATCCATTTTCAACATTCCAAGTTTGAAATTGATAGCATTTAACTTAAAAGAGCAAATGCACATAATATGAAAAAAATAATAAAATGCTTTGAGTATTTTTCTTCAAAAATATATTAATGGAGCAGAAGAGTTACAGTATAAGGAAATTAAAAGTAATATATATATATTAGCTTCAAGAATAAGTATTGACATTATTCTTCTTATTATTATTTTAATACACACAGAATTTGCAAGGAAATGTATAGATTAGCCCCACTTCAGTTCCTACTTAATTACACAGAAGAAAACAATTGGTTCTAGTGACACTGGAATCAGGCATTAAATGGATGCGACCAATTTAGCCCATCTTAGGAAACAATTAACTAAATGGGTTATTTTATACACAGACTGAATACTTCAGCTCATCTTATTATTAAGCTGATTCACTTTAAGAACAAACAAGGTTCCTTTAAAACTACTGTTATCTGCCATAAATACTGTTATGGACTGTTATCCAGTCTCTAACAGATGAATGCATAATGAGTTGAATATTTGAACTAGTAAAAACAGTTCATCTCTCCTAATGAGTATGTGACAACAGCATGAGTACATAATGGGGTGAAAATGTACTCTAAGAAACCACTGGGAGAATTCAGAAACATGTTAGCTTTGCTCAGAAAGACCTCAGCCTTTCCTATGATGAGATCCTGTACTTTCTAGTGGACATGAGACCAACTCAAGAGATGCAAAATCAGTATCAAATACATTTCTCATTCTGATGCTTCACTACATTTGCAAGTAAGGAATATAATTCCTTGATACAACTTGTTAACTACTGCTAACTCCCATCACTAATTAGCTGATGAGACACTGAAGCTCTCCTCTGCCCAAATTACAGCCATTGTTTGTAATGAACATAACCCTTTTCTTAACAGTATGTCTATCTAACCAACATCAGGAACAAAAGAACTGCCTATGACTCAGAGTAGAAGGTACTGGTACACTCATGAATTTGTTGTTTGCGGGAAGTGCTACATTTCACCTCACTTCAAGTGTTTGATTTCAACTAAACCATTGACATGAAATCTTCACTGGCGTAAGTACATTTTCAAGCATAAAATGTATGGAATGATTTTAGCTAGGAAAACTTTTCTATGAAGTAGCAAATACATTTTTCTAGTATCTCTTATGTGTTTTTGTATGTAAATGACAATGTAAAGTAACGGCAAACATTTATTCAGAGTGTCTTAGTTTCAGCTGGGAAGGAATTTTTTCTTAACAGTGTCTGGTTTGATTCCAAGCTTTTTGTTCTTTGAGAAAAACAATGTTGATAACAGACCAATGCTCATAGTTGCTTATAAGCAGTGTTCTACAGAGCCAAGGCCATTCTCAGAGAAAGGCCCAAGGAGTTGGGAGGGAACAGAATGAGGACAGCTTACTTAGATTGGCCAGAGGGATATTCCATGACAACTGAAATCAAGCTGAAGGAGTTTTAAATAGGGTAGGAGTTCATCTCACTCTCTTCTGCTGCTTGAGGGCTACCTGGGCATCAGTCAGAGGGTGGTGAGCAATCACTTGTGCATCATTTGTTATACACACACACATACATACATTTATCATAAGTATTTTCCTTTTCTCTGTCTTAGTAAATAGTTTAATCTCAACTCACATGTTATTTTTTATTTATTTTTTCCTGATTCTCTCCCTTGTCCTACTGAGAAGGGCAGGACGAGTGAATGACTTTGTGGTGCTCAGTCACCTGCCAGAATAAACCACAATGCCGGGTCAAAAATGGGCTCTGTTTATGTCAAAATCTGCTTTTGTGGCTTCATCTTCTGAGGAACCTTTAGATTGAATGCCCTCTTTTGCACATTTGAGATATATTCAAAACCATTTCTCAGCCATTGTCATGCTGAAATCTCTTGCTATACTTTTTTAAAAAAGAGGATAAATAATCCAAGGGCTAGAGTTCAAGGATTAGAGACTAAAATATGCTAATTCACATTCTGAATGAGTCAAAAGACGGTAGCACTCTGTATATACTTTGAAAAACTGTTATCAAAAAAAAGAAAGCTTTTTTTCCCCCTTACTTTTTAATATGCTGGATAAATCTCCTTCATGGACGCTAAATAAAATTGCAATCTGCACTCCTGTTCATCCAACGTCTGCTACTGGTTTATGCACCAGAAAGATTGGATATAATAAAAGTAGCTACAAGTGAAGCTGAAGCAAAAATATAATTAAATTTTAAAGTAAGGTCGATTTAGCCAAAACATCGGTAAAACCTCTGAAACCTCTCCTAACTTTATGCATTAAGTTCAATAAAATACCACCAGCAGCATCTCAGTTTTCCCATTTCTAGTGCTGAGCAATGCTATATTTATGTTGAATTTCTCATTTTATCTAAAGGCTTCCTCTTTCAGTTTCTCTAATGAATATTCTGGATGTTTGCACTGGGTGTCAGTGCCAGGTGCTGGCAGCAGGGGCTGCAGGGATCCTCCATGAAGAGAGACCGGGGCTACACCATGCCGTTCACAGCCCATTCCAGCCAATTCCAGTCAGCTCCAATGGTCTCAGTGTGGAGCACAGCTAAGCCTGACTGTCAAGTTGATGGCCTCTGGGAAAACATGTTTAAGAAAGGGTAAAAACTCTACAGAGGCCAAGAACTAGGGAAAAAACACAGAATAGCCTTGTGAACACCTAGGAGTTTAAAGCACCAGGCCAGATCAGACCAGAGCAAGCCAAATCAAACCAAATCAAAACCACAAAATAAACCTAAAGAAAAACTTCCTGTGCAACGGTCAAAAGTGAAAACTGATGAAACTGACATTCGGCTGTGACTATTTAAGTGTATAAAAAAGTCAAAGATACATCTGTTGTGCAGCCAAGTCTCCCTGTGATATATCTAGCCGGTTTTACCCACGCTATGTGCTTAAAGACATTCTCTAATCAACTTTTTATTTTATTTTTTCCTTAGAATAACAAGAAATAGTTATTTCTACATGTAGGCATCTGTATTAAATTCTCCAAAAGACCAGGTGGAAGATTAGGTAGAAGAATCATTTGTTCATCTCCTCTTCACATCCTTCATTTGTAAATACATTGCGCGGTATATACATTTCTTTAATTCTAATAGCGGTAGGACAAGAAGTTCATTTGTTTTAGAGCAAATTGTACAAAACTGAAGTATTCTTTAAGGTAGTCCTTTACATTAGAAAAGGTGTAATTCTTCTATTTTCTACGTTTTGGTAACTCTGAAATGGTCAATATGAATCCAGATACACTGTGTATTTCCCTCAATATTCCCATGCACTCATACACATATATATGCTATAATATATATATAAGAAAATAAATTCTTTAATGTAGATCTTGTGCTTTAAAAGTGCCCAAAGAGGCCACTAAATTACTTGTTTGTTTGTTTGACTGTTAACAAAACAGCCTGGGCATTACTCACATGGAAATTATGGAAAAACAACTTTTTAAAATGAATATAGTGAACATAGATTATTTTCAGAGACATCCATAACCATGATTATAGGTTACTTTTGAAAGAGATATCTTCATGTGAACTTTGACCCTTCCCTGTCTGTACACAGGTGAGTATATTAACTAACTGCAGTAATAACTAAAATAATTTCTAAATTTATTTCTCAAACGTAACAACTGCTGTTGCCCTTGTCAGTGCAGATGAACGCAGCTTTATTATTATCATTATAAAAATATATTACTACGTAAAATACTTTTAAAATATGCCACTGAGCATTTGATTACCACCAGCAGATGGATGATGCTAGTATGACACTAAAAACGAAATTCAGCATTCTCAGAGACACATAACAACACAGTGGGTTGATTTGTACCTTTTGTGAGAGAATACCACATACAATGTCATTATCATATACTCAAAGAGCACTTAACTTTTCCTGGAAACTCATCCACACCAGAACTTTTCCATTTAACCTGTTTCAACTACAAGACTAACAGTGCCAGATCTTCCAGTATAGTGCAACTGGAGATTATAGGCCCCAGTTTAATGGCTTTTCTGATGTGTTCCAAAGCATATGAATGGCCACAAATCAAATACGAGTCATATCACGAATTCTGTATTATTGCCAACGAGATTACTCAGTTAAAGGGAAAAACAAAAAATAAAAAAGCAAAAACAGCCTTTTGGTGTCTCTGTTCCGAACTGGATTCAGCATTTCAGTTCATTTTGATTTCGTCCAAACTAAAAAAGACTTTGACTCCAAAAAATGTTCCCATTGCCATATGATGATGATTCAATATGAACAAACAAACAGCCAGTCATAAAAGAAACATAATAAAAACCTCTGAAGACATTAAAACTAGGCTTGCAGACAGGAATCCCTGAAATGCTCCCATTCTCTCTAATGCCCTACAAGTTACAGCACATGTACATTAAGTTCTGTACAAAACTTCTAATCCAATGAACATTAAGCCTTAAAAGAGCTGCTGTCTATTCCCCCAGTAGTTACTGCACTTGGAGTCTACAAAACACTCTGTAAATCATCTTGCACCCAATTCTTTTGATTGTACCCCTGGAGGGTTCGTATGTAAGTCAATGAGTTTCATGACTTCATGGATTATTATATACCATAGAAAGACAAGAAACTGGGCATTTTTAAGCAATAAAAATAATAATAAAATTGTCACTAAAAATGAAAAAATATCACAGTCTTGAGGAAAAAATAAGTTTCCTGATAAAGTATATGTTATATTTAAACTACAAATATTCTTACAGTTGTTACTCAAATGAAAAAAAGTATCACATTTGCATTAAAACACATGCTTCTATATAATATTAATCAAAAAAGGGATTACTGATAGCTCCATATTTCAAACCATGTAGGCAAATAGTAGGGGATAAAGAATGAAAAAGTTTAATTTCTTGTATACCAGCATGAGGGAAAGATGTCTGCTTTGCAGTAGCTGTTCTTGTCCTTACAAATCATAGCATACAACTGAGTTGGAATAGAGCTTGTGTTTCTGTGAGGCCTGCATTTATATAGGCTGTGTCAACACATTACCATGTTTCTTGGAAATGCTATAGAATATATGCTGAATATGTTTAAATGAGTCTCCGATTTTCTAGTTAAAAACACATACTTTTTGGTACTTCTCTTACACCACATTCTCCTTACAGTGTTATGGGAAACTAAATAACCAGTGCTCTTAATGACAGTTTGCTAGCTTTAATCTGCCAAATATTTGAGCCTCTCTTCCACTTTAAATCTCATTGATAGTAATTTTGCAACTTTCTTCATCACTTAAGTCATCACTGGTATTGCATGCCATACTCTCCACTTTTATTCAAACTATCAAACTTCACCATTTCATCTCATTAAGAAAAAGAGGGTCAGTAATCTTGGACTATCTTTTTCCTTTAAATCAAGTTGTAATCAGGATTTGAAATCCTACCAATAGATAAGATATTAGCATTAAAGTAGTCTCAGGATTCTGTTCCCATCTGCACAATATTCTTAGAAGTATTGCTATACTGTCTTAACAACAACAGCATAGATCTTACAAAGCAAATATATTCCAGAGAAGACCAAGCATACTGCCTGTATGCTCCTGTAGAAAATTTAAGGTTATTTTTCCATTTTTCTTTCAATTTGTTTTTGCTGTTTATCTTAGACCATGAGAAGAAAATAAGAAATATTTGTTTTTAATGTGCTTCTATTTTTCAACATAACTTTTATTTCTTCATGATTTCAGAATCATATTTTATCTATTTCTTATCAGTATGAAATTGTTAGCTCCACATTTGCAAGGAATAGCATAAAAGTAATATAAAATGGCCCAGGACAGACTTATCCTTGCCTGGTCAAAAGAGATCAACCATTCTAATGAAATCAGTATAACTGGATTTTCTCTACCTGTCTGTCCTTATCACTTTACCACATGTAATATCACCGTCTTCCTGAGGAGTGAGTGAGCAGATTACACATATCTCTGAGTCACTGGTCTTTCCTCAAATACCAAAAATGCCATGGAGAACAAATCTTTACTTTTTCCCTCCATGTATGGGGATTGATTTGGTATGGAATGTAGGCTATGGGCCAAAATAGCCAAAAATTTGCTAAGAATGCAAGAGATAGTATGACTTGATTTGTCAAAGTTTCTAGATGCTCACACAAAAAACACTGAAGTGAAATAGCGAAATGATGATCAAACCAAAGCCATAAATTACTCACTCCTAGTTTCTTTAACTCAGCAAGCTATCACTGCCAAATCAAGGAGACTGGAAACGTCCAAACAGAACATAAAAGGATTGACTCAGTAAAAAATAATTTTCACCCACATGAGTAAAACTTTTACACCATTACATGTCTGGGAGATCATTTATCATGATTTCCAGAAACATTAAGATACTAGGTCTCTTCTATAATATGTTTTTACTGTTCACTTTTATTTTTGTTTCATTTTTTTCAACTACTCTTGAAGTCAAGGGAACACCGAACTGCATCCAATAGGATTAACTAAAGCCACCTGTCACAAACTTATTCTTGATAGTATATGAACACAGAAATTAGTACTCCAAATATTCTTCATAGATGTATTAGTAGAGTATTCATTGCTTTGATGCAGTGATCTTTGTACTCTCAAATGCAATTTGATATAAGACACTTGTTAACAAAGTAAGAATGCATTTTATTGTATATCTCAATCTTTCTAAATGCTGGTAAGTTCTTTCTAAGTGTATTTCTTTGTTCCTGCATTATTCATATTGGCCAAGGAAATCCTCTAACAAAATGCTCTAATAGCAAAAAAATCCCAACCTCAAAGACTAGTTACTGTAATTAAACAGTTGAGGAAACAAGGACTCTGAGACAGATTGAAACAAACTAGCTAAATAAATATTTGGACTGAAATAACAAGGAGTTTTTTTTAAATCATGAAATGGTTTTCACAAGTAAGAAGCAGCACCAAAAGTAACCACAGGACAAGGAACATCATTCTCCTCCTATGTTCTCCTTTCATGAGACCCCATTTGAAGTATTGCATTCAGCTCCAGGGTCCTTAGCATAAGAAGGACATGGACCTGTGAATGCAGAGGAGAGACACAAAGATGATGAGTAGGCTGGAGCATCTCTCCTATGAAGAAAAGATGGAGGAGTTGTGTTCAGCCCGGAGAAGGCTTTGAGGAAACCTTGTACTAACCCTCCACTGCTTAAAACAGCCTGCAGGAAAGATCAGGAGGAACTTTTTATCAGGGAGCGTAATTATAGTATAAGGGGTACTGGCTTTAATATAAAAGAGGGCAAATTAGATCCTAAGAAGGAAGTATTCAGTGTGAGGGTGACAAGGCAATGGAACAGGCTGCCCAGAGGAGTTGTGGATACTGCATCCATGGACAGCTGGACAGGGCTTTAGGCAACCACTGTAAGACAGAGCAATCTATTAAAAGATTTCCCTGCCCGCAGGGAAGTTGGAACCAGGTGATCTTTGAAGGTCTATTCCAACCTAACCATTCTATGATGCTATGATTCTATGAACTGAGATAGAGAGGTCCACACAAATCACCGGAAAAGAGCAAGGCATATGAAACACGGCAAAACCAAACTCAGCTTTTAAAATTATACATGGATTTAATATAGTCTTCTTATAAGTCATTCTTTCATGTTGCTTAGGAAGTGAATGAAGCATTAAGCTCTTATAAGCTGATAACTTATGAAAATATGGAAGATATGATGTAAGGAACTGTTTAGAGGAGTTATTTTGGATTCAAGCCACTGAACAGCTAAAATATTAGCTGTTTGATCTCAGTTTAATGCTTGTGATCTGTGAAACTGTGCTGACAATAAGAACAAAAAATATATCTGGGTACCAGATCTGGCTTTGACTGCCATGCTGCATTGCTATGCAAATCTTGCCCATGGAAGTGGCAGAACTAGAAAAAGACTGCCGAGGTTTCCACTATAGTCTGTGAGTGAACAGACTATTCTTGAAGTGATCCAGCACTGATATTGACAGAAATGACCAAAGGGGAAAACAGACCATGGAGAGTCTCACATCCAGCAAAGATCAGCCAACAACAACCACTGAGACAAAACATACATAAAAATGATGGATATTTGATTATCTTCGCGTGACAGTGGAATTAGATCATGAAAGAATTGAAGGACTTTCTAACAGTGAATATGTGATAACATAAATATGATTATAGATAATCTAGGAGTTTACAGCTTAGAGCACTAAATGTCTGCAAAGGCTCTATCATGGTAAGATTGAGGAAAAACACTGCTAGGGAGATGGGAAAGCGCTGAACTCTTTTGTCAAGTACACTGTTTGATCTAATAATACAGTCTGTTTTCCTTGTTGAAGATAATTTTATTGGAGAAAGTGTTTTAAATCATTACTTTAAATTCTTCCTGCTCTATTTCAATTCATAGACTGGGACAAGCAGTATGATCGTTTGATATTATATAGCAAAGCAGTTTTTGATTACATATGCTTAATATTATAAGATAATGTGCTGTTTCCTGTGTTATTTTTCCTAATCCCTGCTGATGGTCTCCCTGTTATGTCAAAGGTATTTAAGTGGTGAAATCTTAATTCTATAATGATCAATGGAATTTTTTCCCATTACTTTTAATTGGGCCAATAATTCACCTCATGGGCAAAGAAGACCACACTTCAAAATTATTAATTGGTGATTTAAAAAAAGGAAGAAAATACATAATTTTATCTGTCATAATTTTCTTTTATTTCAGTAGATTTTTAAATTTTGAGTAGTGCTTCACAAATTTGCTAAAAAAAACAAGTACATGGATATCACTCAATTATTTAAGACTTCAGCGGCTTAGTATTGCAGTACTTTGCACAAGAAACAACTAATGCAGGGGAACAAATGAGATTATATTTTTTAATCTGTACTAAACTTCTGTGTTGTCGATCCTTAACCTCTTGAATAGGCAATAAATAAAAAAAGTAAATGAATAATTAAAACACAAATACTTCTTGAATATAAAGCCTTAGCTGTAAATCTAAATTAAGCAAATATTTCCAAGACTGGTCAATATCACTGATTGGAAAAGCTTACATTGCAAGTCTTTACAACAGTTTCCCAGAATCTTTACCTAAATTAGTTGAAAGATCACAATTTTGTCTACCAAGAAATTGTAATTAATCTTTGTGCTTGAAGTGTTTTTGCAGTTACTCTCTTTGGTTTCATTACAATGTAGCCCCAATTAAAAAGTATTACTAATACTACAAGATAACACTTGCTGGTGGTACAGAATTGAAGATATACCTCCATGTAATTTTAGATTACTCCTTGCTGTGAGATTTTGCAATTATTTTTTGTCAATATTGCTTTTTTTGCGATTCTTTTGCCAGTGAAACTTTTTTTATCAGTTCACTCCAACACTGAATATCTGAAAATAGGCAAGGGAGGGTTTATTTAGTGCAAGATGGTGTGGGCAATTACATGTTAACAACATGCTAACATCACTTGCATTGAATTAAAGCACTGTGGTACACCATCAAGGGGCCCGCAGTCAAAGACACCATGTCTAAGGGACAACTGCCCTTCAGAAAAAATCTGAACTACATTTCTAATGGAACTGTTTGGGCTCAGAGGACAGACTGTATCTAATTAAAAGCAAAGCACATATGACAGACATGAGAGGAGCTCAGTACCATCTGCTTTGATGCTGATCAAATCCTTTTACACCACGTCGTTTGCCAATGAAAACAAAGCCTTCTTGGAAAAAATATTACTCTTCCGTCTGACAAATCTAAAGCCCTGTTGAAGATACTGAGTCATGCACCCTTCTAAGGTTATACTTTGCAATAGGCCAGTACATGAATAATACGAGAATTATTAGCCAGATAGTACAGATTGTTACTGTAACTGATTATTAATTAGTTCAAGTTGTTTATGAGTTTCAATAACACAGAAATACATTACACTGTCAATCTTGTAAATAAATCTGTAATAATATGTGGTTGCAATTATTTATACCTTTCTATAGATTATATATATATATGAATGTAGGTTAGTAAGTTCTGGATAATAAGTGTCGCTATGACTGGCTTCCCATCTTTTAGAGGAACCGTGATCAAGACAATTATTTTCAAAGATGAGAGGGAGGGGTGGGGTTTAATGGTACTATTCTAGATGATAAAGATTATCAAAGGGCTGGAGCACCTCTCTTATGAAGTAAGGTTAAGGGAGCTGGGCTTGTTTAGCTTGGAGAAGGCTCTAGAGAAACCTTGTTGAGGCGGTCCAGTAGTTGAAGGGAGCTTATATGAAAGAGGGGGGCACTGAGAGGTTTAAATAACATTTGGAAAATATTATACCATCAGCCAGTTAAAGTACCCATATATCAAAAATACATAAATTATGACTTTTTAGTATTTTGGCATTTCTGAACTTTTGTCCTTGATATTCTACAGTTTGCATTGTGCCCTAGAGCATCCATCCTGTATACTTCCAATGGGCTTCATCTACTGTAATTCACTCAAGTCCCTACTGAATATTCACTGCTTTTCTCCCTCCTTTTCAACAAGGAATCTAACTTATCTGAATAAAGCTGTCTTCCTCCCACGAGATTGTTCATCCTAACACAATGTTTTGAAAAGTGTGGAGAAAGGAGTCTACTCTCCATAGCCTTAACTATTTCTGACTTCTCCCTCCTAATCTTTTACAGCTGAGATATCAAGTATTTTCCCCTCTCAGATCCTGAAGTCTTTACTTCCACAGTATCCTCTGCTAAACTTTCCCAGGCTGCAGCTGACAGACCAGACATCCACAGCATCACGTGATGAAAAACAGCTACATAAACAGTCTAGGACAACTCTGAAAAAATATCTTTTCAAATAATGTGGAGTCAGGTCTCATATCGTGTCTGCTTCTCTGTCTCTACATTCCCTCTGTCTCTTAGATTTTTTTTATTGGATCACCAGTTATGATTAAGTAGTCAATGCTAAAATGCTTTAAAGAATCCTCTTGTGCTTACCACATAACAAAAACCAGGGTTTTTTATTGTTGCTGTTTTTCCCTTTGTGTTTAACAGCATACTCTATGTAAATGCAAATTCTGAAAGGGCTATTGAATGGCATCTATAATGCTACAGATGAAAAACTGCTGCATAAACTAATGCCAAGAGGTAATGACAGCCTAATTGGCTTTGCTAGTTTGGCACTTCAGAAATGTTTTTTACAGTGGTTCATAGCAAATGAAGAGTTGGAAAACAAATTTCTGCAAGTTGTGGAGAAATTACTGTAAAATTGAAAAATACAGCCTGTTGAGCCCTTCCTAAAAACTGTTTCTTTATTCTACCATCTGTAACTCTAACATTTGAGAAGACATTTCTCTGAACTGTAAATGTTCTTCCTCTGATGGACGAGCTTTTTTCTCCTACACTTCAGATTTCAACAAACATTCTAGTATATGGCAGTTGTTAAAGATGCTATTCCTGAAGGAATGAATTAACTTTTCCAACATGAATACTAAAAACATTATGGATTATATTATTAATTTGTTTCTTAAGGAGTTAGCATTAAGTGAACTAGAAAGCATCAATGCAATGTCTTCCATGAAGCAAAATTCTATGTCAAAGATATATAACTTGTCTCTCTAATTTGCTTGTTTGACACATCTGGTGCTTGGTTTTGTAGATATAGGATTTTGTTACATTTCAGGATTTTGTTAAAATCAATGTAAACTTAAGCATAAAGGAGAACAGCATAAACAGCAGTTACACAAAAGGCTGAAGCAGAACTAGAGGTAATTTTGTTACCAAGGAACAATCAGCATGTAGAGTCAAACACAAGCTATATACACCTTAAAAATAACAGAATAAACAACCAGTGTGACTCTACTCATCTACTTTTGAGAGATAATACTTTCTGTGCAAGCATTGGACTTTTGAAAATTTTTAAACAACTGTATAAAATGTTCAGAAGTCATTAATGTAAGTACCTCTATTGGTAGGACATCCAAGATAATTTTCAAAATTCTTTTTTTCTTCTTCTTTCTACAGAAGACTGAAGAAGCACAAAACACAGGCAGACACGAAATATACGTTGTAAACATCTGCACTAATGGATCTATTCTGGTGTCCTTAAACAATGGGGTTTCTTTCATAAAGCAGCAGCCCTAGTGGTACTTTCAGGAGACTTCAAGCAGAAGACAGGATTCCCAGATACCACATACAGCTACATACAATGGCAGATACGTTTTTTCCATTAAAGGCAGGCATACAGGCAATGTCACTGCACTTTGCACAACTTTCCCTATTTGTTTTTCTCCATTTTTCAACCATTTTTTATGACTCAGGAGATGTCTAACTAAACACAGGGAGAAAATTGCTGGAGGAGGAAAGCCTGGAAATTTGGGTGTCAGCTGATACTAATTGCATTCAGCATAAATACAGAATCTAAATGGCATCTCATGATAAAAACTTGTCACTGGTGAATTTTGGCATAGAAATTCTTGTCCTGATGGTAGCTTACACCAGTTCAAGCATATTTTAAATAATAACAATAATTAGAAAAACTACATTAAATTAAGACAATCTTCATGCATTTTAAAATATCACTTCAGTCAGCTAAAGCCAATACTCAAAAGGCATGGACTTAAACTAATATTTTTGAGTTTTATCATACTACATCCCCATACCTTACTGCTAGCACAGACATCTCTAGGGTATCTAATTGAAGAATTCAGGATTCAGGACAAAATACATGGCAGTGCACCATATACATTTGATAAAAAATAATTTTGCCTTAATATCCATTCATTTCTACCAAGATAGTAGATCTGTAGATTTCTAATTTTATTTGCTGATCTTTGGGGGATTTTTGACAACTTGATTGCTTTGCTTTTGAATTTTCTAGTAATGATACATGAAAAACAATTTCTATTTATTTCATTTCTCCAAAACCACAAAGATTTTATCGTGTAGCTAGAATTGCCACTTTGTCAAAGTAATGGCAAAAAAATAAAAATAAAAAATAAAAAAATAAAAGGAAGACAACTGTAAACTTCATTGTCCCTTTAAGTTTACTGTTATTCAGTTTTGCTCTGCTTACATCTATCTGAGAATATCAGATATTCTTAAACCCACAAAATTCATCAATTTGACTGAATACAGAGATTGTCTCTAATATTTCAATACACTTAAGCATACCTAACAGTTCAACTGTCAAAAAAAGCAGTCTTCTAGAAATTAAGATTATTTGTCATCTACTACAGTGTTTCTTTGTTATCTTCTTGTAATTCAGTTTTACATTTAAATTAGAATTTAATTATTCAGAGGGCTTGCATTCTTCAACTCTACGTTCCCAAGCAGTTTCAAGGCTATTTAAAAAAACTGTGTACCTGATGTTGAGACTGGCCCATGAGATAAAAACATTCGCTATTTTCCTTCTGAAATTTGTACAGAGCACACATACCATTCAGAAGGCAGTAAAATTTGCAACTACACAGTCATTACAAACCTGTGTATAAAAAGGAAGAAAGCAAAGGATATGATTAGCCTCCAACTTTATTAATTTTAATTAATCTGGGAACTATCCTGAAATAATTTCTTCCACTGGAGGTCATAACTCTTCTTTAATTGTCTCCACCTGGTACAGTACTACCATCAATCCCCACTTGTTCTCGATTTCTCTGTACCTGGCTCTCAGCCCATCTCTCCTGTCTTCCCAGACTTTCTTTATACTAGCATTAAGGGGCAAGACCAAGGAGGTTGATCGTTTCTGTTGTGCTGCAGCACAGAACTCAAAGCTTCCTTTTCTCCATTGCTGTATGCTTTCCCTGAATTCATTCCTTATTTCAGTTTACATCTTTTGAAAATGAATTCCTGTCCTTCTGATACAGCTTGACGTGCTGAGCTATCACTTATAACCTGCTCTCCCTCTCCCTGAAGTCTGCAAAGAAAAGTAGAAAAATAAGAACAACCTCTAACTTTTCCAATTTCTCCATTTTCCTGCTCCCTCTATGATCTTTCCCATGCAAAAAACAAACAAACAAACAAAAAAAAAAACAACCAAACCAAACCAACAGAACAAAACAAAACAAAACAACAAAACAAAACAAAACAACCCACCAGACAAATCAAAACACCAGAACACCGAAAAAGGACCAAAAATACATCCATAAAGGTAACTGCTTTAGTAGGTCAAAATCTTCCATAGGAAATTATTTTCTGAACTGGAAGGTTAGACCCTACCAACGCAAGCATTCCAAGACACTCAGACTGCAAAGTCAGGATTTTTATACTTAACTAAATCCTATTGCTTAGCATGCTACCCCAAGTTACGCCCTGTCATGCTACCAGATACACTGAATTTTTTTTAATGGACTGCAGGACCCTTAAAAAAATTAATCTGGATAAATTTAATCTTTTTCTTCCCTTCCCAACACCTTACTTTTAAGAAAGCCACAACCTTATTTTGGATCTAAACATAAAACTTGTACCCACTCTGACACTGGTTATTTCTGTCTAATAATATTTGTCATTTTTTCCTTATTTGAGTGTGGATCTTGAATGGAGTTTTCTATAGAACATAAGGGCAGTTTGCACACTAGTAAGCACTTAAGTGATACAGTAAACATATAATGTTAGGCCAATAAGCAGATACATTTTTTTGAAGAAAATACAGTATTTTCACTCAGAATTGCAAAGAGTGATCAGTAATGATGGCCAATATATTTTTCCAGGAATACAGACTTGGCTAGACAGGAAATTTTGTGTTAGTGGCAGAAAATTTCACGATTTATTGATTGATGTATAAAATAAATGACAGTATTTTCTGTTGCTCTGGAGGTGGATGCTATGATAGTAGGTAGTTTAATATCCTGTTTAATATCAAGTTAGAAAATTAGATTCTTTCTTAACCTGTGAGTTTTAGTCATAAAAAGACTGACAGTTCAGGACTATCTTGAGTTTGAAGACATAACATCTATCCAAATGGATGTTTTCCACCAGGGATGGAAAGATCCTTAGATCTTCATGGGAAAAACAAACAAAACAAAAAAGCAAAACAAAACAACAACAACAACTACAACAAAGAGAACACTGAATTGTGAAGTTAGTCCAATAAGTCCGAATGAATTTGTGCAAGGCTATCAATAAATATGTTTTTGGGATATGCTAAAGACAGTAAAAGCCCAGGTAGTACTGCTAAAGAGGTTTATCTGGAGCAATAACGTACATAAAAAGAAAATATATTATGGGGGAAATGGATCCCATCAGAAAAATCAACAAAAACCATTGGACTTAAAGCTTCCTGTTTTAGGACAAACTTGTATGTGCTTGCACTATTGTGGAAGAAAAAACTACAATCCATTCACATTGAATCATGTCACAGATTTACAAAATAAAAGGTCCTACACTTTCTATTGCTTAAGCTTGTTTGCCATACAAATAGTTCAAAGTAATAGATTATACTGTTGTACATTCTCAGAACATTTTCACAGCAAAACCTGTCAGCAAATTAAGACAGTGAATAATAAAGACTCCATAATTATTCTTCAACATTGAATGTTTTCTGGAAACTACATTGTAGATCATTCTCCTAAAATAGCTTTGATGTTCATAAGCCTTAAGACCTATCAAAAGACTACTTTTCAGTTCAGCTTGTTTAGTTCAGTTTGTTGGATATACTCTATTTATCAGCTTAGAGTAGAATACGAATGGAAATAGACAATGATACAACTGCAGTAAAATTTTTGTACTGTTGTGACAAAGACATTACTTAGGTACTTCCTTATTCCTTTTTAAATAACTGACCTCATTGTAAAATTAAAATTTTATCTCCGGGCTAAACAAAAACAAAATAAAATTAAAGACATGCAATATCTACTGTATGTCTGGATGTGGCTGTTTTCCCAACAGAATAATTCTTACCACCTCCTACTTATGAGCTGAGCTATGCTTTTTTATCTCTTCATAACATGCAGCATTTATTTACCTTTACATTTTGAGGCATTACAGTTTCTGCTGACATGGGTATTTTCCCAATTTAGAACATTACAGCAGCTGTCTGCTAGACGTTTAAGCCATGTGTATATTTACTTTTTAATTTCTTTCTCAAACTTTCTAACTGTGAGAGGGCTGGGAAAGTGGAGTCATCGTGAATGAGAGTTTGCTTAAAAAGAAAAAAAGAATTGTAGACACTTGATGTAACACTGAAAAATTCACAGCCTCCTACCTTGAAAACAAACATTTCCCGGCGAAGAATAGCCAAAGTGTTGAAGTTCCCATCACAGATGTTAGGTTTGGCCCCAGGATAGGAAGGTTTGTCACCAGTGGGTGGCCGGGGAGGCTTAGGTTGTCTGTCATTTTTCCGTGGGTCTGCTGGAGGGATTGAACGATGTGGTGGCACTGTTGGCAAAGGTCTTGTTGGTGGCGGGATCCTGTCAGGTGGACCTTAAGAAATGGCAGCAAGATGTAATTTATATGCCTATCAGTGACTTTCCAAGACACAATTAAAAATAAATAAATAAAATTAAAAAAAGCTATGTAGTGAAAAACCTCCAGTGCAGTGGAAGGGAAATGAAAAAAGTGACCTACTTCTCTCATGCTGTTATAATGAAGGTGTGCTTTAGAAAAAACAAAAGCATTAATGATGAAGAAAATAATTATTTTTCACTATTCAGTTTCATCCTTCCAAAAATCTGCAAAGGATGCACTTCTCACCATCATTTCAGATAAGAAGTAATTCATTACACGTTCCAACTGAATAAGAATTTTTGAGACCGAATCGTTGTCTATTTCATGAATTACTTCTAAATTTCTATTTCTAAAATGAAAACATAACTGGATAGTATTTTAAAAAATATTTTAATTCTTGCAAATACAGGGATTGATGGCAAATAAAATAACTATCCCACTCATAGTTTCTCTGTTCCAAAATCAAATGGCCTTCCTAGGCAGGTGCTTTTTATAACCCTAATAACATACTGCTTTACTTTTATTTCAATATGTCCTTCACTTTCTACACTGATTACTACTTTTACTCATGTTTTCTATGTAAAAAGAGAAAGAAAGTTTCCATTAGATCAGTGATATTTCTGGAAACAAGATGAACATGCTAATTTGGCTTATTCTATTTATCTCTGTCTTCATCTTCATTTAAAAACACCATCAATTCTGATTTTAAAATATAAACATAAACCAGGTTCAGAAAGGCATTTGAACAGTAAGAGAACCCTAAAACTGAATAAATGTCCTTTGAATTTATGATATTAATTCAGAATAAGCATATTTTTTAGAGAAAAATATTGGTTGTCATACAATTTATTAAGACATTCATTTCATTCCCAGTTTTAAAGTTTGTGGCATTTATAATTTACAGTTAATAATGGTGTTTTGAGGAAGATTGCAGATCAGAGTAATTATTTTAATAGTTGTGACATTTTTGTTTTGGCATATGATTCCCATTCTTCTTTTGATTTAAAGGGAGCAAAGAAATCAGTGTTCAGTAGCATGCTGAAAAGACTGTAACCCCAAATCAAAGTTTTAATATGCTATTTGCTAGTGATGTCAGATGTTATTTCCCAGGGGTAACACAATTCTCCTAATGTATAGCCCACAGCTGTTAGAGCTTAGTGGTTAGTTTTTGGCAAAGTATTGTTGTCTAGCCTTTAAGTCTAGACTATCATCTTATGAGGTCATGAGAAACAACCTTCCTTTTATCTAATCGCAAGAAAAAACAACAAAAAACTTGGTAAGCCAATCGTTTTGAAACTACTATTTAAGCTTTATGAAAACATGTATCAGTGCTTACTAATGTGATATTTTAAAAGCTTGTTAATATAAAACAGTGGCAGGAAAGTTCTAATTAGCAGTACAGTTATTCTCCACCAACATAGGTGTCATCCAAAGCAGTAAAGATAAGCAAGGAATGACCCTAATAATATTCACTTTAGCTTTTAAATTGAAAATAACTGTGAGCACAAAATTAAATCTCATAATTGGGGAATATTAAACAAGGTAGGTCCAAATTATATATATTGAATGCATGGCAAAAATAGGCTATACAGATATCTCCATATAGATATAGTTTTTTTTTTTTTTCACTGTAGGAAAGAGAAAATATATATTAAAACAAACAAATCAAACAACAACAATAAAAAACCCTGTATATAGACAAATGTCTACAGAATCAGAGTCTTTAAATCAGGAACACAGTTATGGCTTTGGAAATGTAAGAAGAAATAATGCATAAATTCATTTTATATTCAGCCTATAGGTGGAATAAAGTTATTGTTTTTGTTTGGTTTACAATTTTCAGTTACTTTGCCTTCTCAAGTTCATTCAGAATTTATTTCTATACTTATTACAAGGAAGGGTTTTCTGGGACCTCGGAATTGATCTATTCAGGGAACTATTTAATATTATTATCAGTAATTTGATAACTAAGAAGTAGTCTATATTAGTTTTGAGTACTATGGAAATAAGCTCCCAATGGTTAAAGCTTGCATGTTTTAATATTATAAAAGATCAAGATCCTTTTGCAGATATTTTCTTTATGGTCTTTCAAAATGCTTAAGATTACCATTCCAACTGAGTGCAAATTTGAATGCAAATTGTGAATAGTGAGGAACCGAAATAGCTTCACCGTAATCTTTGTCCTTCACAGCAAGAAGGCTTTTGGGATAGCAAGTCAGCCCCAGAGATTTTTTTTTTTTTTTTTAAGAGATGGTACGAAAAGGAGGTTCTCAAAAACATTCTTAAGTGAAAATGTTAAGTTTCGTAATTAAATATGACATACCGTATATCTTCTGAATGCCTTGTAAATCATCATTAGGTAGTTTGAAGTTGTCAGTTTCCATATACTGATAAAATGGAGCCATAATTGCTGTGGGATCATTAGAGTGCTCCAAGCCCAGAGCATGGCCCAGTTCATGCACAGCAACTAGAAATAGATCATTTCCTATGGAGAGAAGAAAGAGAAACAGTCTTTGAAACTGTAAGCATAATAAAGGAAATAATACAAGTAGAGGACTCTTCACTTGAAAGGCATTTACACTGAATTTGAATTTTACTCATTGATACTCAACAGTGAATCATGAAGGCAAAGTGGCAGCAAAGGTAACATTTTTTTTTTTAATTGTTAATTCTTGTTGTTGTAACATATTACCTATGATGCTCTTATTGATAGCACAAGTGTGTTCATTTATTTAACTGATGCATATAGTTAGGACAGCATTCAAGTGCCATAGCTGGCATATAGTCGTGTACAACTTTAGACATAGGTTTATGGTGTAATTTGCCTAAGTGAAAACGCCTGCAACAAGACATAGCTCCAAAAAGTAAATATCCCTGCTGTGCATAGTTAACTTTGTAAACAGAGGACTACCTATGTGGGACAAACCCTACAGGAAACTTAGTCATTCAAATGCTTGCAGACAGGCCCCTGCTGATTATCTGTACGTCGTCCACTTCTGAATCACTATAATTGAAATCCCAATGAGGAAAATATGGGTGTCTTGCTATCCTTCTCTAAATAGAATGCCCATATTTGTTTTATTGTGTAATCACCTTATATTTGCAAATCCTTAAATTTTAGAATTTTTTGATTTATACAGACCTAAATGATAAATTGTCATAATAATGTTACAGACTCATTGCACACTTTTGTTTTTCCCTTCCTAAAATCCACATTTAATTTTTATTACAGGCTATTGAAAAAATTAGAAGTGTCACAAGATTTACCATAGAGTAAACTCTGTGTCAGTGCAACTATTTCTGTAAAAGTTTCAGAGTTAGACCCCGATGGTATTCATTTTGGCTACTTTTATTCTATCATATCATTCTATGAGTCTTTTGTACAGATTCTGTCTGAAGTCAACCTGTAATATAATGAGACTTTGGAAAATATAAAAACAACTGTTTTACATCAGAAGAAAGATTCTAGTTAGAGATTGTTCACATCCAGGGTATTGTTCATTTTCATCACCTAGGGATAGGTGGAATCATTCTTCAGAAGTGAGTTCCTTCCTGACTGACATAACAGTTTTTTTAGATGACCATCTTATGCTGGACTTTTAGAAGAACATAAGTGAAAGGAGTCCTACGCATAGTAAATAGTTTCACGTTGAAATACCGTTACAGGTGGTGAAAATGTAATAGTGAAGTAGCCCACTCTGTGGACTAGTAGAGAGCTGTATATTAGAATGAAAAAATATTCAACATTTATTCTATGTTTTGTACATTCTCTGGAGGTAGATAGTTATTCCACTGCTAGCACTGGAATTCTAAGTATTATTATAATATAATGGCAATGATAAACCTTGGATTTTGGAAATATATGTATCAATTTGTAGAACTTTGAAGACACAGTAGACACCATCTCAATTTTTCAAGTATTTTCTCTTGCTGACACAAAGAAATAAACATTCTCCCAGGTATGTATGAAAGGAGAAACACTTGACAGTAGATCTCTTCATGATATATGGAGCCATGCTGATGTTTGTAAAATAAATGTCTGATTGAAAACATGGAAACAGTCATAGGTAAAACTCTGTTCTTAGTTGACAGTCTTTTCATGTCTTTCTGATTCTTAATCCTGAAATATGACATCTAAATGCTTATGCTCTTTTATCAGAATAACTGTGAGGAAAAGAATCACATCTTTCAAAAATTAATATGACATAATATGCATTCAGAAATGAGAAGAGTTTATCCTATCATTCATAATTATGTGGTTTTCAGACTAAAGACTTTCTCAACTGTCTATATATATTGGATGCAGTTCTTTATATAGCAAAGATTTTCAGTGCACTGTTGTAATAGGTTTGAGGAGCTGGACTGTCCCTGACAGGAATATTTTTGATACCTGAATTTGCCCTTCTATATCCAGCCAAAACTGATCTTGACATTATCTCATATGAATAATCCACAGCTTCTGTAGTTAACCTCAGCATTATAAGTGATACAGGAGCAACTCTGTAAAGGTTTTCATTCACTTATAATGGAACAGTTAAAATCCCTTAATAATAACTTAAGATGAAAAGACATGGGGGAAGAAGATCTAACTGTGCTATAACCATTATAATATGATAAGGCTCACAATTCATTTCTGCATTTGATGAAAGAGTTTCAACACAAGTTTATTAGAATGAATTTGTTCCTTTTGTGGCACTAAATTGTATATGTAAGACTGAACTTCTTTTTGCTCCTCACATGTGGTGAAAAGCTAATTTCCTCCGTGACCTTGGTTTCTATCACCATAATTAAGAATATTAACAAGTCTAAGTCTTTGTATTAAGAAGTAAACTAACAAGTTGCACACAGTATTTATTGAACCACTTTCATATGGTTTGAAATTGATAATATTTGATTCTACCACAAGGTAGGCTGGTCAATATAAATAAATTAAAGAGTGTTTTACGCATGGTATTCAACTCTACTGTTGAATGTCAGGGACTGGGAGGTGAACTTACAACAATTTCTAAAATTTCACAAAACCACGCTTAATAAAACAGCCTTGGAAGAATCTACTTCATCTCTCTAACTGTGCTAGTTATGTAATGCATGATCAATACACCATTTAGTTCTTCGTCACCACTGTGTCCTTATATAGATCTCCAGGAATTCCTATAACTTTTTCCATGCTGACCTTGAAGTTCCTTGAATTACATAGTACAAGGGAAATAAATAAAACACACTGTAATCTACCGGCATACGTTCTTTCCAGGATTATATGTAAAGTTTGTATGGCAAAGAACCTCCAGATTACTTGTAAGCAGTAATGGGACTACGTAAGAGAACAGATGTTACACAAGGTGTGGCCATTTATCTTTCTTCCTATGTCTTTTTAGTGGGGTGATTACAAAAGAATAAAATAATAAATATTCAGCATCTGCTTGCCACTACCCTCCTCTTTCCCCCAACCCCCCCAACTTAGTTAAAACCTAAACCCAAAAAAGCAAAAGGAACTGTGATAATTTCCATCTTCCGCAAAGCAACTTCTAGACATCAGGGGAGCTATAAAATGAGGTAAACCAGAGACAGAGCAGCCCTTGGAGGAAGCACATAAGGAGGAAAGGAAGAAGGTCACAGGAAAATGCTGGGAGAATAATATTCTTGCCTGCAGTGACAGAGTAATTTAACAGGGAACATATTTTCTACTTATAGTCAAATAGACCCATTATTCATAATAATTTCCATCAAGAGTCCTGATTGTCTCCAGGGCATCCTGAGTTAAAACTGGCCCAAATAACTCAGTGCAGTTGAAACTGTGAGGTTTAAACCAGTTCAAGATGTGTTGCATGAGACCACTATAGGTTAAAACTCACTTCTGGCTTAGCTTCTATCCTTTGTCTCTTGCATATAATCAGATTTCTACACTTCAGCAATAATTACTCAGACCCTCTTTGATTTTGAGAGCAGACTTGCCTTAAGCACAACAGTGTTACTACTACCACTGAGAGTGCTCCTTCCTTCTCTCCATACTGCAAGGAAGATAACAGATACAGTTCCTTGATCAGTGTTCAGAGAAAGATGAAGTGTACAGACAAGTGAATATTCATACCAACTCTGGCTAACTTTGTTACTGAATTGGTATTGGGTATCATTTTTAAACATTTTCAGTCCCTGCCACTGAAAGAGAGTCACAAATGATTCTGTATATCTATATACATTACCCAAGTAAAAACACATATTTCAGTCTACTTGTTAAAATGAAGCACCATCTCAAAAACTTTAAAAAGTCACAAGTAACAGAGTTAAACTACATACAGCTATGATGGCTTTTAAACTAAAAGTTCCTACTTCAGGATATACAGTGGTGAATATTCATTGTGATAGTCTCAGTTACATCTTGTTATATTTATCCACAGGGTAGTAGAGAAATATTTCAAAATATATTTCATAAGTATGAAATGTCTGCATCTCTGTTATTATGTTATTAGTATATGGATTTAGAATAGACAGGGTATAGGCTCAAACAGATTGTGATTGTTTTTCTTATTTTATCTCAGGTTTGATTTCACAAGGAAAAAAAAATACTGCGTGAAAGGAACTAAGGCAGAATGATTATTTTTATACTGGCACTTTTCTCTGAGGCTATAAACTATTTTAGGCACTAAATCTGCCTGACTTTACAATCACTGCCCAAACTCGAGAATATAAATATGTATTAATATATCAAATATTCAACAGCCAACACTGGAACATGGTGTATGGAGAAACCTTTTTCTGTAGCTAATATATACACTATTTTTCATGACTACAGAGAAAAAAAAAAGCTAATGTGTTTGTCCACAGCAAGCTATTATTAAATACGAGTTATGGATACATTATTTCCTGTTTTAATTGGTATATGAGCTTAATTTGGAAAATTAATGCCCTAATGACTTAGCAACCCTTAGATTAATCTCTTGAACATCTTTTTGATGTAGCACTAAGTGACACCCAAGGGTTTGTCACTTGGTTCTTCTTGGCATGTGACAGTAACTGCTACAATGCACTGTGAGCTCAAATGTTCTCAGTGGTTTAAATGCCATGTAAGCTAAATTTTGAAGACTTCCACATTCAGAGAAATACAGAAAGAATCTGGAAGCTGAAATTTAAATAAGAAACAAATTGGAAAACTATCAAAGTATTTCATACAAGGACAAACACTGTTTTGCTTATTTTCACAAAGATTATCCTACTTAATTTTTCAAATGATGCAGACAGAAGATTTCAGATTAAATCCATACGAATCTGAAATGTTCATCTGTACTTCTGTTACAAATCTGTTATGAACAAGCCAGTACCCCAAAATCAACTTTGCAGCTCATCAGAAAATATTACATGTGCTGCCCATGAACTTGTCTGAAGAATGTACACTCTGCATTTCCATTACTCTCTTCATTCATTCCAGTGACTTGTGAAACAAAAGCTGCTAAGTCAAACTTGCTGAAAGGCTGCAAAATTTTGAATAAGATTCTTATGGTGCATAGCATACAGAAAAGTTGTATAACTTTGTTATTATTTCCAGACAGTACAGAATTTTGAATGTGATATTTCAGCAGTCAGTGATAAGATTCTTTCTGCGACCTTATTGCAATACAGCATATACATTATGTATGCACTTACATAAACACAGTATATGCATGCTACACAGAGAGAATACATGATCCTAAATATAAACCATAGGCAAACTCTTACCCAAATGAAAATGCTGTTTCCCAGTCTAAAAAATCATCTCCCATTGCTCGATGTTATATTAAACTTTTATCAGACATTGAAAAAATGTTGTTTTATAGTTATATGAGAAAAAAAAATGTGAAAAGGAAGAGCTGAGATGATGTAGCTATCTTTGAGAAAATAGTGAAATTTTTGTTTGTTTTTTTAAATACATATTATACAGTGTATTCAATTTCTACATAAATTTAATGTACTTATTTTATGCACATAGTGTATTTTCAACAACCATTTTTCAGTATCTACACAGTTAGCCATTTTTCCACTGTCATAAAAGTGATAAACAAATGTGTTACTTTCACTTTGTTATTATAAATATTAATACATACACCACATTATTTGCAAATTGTTTCACTGATCTAAGTCATTTAGAAACAAGCAGTTTATTATACACAAAGCGTGTACTAATATACTCTGGGTATAATTTAGTATACCTGTACTGACATGTGTGTATTTCTTTTAAAAATATTCTATTTTAAATAGACCAAGAGATTAGTGTGAAATTTAAACATGCTTGTTTGTTATTTGGCAAGGGAATATTCCTATAGGCAGGACTGTCTTAGTGACTCAGTCAGTGAACAGTGCTGAGATTTGTTAAGGACATGTGAGTTATGTATGCCCCCTCAGGCAGAATTGTACCAGTTCTGCAAATTGTGGGCATAATATAGTGAGGAGCCTGATCAATAACTTCTTTGAATGGAGTCCACATTCTTTTATCATACAGATCAGCTTCTGCTTTAGAAGGCAGGACATGCAGAAGGTAAGAATTTCTGCTTTATTACCTATAGTCTAGGTAGATTGCTCTGAAAGTAATGCCCTCTATTTATTTCCATGGAAACTCTGACTGATACAAAAAGCAAAAATGCATTATTTGATAGAGTAAATTGACTGCTACAAAACAGTTTTTTCAACATTCACCACCACTAGCTATGCATTTTCACCAGCTATGACCAAAAGCCTGCATGCTGCATTCATGAAATTCTGTACCAGCGCAGGTGACCCACTGTTGTTGCCACTGCTGAAATGCAGCACCCACTGCCTCACTGTGTTAACAGCCATTGTTTGATTTTCATCAATCTTCAGAAAGCATTGATTAAAATCACTCGGTGCCATTTTTTCAGTGACACATCTTAGCTTCCTCTGCACTTCCATGCACTGCCTCTCTGCAGCCACCTTGTATATAGCAACAACACATCATAGAATATTAGTAGTAAGGTCCAAGCTCTGCTGCCATACTACCAACATCCACCTCTGACATCATGGGCCAACATAAAATAGGAGGCTAAGTTGCTAAATAACATTTACTCTATTTTCCCAATAGTCTCAATGCTGATTATACCGTTGCAATCTAATCTATTAATAATCTCTACTGTCCTCACTTTTTTTTTTCTTTTAGTTGTTTCTGTAAGGACAATAAGCTAACTCCTTTCTGAAGGCCCTGAGAATGTATACTGGGACCTGTATATCATATATAATGGTCTGGATACAAGCAAGATATTAAATAACAGTGTGTATGACACATTTTTCAGCTTCTTCCATTTTCATGTCCTTGAGGGTCATTCATGTGAAGGAAATGGACAACTTCCTACCACTGGTTGGTAAAGGACAAAATCCACCCACTGGGTTATTGCAGATAAAAATAAAAGGGCTTTAATTGTGATCAAGTCCCTGTTAAAATCAAATCCTTGACTCTGACAACAAATGTAGATTTTGACTTTAAGCCTCTCAGCTGAAATGATGGCATGTTAACACTGTGACTGCTTTTGTATTGCAGGAATACTCTTTTTTTCTCCATTTCCCCTAATGTCCTTTGTATCCTACTATAAAGAAAAATATGTGTAATTACTAGGAGGAAGGTCAAAGTCATGCTGTCAATACTCACAATAATGTAACTTGCCACGGGGCAGAAATCTGCAAGGGTCCTACAGATCACTGAAACAGCCAGAATAGGAAGATGTAGAAGTTAATTTATATATAAGGGCTGTGTTGGCTCTCCACAGAGATAATTTTGTACCAGTTTCAGTTAAACCACTGAGAGCAATTATATTATCCTCTAATTTAATTCACACTAAAGGAATCAAAACCAGGTTATTATTCCTATCTCCTTAACACATCTATACAACCTTTAGATTTTTTTAAAGATGAAGTGACATAACATTGCATATTTATTTGGGAATTTTATGTGAACAGTTCATTGTCATTTTAGTAGCTTCTGTGTATGCATTAAAAAAATCATGGTATAATTTTCTATATTTTTTTTCTTGGTTAGATGATAACAGAACTGAGATTTTAGAATCTTAATTGGCAAAATGATTAGTAAAAGGAAAAAAGTCATTAAAAATTCTCTGATCTGAGAAGCAAATATGTTTTCTGAGAAGCCTGTAGACTTCAAAGGGAAATGTGATCCAAGCATATATCATATTTTAAATTGAGGCAATGTTAACCTGGAGATCATAAAAATGGTAAAAGTGACAGAAAGACAAATCTTCTACTTTGTTAAAATTTGCTCACATGAAATGTTATAACCTGTTAGATATACCTGTTATTATCCATATCTATATACCCGTTTAGTTTACTTCAGATAGATGAACAAGTGAGACACTTGGAGAATGATGTCACTTTGGCAGCAGTGAGTCTTGCCATCAGCATGGAGTTGCCTCAGAACCTGCTGTGCAGGGCAGTCTCCAGGATTAAAGCTCACAGAGGTGCTGGAGAGGCTTGAATGCAGGGATGACAGATGGACCAGAGCCTGACCGTGAGCCATCTGTCCCAGCACACCTTCTCTTCTGTTTGTAAGGAGCTCAGTTAGACTTAAGACACTGGTCCCACAGCTGCTCTATCACATCCTGCACTGAAGTCTGGAACCATTACCTTCCCCCTGTTTAGCCACCATGGCCAGCCCTTTAGTAACACAAGTGGTCATTAAGAATACAAACCAGCTAAGAACTGTCTCCTGGTATACACAGCAGCCATTAGATCTTTATGAAGCTTAGGCCGTAACATTTTTACAGTTTCTTCTAGAACTGATAGATGGAGTAAAACTAGCAACGATAATCCTATGCAATATTACTTCCACAGCTTCAGTTTTCTGAGTACACAGTGATGATCATCTTAAGTCCTCCTACTTTGTATCAGTTCACAAACTGCATCAGTAGAAAGGAGCTACGTATTATTCTTATAGCAAATGAAAGTAAATACATGTTAACATATTACAATATTACAAGCAACGCATTCAAAATGTAAGCAGGGCAATTCTTTCACATGTTAACAAATTTAGACTATTAGGAGAGTGTTTACTGTCCCACCATAGGAGAAGGTGCACTGGTAATCACTTTTTCTGAGTGTAATACTGAACCATTCCCAAATCAGACATCTCTGCTGAGTAGAGAGATTTATTTGTACCCCAAATGGTGCTATTATTTTAAATTAGTTATCACTTCAGTTTTCCTCATCTGAAATTGCATGGCTTCAACACTGCAGGCAATATATCTCTCCTTTCACTACAAAGGGACTCCATGAGATTAACTTAGACATAAATATCAACTTCGGGTCAGATTGATTCCCCTCTGCTGAAGTCTACTGGCTTCTGACTTAGTTTTTTCTTTCATTTAAGCCCATGGTAAAACATTAATTATAAAAGTACAAGTTACAGATTTAATTATTCTGTGAACAAAATCAGGAAACATTCATCATTTACTTGTGCTATACTCAAACTTGCCTGCTACAACAAAACATTTAGCACAAATCAATCTTTTTCTTTTAATTTAACTCATTCTTTTTGATCTTTCTGTTTCATCTTTTTCCCAACCAGATATCTCAGCTGTAGATGTTGCCAGGTACCAGTGTTAGCTGCTCAGCATTTTTTGAAACCCAAGCCTCTTATGAAGTCTAAATATAGATTACAAAAAAAAAAACAAAACCACAAGAACATACGATTTGAGCATTTTTAAGCAAAGAACTGTCAAGGTAAAGCACGAATTAGTCTGGATTGGAGAACACAGACATATGGAAGTCTTTCATTAGAAAATCATACAGTACTTTTCGTAAATTTATATATAATATTTCTTTACGTTTTAGGATTATCTTACACTGTACTTTTGCAACAGCAATCTGTTAATATTTTGCCTAACAGATAAAGAAGTATATGTTTATTATAAATTTCTTGTCTCATTCTCTCAGGAAAATATGACATTTTCCATGGTAATTGGGAATGTGATTTTTCAAATTCCATTTAACCCTGAAAATGTAGGGAAGAGAAGTCAGCACAGTAATGATATCCTACAGAAGATCTGTGGGGAAAAATTCAAATTTCCTAAAGCTGCTGTCTTGGAGAAAAGGTTTCTGTGGATCACGTGAGAATTGGGGTGCCAAGACCAATGCCTACTTCAAATAACAGAACTTTCTGTTTGTCAGACAATTTGAGGGTCACAGATAATTCTCTTTCCTAAGATTATTTCTACTATTGCCTTAGACTGATATAAATATATTTTCTAGCTTTTTTTTTTTACTATTATTTTCTATGTGTGGCAATTTATTTGCAAACATAAAGGTGACCTAGCATGTTTAAGAGTACAAATTTTTACAAGCTTTACTTGGCAGGTAATCTTAGCAGTTCCCACTCAAAAACTATGTGTAAGGAGTTATGTGGTTATGAAAACAATCATGAAGAGGCTAACACACATTTTATATATGCACTTATTCAAAATACATTCATCTGTCTGAAAAAAATAAAATCCTTGACAATGACCTTTTGAAGCAAACTGAAGGAAAAACCAATAATAATAATCATGGAAATATCAGAAGCTTTAACGTATTTTTAATTTCAACGCATTTTTTCAACTAAATTTCCCCATAATGGGTCATAATTCTTAACATAATAATACAGATGTCTGGTCCAATGAATCCAGCTTGGGAAGACATCAATAATGTCTAATCTTCATTATTATGTAGTTATATATTAGAGACAAAGATCTCTTTGAAAAAACAAAAGAAGAAAAAAATAACAGAAAAACAACTCATAATAATAATGACATGCTCAATCCCTTTTCTTTGAATGTAGCTGCAGTAGTTACAGAATTGTCTGCTAGACTTCGTTCTTCCTGTCAGCTAAACGTTTCCTTGGCAATAGTGTTGGCATAACAGACAATGTGAATTTCATCATTTATTTCTATGCAAAGTCTGCCAGATTAATTTTAACACTTTTCATTAGTGGTTTCAGGCTGGCTGATAGCAAACAGAGACAGATGACAAATCCAAGCAGTTTGTTCTACTGGTCCTGGTACTTGGAAAACATCCTTCAGTTGAAATTTAGATGGATAACTGAGTTTGCAGCTTCCCTACCTAGTCCACATAGGCTTGCAATGGTTTCTCTTTGTCTACACCATGATGGGTGCAATATGCAACTTAGTGGATTTTGTTACACTCTCTTTTTGGCTTACTGTCTGCATCATGACTCTTTTCATCTGTCCATTAAGCCACAGTGTAAAGACCACTTTGCATCTGTAGATACTCAAAGCATAGCGTAAGATGTGTTTAACAGTCTATATTTCCATGGCTTTAATTAAGAATATTGCAAAGATCACGTCCTTTACATGCTCCTCAGCCTCACTTTTCTTTTGTATAATGGTGCACTTGGCAATTTTAGGCCAAGAAGGAAGCTGAGAGCATAATATTATACTCTGACAGCCCCTGGACTGTATTAAAAGCAGCTAACAAAACACACCCAGAATACTGGGCTGGATTTGTACACAAGATGTACTTAACTCACCAAATTTCCCTTTTATTGATGCTTAAACGAAAGTGCCTTTCTCAAATATGGATGTTCGATGAAAGTAAAAAGAATCAAAAAACCACCAATAACAATAAGTATGTAAATTAATAACAAGAATAAAAAATGAGCTCATTACCTTTCCAGTGATTAGTATTTTCCAACATCTGGCTTCCAGCAAGTATAGGTGGTCTACTTGTCTGTACAGTCCGATATCCAATGACTGAGACCTCACTGAGACCTAAACATGGTCACTTACAGTTGTTTAAAAAAGCATTTTCCACCTTGTCAAGAACAGAAGGGGTCTTTCTGTACCTGAGTGCACCTCTACATACCACAGTGATACACTTTTAAGTGCACAGAGAATGTTTCAAAGATACCATTTTATGTAAGATCTTCGGATGACTGGACAAGGAACAAAACATGAGTGCGTCCACTCATCAGCAGCTTGCAACTTTCTTTTAAATATTCTCTTGGCACTTTCATCATTGTGAAATATTATAAATGTAATAGTTGCTTTTTTGCCAACAAAACAAAACTACTGCTAATTCTTTCATTTTGCACTCAAATAGGTTCAGTTTAAAACAGAATTGGGCTTCTTTAACCTTACAAAAACATATAAACAAATAAAGCGAGTTCTCTTTATTTTGACAGCAGGATATGATAGGGGTCCAAAAAATATTAACAACATAGATATAATGATTAGGGAACTACTTCTTCACAAGATAAGTATCACTGTACCTAAAGCGAAGTTGTTAATGGTAGGTTCAAAATTCAGGAAGAGATAGTTTTTCATATCTGCTTAAGCTATAGAACACATTGCCAGAGGATGTTGTGGATACTAAATGCTTACACAGGTTCAAAAACAGATTACACCAGTTCATGAAAGGAAATCCCTCAAAGGCTATTAAACACAAAAATATGGCCTCTGGCTCAGAAATTCAATGAGCCACAGATCACTGGAAGCTAGGAGTGAGTACGCTAGTGTTTTGTTGTCATATGCTTGCTCTGCTCTTATCTACTTCCCTAGGTATCAGTTAATAGCCACATTAACAAGTAGGATATTTTCTGGGAATTTGTGCTGTCAGTTCTATGTTTAAAAATACATACACAAGTACGACAAACGAAAAAATCAAAGAAGACAATCAGATTTACATATTTATCCTAGAAGAGAAATGAAGAATAAGCATGTAATGACTGCTGGGTCATAATGTCTGACTGCAGATCAAATCCAATATCAATAAAGGATTATGAAAACATATATAATCAATGAAACAAAAGAGCTATGAAAACAGTGCTAAGATTTTAATCGAGTTTCCTTTAATCAGAAATGCTCAGCTTGCTTCCTATCTAACCATCTCATATAACATGCATTGTTTGAGACACAGAGCTCCCTTAGGAGATGTAGTTTTCACAACTCCACTGGTTCATATTTCCAGCAGCATATATCTGCTACACTGTGACAACCACACTGGCAGCCAAAAGAAATTTACTACAAGTTGATCTATGCAGTTCAGAGATCAGGATTTTCATAAATTTTTCTTGGCTGCCAACACAAAGCTCACAGAAGGACACAGCAGAATCTACACACTAACTACAGTCCAAGTATCTTACACTAGATAGAGTATCTGCATGACGTCCAAAAAACTTTTTTCCTGGCAAAATGAAAGAACTATCAATTGAATAGTACAAAGGGGTAGGCTTTTTGTTTGTTTTCAAGGCTGAAAAACTTGCTGAATTTGGAGAACTACAGAGTTAGCAAAAATGACAAAATCCTTGAAAAGAGTTTTACATTTACTTTTCCTAAACAAGATAAACATATAAAAAGTTCCAAGTATATTACATGAGTGTTATCACTTAGCAAACACATTCTCCTCAAAATTTAAAAGTAAATGCACACCAATATCATCTGCTACTTCTGTAAAAGTATTTGACTTGCTGTAACAAAACTTTGTCTATTGTTTGTTGTTGTTTTCTTGTTTTCCTTTGTTTTGTTTTGATAGATGACTGGTTTGTTCAGAACTGCAATACTGTGTAGCAGCTGCCATAGTACCATATTTTATGCAGACATAAAAAAGCATGCATGTAACCTTCATTTCTATTTCTCTTGCAGTTATAGAATCATAGAATCATAGAAATCTCAGAGTTGAAAAGGGCCTTTAAAGGTCATTTAGTCCAACTTCCCTGCAATGAGCATGACAGGCACAACTAGATCAGGTTGCCCAGGGCCTTATCCAGCATCACCTTGAAAGCCTCCAGGGATGGGACACCCACCACGTCTCTGGGCAACCTGTTCCAGTACCTCACCACCCCCACTGTAAAAGAGTTTTCCTTATATCCAGCCTAAATCTACCCTCTTTAAGCTTTAAATCCCTCCCATTACTTTGTTACCACAGTCCCTGCTGAAGATTCTTTCCGCTTTTTCCTGCAGCTCCCCTTAAGATATTGAATGGCTGCTCTCAGGTCACCTCGGACCATTCTCTTCTCCAAGCTGAACAGCCCAAGCTCTCTCAGCCCATCCTCATAGGAGAGGTGTTCCATCTCTTGGATCACATTTGTGGCCCTCCTCTGGATGCACTCCAACAGGTCCACATCTCTCCTGTTCTGAGGACTCTCCTGTTCTGAGGATGTGATCTGGATGCAGTACTCCAGGTGAGGTCTCACTAGTGCAAAGTAGAGGGGCAGGATTACCTCCTTCAACCTGCTGGCCACGCTTCTTTTGATGCAGCGCAGGATACAGTTGGCTTTCTGGGCTGCAAGTGCACATTGTTGGTTGATGTACAGCTTCCCATCCACCAGTACCCCCATATCATTTTCAGCAGGGAAGTATCCTCATTAATATAAAGAAAAGAATATCAAACTAACTCTACTGATATTCTGAGAGCCTATACCTAGATTTGCCGAGTATTTTTTGCCACACTTCTACTGTCAGATTTTAGTCAGCAAATGGTACATTAAGCATCATGTCTAATCTGCTTGAAGCTTAAGCTCTGAAGACATCCTTGTTTTCCTCAAGAAATCTTGCTCTGTTTTAAAAAGCTACACATGTGTAAGTAGGTCAATCTTAAATTAATCTAGTTAGAAGTACTGTGTTCTCCATTCAAACTGGTTTAACACTCCCTTAAATAGGTTTAGAATCATTCAGTACTTCCCAGAAAAAAATAACTGCTTTAAAAAAGAGCTTAAGTGCATTTAGCCAGACAAATCTAAAATCAATTTTCATATACCAATGCAATTTTTGAAGTAGAAGCAGGAGTGTATGCCATAAGTTAGAGTCTTTTACCTTCTGACAGAGAGCAAAAATGTTTTCAAACACTCTCAAGCAAAGAAGGGATATTTCCTGCCACTGCCTGCCAAATGAAATTCTGAGCACAGTTTTTAATTAGAAACCTCACTTTGATGCGCTGGGGTTGCCGCGGATTATGAGGAACTCTGAGATCAGATGATGACTCATCTCTTTCTCAACAGTTATATCATGGGATTGTAAGTAACCTTCACTCATTGGAATGAGGCAATCCGATCAAATCTAGTAAGTGCAATAAAAATCATATATCTGTTTTCTTTTTAATTTTCATTTTTGAAATAAACATAGGAAAACTTGCCCACTAATTTTTTATTCTACTACTACATACTACCAACAAGGCAGAGCTGCAAGATAAGTCCCATTCATAACTGTGTTGGTGTTGACATACATCACCCATTTTTTCCCAGTAGCAAATGGCTAAGCTCATCTGACACTTAAAATTTCCAGATTTATAAAGAATGATGCTCAAAATAAAGAAAAATATGAAGAATATAAGTAGAAAAAGACAATTACTTTTCTTAGGACAGAGGAAAGCATCTTATTTTATAAGACCTCGAAAATGTATCATGCTGCAGTAACTTGGTGAATAGGAGAAGAAGATGTTACTGGCTCTGAGGCTTGACAACTACGTGATGAAGCAGATTGTCCAGAAATCTAGCAACTTCTTATTCTACTAGAATCCAACACTTCAACTTTAATTATACTGCAGCGAATTAAAAAAAATTACATTCTCCATATATAACAATGTCAAGATGAAGATAACTTGTTGGACAGCCCTGTTAAAACCGACAGAAACACTACCATCAGCTTCAGGAGAACAAAGCACAGTAGAGGAACTTTTCACTAGCAGTAGAGGCAGTCCCCTCCTCCTCCTCCTATCTCTGTGACTTTCAATTTACATTCAGTGATTTGAAACCTTTGCAATTAAAAATGTACTTAGAAAAAGATTGCTGTTGAGGATTTTGAATATACCTTATCTCCAATACTGCAGCAAGAGGTTATCGTCATTTTCTACATTTAAATACATCATTTATTGTCAATAATTTCTTTTTTGTTTCAAAAATAAGATGATGCATGTATAGCACCTAAATGAATTAGATGCAATGCAGTATCTCTCATCTCCAAATTAATATATCAAGTTTTCTTCCTTTTCCTTTTCTTTTTCCCTTCATTTTTCTTTCCAGTGCTTATGAAGAAAGTTTAATTTTTTTCTTAATGAACTTTTTTTTTCAGTTTAGCTACTAATATCAGTTGACATTGTCAATTTTCATCTATTTATTCTTTTCTTGTATCTATAATTCTACATATTGTATTATATATATACTTCTATTTCCTCATTTTTTATACTTGTCCTGTTACTAATCTAAACTGTGATCCCTATGAAATATTTTCCTGTGATCCTCCCATCCTTTCTGATTTGCTATACCATATCAGTGTTTCACTTCCAATGTTTGTTTCCTCAATTCTTTTCTTCTACTGAAGTTGCAAAGTGTTACCAAATAACTGGAATTTTGACAGACTATCTTAGAACTCAATAAACTCTACAGCGTGCATAAAGAAACCACATTGACCAAACAATTTACAGTTCTAACGTTCTCTCTCATCTCACACTGAGTAGGCAGACCATAAAGGAAACAGGCTCCAGTATAAGTAAAAAGGCTATGTCCAATATAATATCTTGAAAATTGGATGTACTAAAATACAAAATGACACAGAAAAGGGAAGTGGAGTAAGGTTAAATCCCAATATACACAAGCACTTTTATCCAAAGTATTAAGAGGCTGTTATTTCCCCAATTTGTAGAAATAAACAAAAAAATATAAAAAAATAAAAAAATAAAAACCACAGAGAAACAAAAATAAACAAATCAACAAATCCAAACATGAAAAATTGTTTTATCTTCTAGCATATCACTTCTTTCCTATCAAAAGAGATCTGACCAGTATGTCTGCTGTCATCAGAAGTGCTATGGAAGGAAGATCAGGGAAGTGGTACTGCAACTCAGGTGGAATTAAGGTAACAGCTGCATTCAGCTTATCCTGAAAGCATTAATTTCTCTAATAGGACTGCTTTTTCTGACCAGTAGGACTATTAGACTACTCCTACAAGTCATATTCACTGCTCAGAATGAGGGTGGCGTCAAAATACAGACTCATTTCCCACTTCCTTAGAAGTGATTAGTAATCTGAGAAGAAAAAAGAAAAAAGAAATAATGTCCTCAAAGTGACAAAAGAAAGTAGCATTGAGCTGCGGAGATGAAGTGAAGAGGTTGAAAATGATCTCTGAGTTTGGAACGGTATTTAAGCCAAGTGAAAAACAATAAAATCAAGAAAGCACGATGGGAAAAACAAACAACCAATAACAATAATAACAAAAACAACAACAAAATACCTAGAGTGTGATGACACTGTGATTAACTAGTCAGTAAAGTAACTTAGGAATATTTTTACTCAGAATACTGAATTGGCATATCATTCCTTATTTTCTTCTTGGTTTAGTGCTCATTCAATAGAAAAAAAATTCTGTGAAAACTTTTATAAAATTTAAAACAGTTTATGAAAGCTTTTAAAGGAGTTGGCTCTCTTCTGAAGTAGACAATCTGCATTTTCATTCACAGAACAGTAAGAGGTGAAAAATCAGGACTTTTCAATAGGATCTATGATTTGCATTTTGCTTCTAAATATCTGGTCTGATTTGAGTTTTCAAATCACTTCAGTTTAACTATTATGGAAATTAAATAGATAATCTAATTAAATACAGACCTGAGAAAATCATTGATATTTAATTTAAAAAATAAAAATGAAAATTTATTGCTCCAACTTTCTACTCTTCTGTTTGATATTTAACAATACCACGTGAAGATGACTATTGGTGGACTACTGCTGCAAGGAAGCTTAAAAAAAAGACACTCACCTGGGAAAAATGACTCATGGCTAAGATCAGAAATAGATTTTTCAACCTTCTGCTTTTCAGTGTTCTGAGACTGAGCTCAAGATGGTAGAGAGCCTAAGAGAGCTGCAAGTCTTTTCTTCCTGTCAGTCCCCAATGGAATGCTTGTCTTCTTTTTCCACTTGGAAACTGTTTCCAGTCACCAAAAAAAATAAAAAAAGTGGACATTCCTTCAGGATTCCTAGACCTAAGCTAATGTAGTAAGATTGTCATTGGCCTACCTGATAACTGGAAGTCATAGAGAAATAGGAACTCCGGCCATACAGATCAACTACACATATGTTGTTATTCCTAGAGTGTCAATCACACAGTGCTTTTGTTTTTACAATAGCCGTGAGCAAAGATATATAAGATATCAACAATGAAACTAAGGTTTGCCAAAACTCTTTGGAAAACTTGCACTGGTAAGGTCTTTATTTTAATTTTCATTTATTTTGCAGAAATTCTGTATTCATAAACTATCCTGTGTTCTCTTTCTTGACTACTGGATTCTGATAGGAATATCTCTTCCTCGTAGAAGTACATATGAGCACATCAATGTGGAAGTTATTAAAACTGAAAAATAATATCCTCCTGTGACATAGATAACAAAGCTTTTTTCTTATAGCAGGGCAATGTTCTAAGATATCTAAAAACACATTTTTAGTAATAGCAACATTTTGCTGTCACTTAAATTTTTCATTCTAGATATCTTAAAATTAATGAACACAATAAATAGTTTTTGACAGCTGCTCTACAAAACACAACCACAAAAAGATATTTTAAAAATGTGTGTCATTTTGCACTTTGAAGATCATTTAAGAAACAGAAGGAGATAGCCAGAAGGTCACACATTTTAATACGCTCTGAAAGGATCCAAAAGTATAATCACATTTTACATTGACACGTTTTCATCTAAATACAAATGCCTATAGATGTTCCTGAGTGCTTTAACAAATAGTTCAAGAAACATGGAACATTATCTGCAGTGTTTGTTTCCCGCTAAGCCTATAAAAACACCTTGATTTAACCTCACCATGCAGAGACTGATGATGTAACTGAACTGCACAAACAGAAGACTCTCACTGCTGTTTCTCTGAGCTGAGCTTGTGGAGGGCAAATATAAGCAGTGCACTACATTTTGCTCCAGAATAATCTAGAGTTCCATCCACAGCAGATAAGCTTCTTGAACTCATTCTCCTACTAAAGACCTTCACATTGCAGTAACCTGCTCTTGTTTCACTGTCCCTTGTGCATTAGAAGTGCTGCGCCATCAGAACAGTCAAAATATCCCTGAAATATTCATTTAAAGTTTTGCTGCAAACACGAGGCTACACATGCTGGTTCACAAAAATCTCTGAATTTGACTGGGAAGATCTTAGCTGAGAAACTTTCTTTTGGATGAAGTCTCTAATTGTTTAAGGACAGGTTTAACATTTAGATACAACAGTTTCATGCTTCACTGTCACCTTTATAATCTTCTGTGCATCAGTAACACCCTCTTCATGCACCACTGTTTGCTGTAAAGTCTCTCTCTCAAACTAGGTAACTGAGATGGAGAGATCTACTAGTACATCTGGAGTCAAAGCAGTGAAAACAGAATGTCTACACAAAAATACCTCCTTGATACTCTTTTGCAGATATGCGAAAGTCAGTTTTAAATTGGACTTCTTAGAAGTAATTTAGTCACATGAACTTGCAGCTCAGCAAAAGCCAGATTAGACTTCTGCAAAGAATATCTTTGAAGAGCATCTGTAGTCTTCATCTGGTAAACTGTAGGTTTTTCAACAGTATTGCGTGGTCACTTACATTACTATAGGGAATGTACAATTTAAATAAAGAATCACAAGTTACAAAAAAGATTCAAAATTGGGAAACATTAGTTCTGTTCCTGGAATAGCCCTCTGAAGAGTGAACTTAAAATGCTGCCTTTTCAACACCATTAGAAAAACAGAGTAGTTTTTTACACATAGGTATTCACTGTATTGGTGAGTAGTCTCAGTTGTTTTTAACCACTCTTATATTACTTACAGTGAACATTCAATTTTCCCTAAACCTAAATAAAACATATATGGCAAACAAGTTAGAAATGAGTTTATGTAAACATTCAACAGTACAATGGTTGAATGAACATAAATGTTCCTAATGAGAGTGTAATGTGTTTCAAGAGAAACACTTTTTCACGCTCTAAGTTACATTCAGACAGAAACTTTTTGTTGAAGATTCCGAACAGACCAATTAGCTGAAGAGATTACTAGAGCAATGTGAACTTAGGAAACTAAGTGACTTTAAGAATAGAGAAGCATGGAAAATAGCTGAAAATTCAAGACACATCTAAATTAATTTTATTTATTTTTTAAAAACTGAAATCTTCTCTTACCATCATGATTAGGATTTCCCAATGTCCACGGCTCATCTGAGTCAAAATGAGTGTCTCCCCCAATTCCTGGCCCAGGGAAATATGCATGGGCCAAAAATCCTCCCTCCCCATCAAAGGGAGAACTGTCTCCATGAAAACCTGATGCAAAAATGATCGTAATATCCACGTCTCTCTTGCCATTTTCTAATTCAGTATAAGGAACTTCTTCAAATGTTAGAGGAGTTACATTCTGCCACACATCAAAGGCACGGCGAATGGCTTTACGAGTTTCAGCATCACCTACTTTTGGAGTGACGTTCTTAATGCTGAAAGAAACAGAGAAAGATTGAACAGATTAAATTTGCTTACATTCATTTTCCTTAATTATGAAAAAAGTGCTTTTACTAAACAGTTTTACAAAACTTTTTTAATCAAGCAGGTAAGAAATTGCGCTGATCTGTGTAGTCCTTTATGCTAAAACTTATTACATGTTAGCTGGGTTATTCTCAGCAGTACAAAAATCTTATTTTTAGAGCATGAAAAATATTTTTAAATGAACAAATTCCTAGCAGTGGGGTAATCAGATTAATCTACCACTGACTGCTTACCTCCTGGATCACAATTCAAATACATCACATCTAAAGAATGGCATGTCAATTCTGATCAGAAGTTTAAAATGTTTCCAGTTAAATGAAATTTTTAACTTCTTAGTGAGTCTGTTAACAATTGCAGAGCTCCATACTGTGACCACCAACCAATATTCATAAAGCCTTGAAAATGGTGCTTGATGCATTTCCAACTGGATAGATAAATCCTTATCACAAATAAGGAGCTAGATGCTAATATGCCTTTTATAATCTGATTCCTTGTATTAATCATGCATAACACTGTAGAGTTCATCAGAAAAAATCATTTCGTAAGACATAACTTTATGTTAATTCTGAAAAAAATATTGCTAAGTAAAAATTACAGTCTCTACTACTACTTTAATTACACACAAGTGAAAGGCAAAGATTATAATGTCACTACAATTGAGTTCAAAGTGGAACTAAATTAATGTACAGTGGAATTACCTTAAAAAAAAATTCTTTATTTGCTTTTATTTCAGAATTCAAGAAAAGAATGCCAATAAGCAGTTTCAGACTTATGCATCTGTACTGAAACTACTGCTATCTGATATACCTCATTCATTTGACATGAGCTTGACTAAATGGACACAAGTTTCAGAAGTAGCATTCTAGAATGTATGTAATTTTCTATACATCTTCATGGTAAAATGTGTTAACGGAGAACAAACAGAATGTCATGAATCAACCTAAGAAGAGACTATTTTTCAACAAAGTAACCACCATTAGCTCTGCATTTTTGCCATCCATGAACAAAAGCCTGGGGGACAGCACTTGTAAAAATCTACAGCAGTGAAGGTGACCCAATGTTGAAAGACATCACCCTCTGTCTCAGTGCTCACACCCAATGTTTGGTTCCCATAAGCATTCAGCAAGCACCAATGGATGTCAGCAGGTGCCATTTTTTCCCCATTTAACGGGGAAACTTAATGACAAATCTTTGTTTCATAAGCACTTCCACATCAGATGCCATTTGTTCAGACTGTCCCTCTTCTGCTCTCTGTTACACAGAAAAATTGTATGTAATGGAATATTAGTAGGAAAATTCAACGTCTACTGTCATACCACCAAAATCCCCCTGCAATGCTGTGGGCCAGCAGAATAAAATGGGAGTTATTACATTCAAAGAAACCTCACACATAACATACATTCTGCAACTATCTAGTAAATAGCTTGAAATGGGTAATTAAGTATTTCAGATATTTCTAACTTTCTTTCTAAAGGAATCTGGTCTAATGGATCATTCCTCTCTGTTTCATACAACTTCAATCACAAGTGGCAAAAAATGTCACAAATTATTCTAACTCATGAATTAATGCCAACTTCTCTAAAAAGGGAAAAGTCAAGCACTTGGGAATTATCCTAGAGGAGGTAAGGAAAGGATATGAGCTCCTGATGAGGGTGTAATTTTTTTTATTTTTATTTTTTTTCTACAAACAGAAAGTTTATGGCTTTGTTTTTGCTTTCATGTGTAGCTTTTCCTTACCTTTACTTGGTCTAGGAGGAATTGATTCACACTGTAATCCTTAACACTTTAAATTTTCTTGCCTTTTCAGTGCACAGAATTAAATTTTAATCACTGATTACAGAAGAAAAATTGAGCCATTGTTCTAGTTCCACATGCAATAACTATGGGTGATTACCTACAACGGGGGACCCATTCCAGGGGCTTCAACTATTGAATTATTTTTGAAATGGCATTCTACATCTCAAGATTCATTGTCAAGAAAAAGGATTTTTCAAAGCATGCATTCTGTATTAGCACAAGACAGATTTCTGGCTTCCCAAATGGCCTTCTGAAAAGTGTAAGATTATAATGAAAAATATGGTTTCTGAAAGAAATGAAATTAATCAGTAGTTATTCCAATTTCCAGAAGATGATTGTCCTTTCAATGGGCTTAGTACAAGTTATGTTCAATCCTAAAATGTCAAATTCTAATGCTTCTTTGAACAACAAAATTGAAGTTGTCTAGCTGGAAATATTGCTTAGAATGTTTCACCAGTATAGACATACAAATTCCAAACAATTTTACATTCATTGTGGTCTCAGTCTCCAAAGTGTGGTAACAAAAACATATTACTGCAGTAGCAGGTAAAGTTTTAAATGATCCCTTCTCCTATTACATGCATCTCTACATCTTAAAAATAGCAGTCACTTAAAACAGTGGTAACAGGCACTTGTAACATAGAAAGAGGAGCTAGGTATCTTACACTCAACATGTTCAGGTAATGCACCTTAAATAAAATTAAGTAAGGAACATGCTGGCTCAAAATCACTTGTGTTGCACGGTGACAGCACAGCAAGATGAAGGCCATCGTAATAAGAAGGTGATATTTCCTGAGAGTTGTTTCCATAATGTCCCTGTCTAGTGATCATTTCACAGGAAAGAAAGCCAATAGAGAGAAATCTTCAGTGCTGACATTGAGCAGACCTGCAACAGAAGCTTACAGAAGCTAAAGACCATACTTGCATTTTCTAAGTTTTTTTAGTAAACAAAATGTGAAGAAGATGAAATATTTACCAACATTCTATTTTTTTTTAAAGAAACAAGTACACTGATGTTTCTTATAGATTTTGAAAGCTATTACTCTTAGACAATCATAGACATGTGGCCATTGAATACAGTATTTTATGGTTATTATTGCTGTTTGATGCAAACATGGTTTTCAGCTTAGCAGTTGGTTTAGGCATTACAGTGTTCAAGTGCATCTCTTGCAGAAGAATGAAAAAGAAACTTTTTGCACTGAAGTACTATTTCTACAGATGCTTGAAGAATCTTGTTTTGGAAACTATTTTTCTGAAATTCTACATCATGTTGGTTTTTAAAAAAGCTATGGGTTTTCCTTCTCTTCCTCCCCCACTTCCTCCAAAACAGCCTCCAAAAAATTCTTCATCTTTCAGTGACACATTTTTGGTTGCAACAGCTTCAGAAGCTTTGTATGGCTGTCAGGATATACCTCACTTGGCTCCGTAGAATCACTCCTCCAAGAGTTAAATAGGGAATCACACATCAACATTGAATTTCATTATTTCCTATTTTTACCTTCCTATCAGTAAAACATCTATCTATCTATCTATCTATCTATCTATCTATCTATCTATCTATCTATCTATTAAATTGGTTTATATCCTGTAAATAAAATTAACACTACTGACCCAAAATAGAACCATACATGATTCAGGAAATGTTAGATAAAGCTCAGAATACTTTTGCATAAAGCTTAGTGTTACTGCTTATCTAGCAGCAATAGTCTTCACAAGAGTTGTAATAACTCAGTAACAAAATCCTTGGTACACTGTAGAATTTGATACCTCTTCAATGCATATAATAAATATTGTTTTAAATTGCTTTTGTCAATTTATCCAGGGTACAGAATTACTACTCTGTTGTAATGATTACAGTGGATATTAACAGGTGCTTTTAGAAGTATTAAGTAACTATAATGATGCAATTTTTCTATAACAAGAACATATCAATTAAGAATAAATTTGGAGAATAGCTCAATTTCTTTCAAAAATCCCAAGGTTTTCTAAAATGAAAATCGCAAATGGGACATCTTTATCTAAAATAAGAAGGGACACAGAAGAAAAGAACAGGAAATCCAACTGAATAGGTAAAATGAAGATGTCAATAATCTTTATGAAATAATCAACAAATTCTAGATCTTTATTTGATATGAAACAGTTGAAATATAGCTTAAATGTAAATAACTGGTTGAAACATCGCCGTTGTTATCAATCAAACCTAAACTGAATCTAAGCTTTTCTTTTCCAGTTTTTATGATCCCAATCTTACTTTTGTTGAAATTATTAGATTACCTCTGGTCAATATACTTTTTATTTTGAGTCATAATTTCTCTAGAGACACTTTCCATCAAGTTACTTCATTAATCTCTCACTTCTTTCTTCTCACTTTGCTACATCTTTGTAACATAAAAACCTTTCTCATGTAAAATGCAATCATGATTCATATAGTTCCTTCTTCAGCAGATTAAACTCAAGTCAGAGATATTCCTTTTGATTTTCTTGTTCTGTAGTCACATTAAGAATCAACTTACTGTTGCCACAGTGGACAGAATCTATAGCTCTCCTGACTCTTATGTTTCATGGTCAATACTAACCCTGTAACTTGTTAAAAGGAGCTGAAAAGTGACAAGACTAAGGTTCCCAAGATACAAAATGAATATTAGTAAATACTTCACTTTTATGGGAATGTGACCCTGTGTTGTAATTTGCTACTAATTAATTTGAATAGAATGCAAGACAAACATATTGATGTTTAAGTATTTTATTATTTCAGGATTACTGAAGTAGGCAATTATTAAAGAAATATGAATTTATATCCTGCTAGAGAGATAAATCTTATTTGAAGAAGGCTGATTTTAAAAGTTCATATAACAAAGAATATTTGTACTTAGTTCACTGTAGAAAATCATACCTAATCAACTTAATTGGCTCTTAAGCAGGAATCCTCTCTCACAAGTACAGATACGGGGATTGTTTTTTATTGTACAAATAATTTTAGAATCTGCATAGTGTACTTTAAACACCTTTTATTAAGTGTGTTTAACATTTCCTTCCCCTTCAGTTCAGAGGTTAGAAAGGCTGAGGTACAGAACCATATTAACACTCTTATTTAAGAAAAGAACAAGCCCTCATGAAAATTTTGAGATAGCACCAAGGTTTGGGGGATGGGGGTGTAATACATGCTTAAATCAGCATGTAGGAGTGGAAGTTCTGAATTTTATTCACATTCATATACTTTGCCTGTAATGGTTCTAGCTGAACTAAGGTAGATACCAGAAACTTTTCCATGCATCATAAAGTTGACAAAACTGATTAGAAGTGAAACTTTTATAGCATTTTTTGCCTGAAATCTTGCAGGAGATACAAGTATAATGGCCTAAGAATATCTGATATTTCATCACTTAAGATCTAATTCTGCATCCGTCAATACTATAGAAAGCTAACACAGTGTCAGGAATTTTAGCATTCTTATCCCAGGGATTTAGCTCTATCATAATCAAAGTGTTTGAATGAATTACACTGTAGGGGACAACTAGTCTTCTTAGTATAAATCCTTATTTTTCTACAGTTTGCAGCTGCAAGTCCTCGGAGTTTCAATAAAGCATGTAAGCACAAGTGGTAAGAACTCACAGGTGGGCGATTTTAAACACATCTGTTGTCAAAGAACCCTAAGATCTTCTTCACCTTGTCACTCAGTATGCTTTCTACATCTGCAAGTATCACCTCTGAGTAGAAATCTGCACTTATTTTTCTGCGCTACTGTGACCTCTGTGATGCAGAGGAGCCACAAATTTTATAAATGGTTACTGACTTGAAGGTTCAAGAGTCCATCATCAGGGATTTCCACTGAGTTAGTCATGTAAACCTCACATGTACGTGGGAAAAAGTTATAGTGAGGAATAGCCCTATAAATTCTTCTAACGTTTCAAAATACACTACTACCAGACATTTCAGATGCTCACAAATTAAATAAAGTTAGAACTTCCTCAGTATTTCTGTAAGTAAGTGAATAAATAAATAAATAAATAAAATCAGATAACGTTTGTTTCCCCTTATTTCTGATTTTTACTTTTAATGGAAGGAGAACTTGCTCGTGTCTTGACACTAAAATACTGAAGGATGTGTCATTTGTCATTAATGAGCAAACTGAAATCAAGGAAATTCAGCATACATTGACTTATCACTAAGTCAATGTATTGGAAATAAATATTATGAAAATTTTATTTAATATTCCTCAGTGGCAGTTCTTTTAAAATATTATGATATCATCCAACTTGTTGCTACTTTGAATCAACAATATTTTCTAAATTTTCTTAAAACAGGTTTTTCTTCATTTTCTGCGTGACTTTTAAACATTACAGGAAAATTCTTTGTTCACATTCTAATGTGGATTACTCAGACTGTAGACACAACATAGCATATCACTAACAACACAGACGGGACTTTTCCTTGCATACTGAAGCTTCCAACTAGCATCAGTTCATTTAACTGGACAGCAGAAGGATAGCCATGTTCACATCTTCCATCTTTTGTTGCTTTTCAGAAAGATGATGTCAAGAATAAATCCAGCTTGTGGGAAAGTAAGAAGTTATTAATCTAGGGCTTGATCCAAGACCCACTAAAGTCAAAAGAAAGTTTAAATTATTCTAGTTGATCTGTGATGAAGCCACTGACCATCTACAAATAAGACAATTAAAGTAATGCTACCTATTGCTGAACAACCAGATTTTATTTTTCTCTTCATCAAGAGGGATGAATAAAGTTGCAGAACGGCTTTCATCATACTTCTTTAATTTTCTTGTAAAATGTTGAGTTATAAATGATGGTCGTAACTCAAGGCAAAGCTTAGACTTCTGGATAGCATTATTTAATTGTCTTTGAAAAATGTTCTGCAGAATGAATCATGACCAGTTACTGTTTCTCGTAGAGTTAGAGTTAAAATTATAAATTGTATGCCAAGTCATCTGGTGAGGAAGAATTTATATGAAATAATTCTCTGTCTAATTATATGTCTACAGAAGATATATAAACATTCATGTCCTATTTTATGAAGCTGATTTCTTTACTGATTCCCAATCTTGCCCCTTCTTTAAAGTATTGGATGATTTACTTCTCTATAAAAAGAGCAGGTGATTGCTTGTGAGAGTAATTTGTGTCTTGGTAAACTTCATCGTAAAAAAAATACATTAAAACATCCCTTAATAGGTTTCATAGATTTCTACTCTGAATCTATATTATGTTCAGTCAGAGACTGTTTTGTAACTTGATACAGTGTAAAACACTAAGGAAGAGTCAAGACTGTATCATTAATTTTTTTCTGAATTGTTCTGTAACTGAGCTACAGTTTTCAGCACTCATATACAGAGGCTGGTAAAAAGGTTCAAATAACCATTTTTTAAAAAAACTTTGGTAAAAATAATATTAAAATACAACATAAGTGTAAATAATACACAAGTACAAATAACATTTATAAGGAATACAAGCATGAATTGTATCAACCATAAGAAATACAGGAAGTAATATTGCTTTGTAGGTTCATTATAAACAGAAATTCTGACAAACTATTCACCAGTTCAAGTAAATGGAAAGCTGCATTCCCTGAGGGAGATAAATTGTAACTAATGCAGCATAATTCCCATTCTAGGTTATTATTTGAAATAACAGAATTCTGCATAGTGACACTGCAGACATATGGTTTCTTAAGACTAAGGATAATAATATGCGGCCAAAAAGTTCCACCATGAAATTTTGAGGAACTACTCAGTCTGAAAAACTACAAATTGAAAACATGGAAATGTAGAAAAAACGTGATAAAATTTGAATAAGTGTCTGTTTTTATCCTCCTACTTATGACTACAGAGAATGGAGAAGCACTCTTTATGGAGAATGGAGAAAACTCTAATGGAGAAAACACTCAACAACAATAGTTCTTTTAAATTTAACCAGCAACAATTCCTGGGGTAAAAATAATACAGCAGAAAATGACAAACTAAAAATTCAAGTAGCCACAGATTAAAATGCATATATACGTGATCTCAATTCTATTTTCACCATTAACAATGTTTTGATATTTTTCCTAAAGTGATGATTATATATATATATAGCATCTGAGGATATACAGCATCTAAGATATATTCCTGCCAGACAGACTGGAAGTGGTGAATTTGAAACTGTCAAACTCTTTCAAAGGGCTTTACTAAGCACTGTATTTGTGCCTTTGAGTGACAGAACAGACAAGAGCTCCACATCTATGAATTTCACAGAGTTCAACAAGGTTTTATACATTTACACTTTAATATTAAATATTTTATTGAAATAAGTAACTAACAATTGAAAACTGACTTGTGGTATTCTAAAGACAAACAAACAAACAACAGAAAAAAAAGCCACCACCAAATATTATAAGAAAACCTGCTATGAACTGCTGCTAAGGCTCATTGCTTTTGACCTTTCAAGATCAGGTCATCTTTTATTGCCTTTTTATATATTTACATATATATAACGTAAATGCCTACAAAATAATGTTTTCCTTGCAATTACTTTTCTTGTTTAGAAAACTAGGTGAATGCAGGTCTGTGACAAGACAACCTTGATAGATGGCATCTTTTCTTACTGAGTATTCTGTGTTTCTATTCTGTTCTTTTCAGAGAAATTTAAGTTTATTTGAGAGATAAATTTTGCCTTCCCTGGAAGCTTTACTAAGTCTATTTAGCAGACAGAGATCAGACTACAAGGTTTGACTAGACAGGAAGTCAGAATGCGGCTGGAAACCTGCAGGTTACAAAGAGATTGAGAAGTGGCACAGAATAAAATAGGGCAGGCACAAAGTTAAGAGATATGATCAAAAGTTCAGGAACAAAGCAACTTAAAGCACCAGTCAGTTAACTGGAATTAAGTCTGTAAGCTTGAAGCCACAAGGAAGGAGAAGGGAAGAATTTACTTCTCTTTTTTTTAATTGCTGCTAGTTGCTTTCAATTTTCTAAATTGAGAAAGAGTAATATTGCATTATTAATTCTACTTTTTAACACTAAGCTTTATTTGCAGCTTTTCTTGTTTAAATGCATTTTGCTCTGTAATTCACCAAGAATTACTATAGGCTGTAAAGAAATCTGTAATGAAATAGAAAATCAGACTGTGTACAAAGGAGAAAGAAAAAAACATATTTTCAGCTGATGCATGCATGCACACTATGTTTAAATTTTAAAACTAAGAGAAAAGTGCTTTCTTATTCTGATCAGCTATGTATTTCATCTACGTTGAAGTGTCAACCAGTGCAACATGCTAATCACAAGGTAGTCAGTTCTCTATCTCTTTAAGTTATATCAGTGTTTACTGACTTAAAATAAAATTCTCCAATTAAAACATAAGCCATAGCATTGATATAGAATTACTAATAAAACTGTCTTCACTGTGGTATGAAGAATAGTCAATATGACCATTAGAACTCGCAAACTTGAAATTTAATATTTACAAGGGGTGATGAATAATGACAGCAGTCAATGAATTTAAAAAGAACTGTCTCCTTGAACTGACTCTTGTTAGAACAGAAATCTCAGCAAGACTGCACAAATTTTAAATTAGGCCTCATTGGATTCACTGGTTTGTTGAATCACAGAATCACACAGAATCACAGAATTGTAGGGGTTGGAAGGGACCTCTAGGGATCATGGAGTCCAACCCCCTGCCAAAGCAGCTCCCCAGCCCAGGTTGCACAGGTAGGCATCCAGGCGGGGCTGGAACGTCTCCAGAGAAGGAGACTCCACCCCCTCTCTGTGCAGCCTGTGCCAGTGCTCCGTCACTGCACATGTGACTTCCCATGCTTCTGTTTGTGTCCATTTCCCCTCATCCTGTCTGCTAAGAAGAGTCCAGCCTCATCTGTTTGCCACTGAAAAGCTATGTATCCTGTGTTTCATACCTGATATTTACTTTGGCCAACAGAGCTCTAGCAAGTACACAGTTTACAGCTAACTTATCACGGAAAGATCAGCTTTGAAAGAATCGGCAACATACTATGTAACCTACGTTCCAGACTCTGGAATTATACAGATGTATATCCCCACATCCCAATGCCCATTACCATGTAAGATGGAAAAAGTTATAGCTCAGTGACTCACAAAAGTGTAATCAAATTCATGGTTACTTCAGAACAGACCTGTAGGCACCAGCATTTTACTGAGACTGACTTTCTTCAATAACATATTTAACATTTAGAGATCTCAGTTTCATTAGAGCACTCCCGCTTTCAGAGAAATGTTCCCAGAGAAGCTGTTAAGAGGGCTGTAAGGCAAATTTAAGGACATATTGGGTGTTAATTTGATGCTGAAAGCTTTAGAGAATTTCCTGCTTATTAAATGCATTGATTTTGATGAATTTTGATTCAAGAAAATCACTTGATTCTTGTCTAGCATATACACACATACTTATCCAAGAAGTATTAAAATCAGCATTTTTATAACATTTATTATCAATAAACTTCTTGAAATATTGATATATAGTTCAGAAACCTACATTTACTTTTAAAATTCATGTGACTAGTGACATTTATAAGTCTATGTTAATACTTTTGGTACCTGTAAGTGATATGTTTGTGTTGCCACTTCTGTCCCGTTAACGCATATCGTTTCCGACGGATGTTAAATTTAGAGCTGCCTCTTGTTTGGTCAGGCACACCACATCGAGGCTTCTTCATCCAGCTGCAAAGAATACCACATAGTTGAAGTAACGTGGTAGAAAAATCATAACCACTACACTCAACAAATAAAAACATTTAAGTTTTTTTGAAGTTGTAGTATTATCAATTTGATGTCCGCATGAAACAATGGGTTAAAAAAAGGAAGCTATCTTGATACCAGATAGGTATTTTCTGGAGATTCATTGCCTCTTATGACCTTCAGAAACAAATTTATTTGCTGCCGATTTTCCTAGTTTTCTTCTGCTATAACCACTGAATAAAGGCTTCACAACTAGACACGTCGTGCCTAATTAGTAATTTCCTCTTATTCATTCAAGGTAATTATGATCTGTATTACTGGCTTGCTTTCTGGAGGTGATGTTAAGTAAATACATACAGATTTACTCAAATCACTAGTTACTAGATTAATTTTTTGTTCTACGATCCTCTATTTATGCTATTTATTCTCTTATGCTGAGGCACCATCCCTAGCGCTGTTCAAGAAGCGTTTAGATGAGGTGCTAAGGGATTTGATTTAGTAGTTTAGTGGGTAGGGATGGTGATAGGAGGATGGTTGGACTAGATGATCTTGTAGGTCCTTTCCAACCTAATGCATCTATGAATCTATGAATCTATTTTGCCTTATTGACATCATATTTAAAAAAGAGATCTGAGCAAAGGGCCCAGACAACTGTCAGAACACTGAAATCTCCAAAATCATAATACTGTTTAGATCTTGATAAGGTGTTCTTACTATCTCAGTGTCTTTCTACACAATAAAGAGAATCAGCTCTAATCACAGCTAGTGGAAATATCTAACTTAAGGTTTCTGCCTAGGAAAATTTAATATGCATAGGATGAATCTGAAAATGTCTAATTCACAAACAACAAACAACCATTGCGGCAGCACCAGACTTCCAACAGAAGTGCTTAGTTTTTACAGTAGTCTTAATAATTCAAAGTATTCCAATATTTCAAGCACCTCCAGTTTGTCAGCATTCCAAATTACCAAGTTAAGATGAAGCACGATTTCAGCAGCAGTATCACTGACTGAACTGTTTCTGAGTTGTAGTACAAGTGCTTATTTAGTTTGATTTAAAGTAACAAAACTCAGCTAAAGTGATGTTTTTATATGAACTGAATAGCTGCAGCGCAATTTTCCATCAAGATGATAGCAAGATTTCAGACATTACTTTATATGCACAATCAACTCTGTTACTTTTCCAGGTCACTGAATTTATTTCCGTAATATCAAATAATTACTGATGTAAAAAATGTAATTCTTCTACAGTACTTACAAATTCTATATTCAGGCTTGCATGAATGATTTTCTGACCATTCAACTGGTATTTAAGAAATGTTTCATAAATACATATACGCAATAGCTTTAAGAATGGAAGAGAGAAGTCACTTGAAATGTCATCTAATTTGAATGTAGACTCCTTGTAAAAATATGTGCAAATTATAAAATCAAAACAAACAAACAAACAAAAAAAAAAGCCAGCCACATTATTTAATCTTTACATGTACATATTATGAGTTGAATATATGCATAATGAAAAATAATATTTTATTTTGTCCAAAAGAAAAAATGGAATATTTGTGACACAAAGGACTATTTTATCTATACATATGTAGAAATCATAGTACCATACATATACAGTACTCAATCCAATGAAATCTTTGATTTTTCCATTCTATACTCAAGAAATAAAATGTACATTGTATGTTTTATAACTGTAACTAATACAGGACAAGTTATATTGCATACTGAATGAATTTTTGGAGACAGACTAATGGAATATGGACTTCCAGTCAAATCAGCCACACTAATTTTTATGTGGATAGAAGGGTACTGTTTAAATGTCTAAACAAAATCAGCCTGTAGAAAAATATAAATTTTCGTGACTGCATGAAGATGACTCTTAATCCCATTTGCATAAATTAACACTATAGTACAATGTCAGTGGCTACAAACATTTTGCTAGATGATGCCTCCATAAAGTACTGCAATAGAGGAAACTAACATTTGTACATAGTGACCAACAGTTACCTAAAATTTTGGTCTATTTTCAAATATTAAATGGAATTATTTGCTTTAATTTCTTGTCAGAATAATTACAGAGTACATCTGGCACATAAAACTGTAGCCTGTATGATATATGTTTGCAATGAATGTAATGTTCTTACTCCAGTGTGTGCAAAGACAACAGTGCAAAGTATATAAAATTTATCCCACCAATATTGGCTGAAATACCCTGCAACTTTACTTCAGGTTCTTTACATTTTTTATAGAAAGTGTCATTTCAGAGAAGATAAGAGGAATATCTGGGATGCATTATTTAGGTTCACTCAAATAATAAGAGAAAATTATTGAGGCATATCTTAACTACAAACCAAAGCTGGTTCTATTTTTTGTGAACATAATAATATAATACTTTATCAAATGGCTCAGGCATCACGAAGTTTTTAGATCATAGAATCACCAGTGTTGGAAAAGACCTACAAGATCATCCAGTCCAACTGTCCACCTGTCACCAACAGGTCTCACTAAATCATGTTCCTCAACACAATTTCTACATGTTCCTTGAACACCTCCAGGGTCAGTGATCACCCAACTCTCCACCCTCTGCGCAGCCCATTCCAGTGCCTGATCACTGTTTCAGAGAAGTGTTTCCTAACATCCAGTCTGAATCTCCCCTGGTGCAACTTGAAGCCATTCACTCTCATCCTATCACTAGTTACAAGAGAGAAGAGGCCGACTCCCAGCTCACTCCAACCTCCCTTCAGGTAGTTATAGAGAGCAATAAGGGTCCAGACTGAACAATCCCAGCACCCTCAGCCATTCCTCATAAGACCTGTGCTGCAGACCCCCGAACAGCTTCACTGCCCTTCTCTGGACATGTTAGTAGTACGTTTTCTCACTGAATCATGCATGGTAGATCATCATGAAGTTAGCATGGGTTTCTATGGCATTTATATTATGTTTTTGAAACTGGACGTTCAAGCTGAAGAAAAAGACACATAACAAAAAACAAGTTGTGTGACCATAACATAATAGCACAACATGAAAACAAAGTAGTAAGTAATGAAGAAAAAAAACCAAAACCCACAAATTAAAATAATAATAATAATAATTAAAATAACCAATGGTTATCGCAAGAATGCTGCAGTACTTTGGAAAGTCATACTGTCCAGGAAGATCCACATCTACTAGGCATTAACCTTGTTTAAAAGGGGNATATATTGTACTTTGAAAGAAACAGTTCCAAAAACATGAGGGTTTTGTATATAATATAATATATATAATATATCACTTACAGTTTTATTGTTTCATGAACAATAATTTCAAATCAACTTAATTAGTTCTTCCTCTCCTGCCCCTCCCCCTCAAAAAGTTTAACTTAATCAGCTTAATAATGGAGCCTCAAATAATACGTTAGAAATTTAAGTAGTCACAATTTGTTCTTCCACTGACTTTGAAGAGCCATGTACCTATCAAGAGTATTATGCTTGCATCCTTGCTGGTTGGAATGGGCAGAGGATTTTCCATGTCGTCATGCTGTCTATCTCGCTTGTGTCCTTATGGTTACATGAGAACGGGAACTGTGGTTCATGCACAGCATAAATTGCAATGTAAATCAAGTGATTCACTAGCTTTCAGCAACTCATCTTCAAGTAACACTCCAGAAAAGATTAAATTTTCTCCGTTTAATGCAGTGGAAGAGTTGGACTGTCAACTGATCTATCACCCAAATCCTAATTGAGCTAAATTTGGCAATTGGAGTTTATAACAAATGGTTAGTATCACAGTCAAGACCAGAAATGAGGGAAAATGTTAACAATTTCCAGAAGATAATTTACATTTTCATATTTTTTAATGTTAAATATAGTTTTTTGAACACTGGCAGGCCTTACTCTGACTAGCGGGAAGGCTTCAGTTGTCAATCATTAACACTACTGACATTTGTTGATACTTATTGTGTAAAGTGCTCTTCCATTTGGGGGGTAATTGGCATAGAAAACATTCTTTTTTATTTTCTTCACAATATAGCTGCTTATAGCATAATATGATCAAGGTCTTCCTTGTTCTTGAGTGCTTAGGCTTTAATTACTTTTTAAAAATCATTTTTTTCAATTTTTTTTTTTTTTTTGAAGATTGTATGCTGGAAACTGCTACCTCTCTTTCATCTGTGTTTCTGAACCTGTGGAAATATGTTATGCAGCAGCCCTTCGATATTAATATTTTATCAGTACCCAATAAAGAGGCTTAATTGTGACTAATGTACTCTGTCTGTAGACTATGTCACATCAAATTCTTCTTAGGTCCATTAGTTGAAGGCTTGAAGAGCTATTTATGTCAGGAGAATTAAAACAGTTTAGACACACAGAAAAACTGAAAAGATTAAAATAAAAATATGCAGCAAAATTATAATGTTTCTCCAGTTGGGAAAAAAATTCTGAAACTAAACTTCCTGTAACTCAGCCCAGTTGCCTAACCATATTTTGTTCTTTGGGAGTAAAGGAAGAATATTTTTTTTCCTCCTCATCTCAAATCTTCAGAATAAATTGTAAAATACTTAAAATATTTTTCCTGTTTATCTATAATCAAAATTGTACAATATTTATTAAAAATAAGTAAAAAGTTATTCAGATGGAGATTTACTGACTGGTTGGAAGGAGTGTCTTAAGGAGAAATAAACTCTAAATACCACAGAAGGTAAATAAAAAAGAGAATGTATAAAATTTGGTGTGATTCTATGGCTGGAAAAATTGTAGACTTTTATTTCAGTACAGTTTACTGCTGAATTGCCCTGAATCTTCCTGTGATGAGAGAGAGACGTTTTCTAAATGTCTTTACCCTTTTCTATCACATTCTTAGTGTTATTACAGGATCTTACTGGCACTCCTCTATGTAATAGAACACAGCCAAAGAGTGATGTATGGTACTTTCATCCCTGTTAGTGTGGATGTTGTTTCTGAGAGGCTTCTCACTGAACATTTGCAGAGGGAACAAGACTTTATGTATACCTTTTGCACAAACCTCAACATTTACCAATAGGATAGACTGCTGAAATTATTTCTGCAGCTCAAAGTCTACCACTGTCTATACCAGTTTTATGAGAAGACAGCAACTAACTATCCTTTCTCTAGTTAGTAGCTTTTTTCTAGGGATGTGAAAAACCAGAAAGCCAACTGTGGCAACTGTGGGACCATTTCTGGGAGTTTTTTATGAAGTCATTGACTAGGTTTGTCAGTACATAAATGAATCACATACAGTAGTGTTGCACTCCATGCAAATGTGAGACAACATTTTCAATGGATTTGGCACTGTAATTTTACTTCTATTCAAAACATCCCTCATTTTTTACACTATTATGATGAGATCAATTTCTACCACTCATTATTCCTCATCCCCAGCAATAAGCGTGTATCAGGTGTTTCAAGCCACCTGGGAAAAAAGATTAAAAAACATAGCAAAATTAAGTGAATGATGAGAAGAGAAGATGAATACCATTTATATTTATGCATGTCAAAATAGTCCATGAGGGATTAACTGTTTCTCAGAACAAGCTTCCTACAGGAGACATTTGATAATGATGCTGCAGGACATTATTTCTCTGTTAATATTCTCAAACATGATACCTATCAAGTTATTTCAACAATCTCTTTTAACTGTTCATTCTTCTGCAGACTAAGAGGTAAATTGTAATCACTTCTCAAGACATGCTGGAGAAGCATGAATGCACAAGATGAGAACATGTTTCTTTGAGGTTGTTGCTGCAGTCTTTATTTAGTAATCCCAGTATTTTTGTGATTATAACATTAATCACAAAGAAACAAATGATAAATTGTCACATATCTCTGGTCAAAAGACAGTATGTATTCTCTCTACATAGAGAAAATGGAAAATGACTGCAAGTATTTACAAATCATTTCCATAAACGTACAGTTAAAAATATATATCCTTTGTTATATATCCACTTCATGTAAGAATATTGAGTGCTGTTAAGTGACGGTAACTTGAAGCCACACTTGAGTTTAATGGGTCTATTTTTTCTCAATGCAAATGTGACAAGTCTATAAGAGTCAGTTCTGTTCCCAGCTTGACTCAAGTTAATACAACTCCAAATGTGAATATATAATTCATTTGGCATGAATTATACATACCTAAGAATTGCAATGTGCTAGTCTATCATGTATGTAGAAGAAACCCATGTGATTGGAAAACTCAGTTTTCATTAGCTTGAAAAATGAATGCTTTGGACTGCTGCGTGGTTGTATTCTTCTGTTTCTGACATAACCAAAGAAATGAGAACAATCTTGCAAACATGAAGTACTTTCTTTCACAATTGAAGTTTTCTTTAATTGTTTTAGCTTTTGTTTTGTTTCTAACTTGTTGACTGATGCTTTAAAGCAAGAGATTGTCTCTGCTTTAATTTTCTTTTCCTGCTCTCTTGTCTCTGTACTGCTACCTGTGAACAGATTATTTTCCTTTTAGTGAAATACATTGCCTCTTACAAAACAGCCACTAATGTGTCCTAATAAAGCTACAAGCAGTGGGTGTAGTAGCACTCTCCCCTCAAGCATCAATCAGTGAAGCTGTATAAAGAGCCCAGTCTTTCCACCCTGCAGGCTGTATCATAAACATACCTCTGAGAACAGCTCCCTCACAAGGCATTTCCTGAGCCTATTGCTATTGCAGTGCCTTTTCTAAGGTCCTTTAAATTCCGAAACTGAGGGATGTCTGATCGACTCACCTCCCCTTAGGGCAGCCCTAAAATCTGCTTTGCTTTATTGCTTTTCAATGCAATAATGCATGTGCCAGTGGAATAAAACGATTTTTCCAATTCTGCCAGCATTTTAGGTAGTCTCATCCCTAAACCGTAAATGATTAAAAAATCATTCATGTCAGCTACTTTACCAGAAAAGAATGACAAAAGATGACACAACAGATTGGGGCTGGTAAGGAGGAATTCTTCCCCCCACAAAAAAAAAAACACTTAAAAATAGGAGGAACAAATTTCAGTAAGGTAAATGTTGAATTTATTGTTATTGTTTGTTTTTCAAGCAAAGTAACTTTTAAAATCACAGATAATCGTTACTGCATTTTAACTGGACACTTCAACTCTTAGGGTCTTAGTTTTTATCAGTACTATTTCTGGTAAATTTCTAAAATGTGTCATAGTATAGAGTTGTTCAGAAGAGACTTTTAATCGCTCTTTTTCACATAGTTTGTCTGCATTTGCACAAAATCAGATGCTGCCTGCCTTACATGATTACATAATTGCAAATGGCATGTAAAATTAATCTGATTTTACTGCATGAGAAAATGACCACACTTGTTCTTTTGTTACTGGAAACCATGAAATGAATGGGCTATTGGAGTGTGCTAACTTTTTTGTTTTGCAATGAGAATAAGGGAATTTGGAGTAAAGATTTTCCACTGTGAAACATTTTGTGAATTCTTGCCAGCTTGGATTAGGCTTCTCCAGTTTCACATTGATAGACTTATGGCCTTTAGTTAACCCTGAAACATTTTCTTTAGAACCATGTGCCCAGATGAAGACAGCAGTTGGCAGCTGACTACCTGCTATCATAAAATACAGCAGAACAAGATGAAAATAAAAATTCAAGGAAAAGCAGAAAGATTTTTTGCTAGTCATCTGAAGATGGAATGCTGTTTGGGTATTCTGGTCACCCTACTTTGCGTGTCATAAAGTTTTTCCATTTCTGTTTTACTCTTCCTGTAACAGAAAAGTCAAGAGCAGTTCAGTACCAGTTACTTACTCAATCGTGTTCCTGTCCACTTTTCCTGTCATATTAATGCCATAGAACTGCTGCATAGCAGCTATAGCTGATTGCATGGTTTCTGCAGAGCGCAACACCGACATTCTGGGGTCAGTTGGTGGAAGGTAGCCATACTTTTGTAACCATACCTGCAATGACAAGTGCAGTGGCTATTAAATAGAAATTAGAGGTAAGTAAAATGCTCCCCAGTACTTAGTTTTGTATGCTATATAATGAAATTTCTAATTCATCAAGCATAAAACCTGTTAGTCTGTTGGAGGTATTTTTGCAGAGAATAATTTCTTTGTAGCTTTTAGTTCTTCTTTAATAAAGATTCTGTTCTTTCAGGACTTACAGTGTTTTGTACCCAGGAGTCAGCTCTCTTTACTATCTGAAACTACCCGTTTCAAATATTTTTAATGTATTTACAAGTTACAGCTTGAGAACCTATCCTGGGCTGTACACACTTCAAAGAATTTTAAAGTAGGGTAAATATAAAATGTACAGTATGTCACATAGGGCACATAATAATATTCACCAACTATAATAGATCCACAATAGCTCTCACACACTTACACTTCATTGTTATCTTCTCTCAAAGAACATGAAAAAAAGAGGGTGAGGAGAGATTCAGTTTTCCAGGAATGTAAAACTTGCATACTCATAAGCAAAGCAAGTGTATGGGAGACAGGGAAGCAGCAGAGCTTGTGCATGCTTACAGGAATCTCCCTGGTAATAGGATCCTCCTTCTCAGATCAAGATGGATTTAGTGCCAACTGGTTATGCTCTTAATTGTGTAGAAGTGAGAGGAAGAGGACACGGTCCAAATAACTGAAAGCATTATGGATTAAAGCCAGTATCTTAAGTATACCTGGAAAACTCTCAGAAACATTCTGTCCTCTTGAGGCAGTGTTTCACAAATAAGTAGCTGCAGTTGTCCTAATGTTTCTAAGTATTCTAAAAATCTAGCCTATACAAAACACAGTGCAAGGCTTCCAAGCTGATGAGAGTACTGACATATCTTTGAAAATGTCTTAGGTTCCCATCTGAAGATTGGAACATCTCACTACAGTGAAAGGTGCACATATTGACACTATACAAGGTATAGCTGGATTGTACTCCTTTCATTTCCCTCCCCACAGCAACAATTCACCTGCAATCCCATAAAGCTGATTTTCGATTCTTAAAATAACAAGTAGAAAGAAAATCATATTCAGTTACCTCTTTCAAATATGTCACATCCCAGTTCAGAGATTCAAAATCATTAACAAATTGCATCTACCTCCTCTCTCCTTACAGTGAACTGTATGCTCCATGTGTCTCATGCACACAGCTGACAAGTTTAGCTGGAAGAATCCAGACCATATAGTCGCTTTTGTTTGGCACTCCCATTTTACATAGTTACAAAGAATAAGCTTAGAATTACATCAAGTAGACCAAGTGGATAAATTTACTGTTATGGTTAACTTTATTGCACAGAGAAAACATACCATTGGTGAACACAGTGAAGGCTCAAACTAGTACAATATATAGGGAAAATCACCAGGTTATGATCTCAGATACTTATAATTTAAAAAGGCTTACATACAGTAATTACAAGCAGTAATTACTGTATGTACATAACATTACAAACACAATCTCAGAATTTTCATGAGCTCCAGACAATAGAAGAATGAATTACAGATAGGATTAAGACTTAGTCTAACCACTCTCACCTTCATGTTATTTCTATATACAAGAGCCATTCAGAAGTGCAAACAAAAGTATATTTAATGGACAGGATGATGCTCTTATTTCCAATTAAACTGAATTGTTACAATCTGTGCCTACATTCAACTTTGCATACCCTTGACTTGTGCTTTTCTGCTTTGAGGATGAACTTGTGAACTTTAAGTTTGTATTATTTTGTGTCATCTCACAGATCATTTAGCTTATGTCTCATTTCCTGTAGGAAGTCTGCTTTTCCTTCTATTACTGGAGGATGTCTCTGAAAGGACAATTAGAGGTGGAACGCTGGCAAGAGCAATTTGATATGTAGAAATGAGTCAATGGAAGTAACAGATCAGTTTGCCTTAGAGTTGATTTCAGGGCAACATGTAGAGTTTCTTTGAATTAATATTTACAAAGAGTATGTTTAAGACTGGGGTTATCTTGAGACTCATCAGGTCAGTGCAGAAAAGACAAGGGGAAGAATGTCAGTGTGATATTAAAACACATGATGAGTTGGGGAAGAAAAGTAATTCTGGGCAGCGTATCACTGCTGCCAAAACCAGTGCCACCTTCTCAGCATGAATTTGGTATACAGACACTCAGCAGGCTATCCATGACGTTCTATTTGAGTGCTAAGTGCACAGAAAATTGCTTGGTAGGCTTGAAAGGTCTCTCACCACTCAAAAATATCCTCACTGCAGCAAAACTGAAGGAGACAGGGATATGGGCTTATAACTTAGCAAATTTACCAGTAGCTAAAGCTTTGGATATCTAAATTAGAAAAGTCATAAGGAAAGAGATGAAAGAACTTGGGGGAGTATTGCTCATTGCAGAAAGGGAAAAGACTGGACAAAGTGGAATTAAGCACAGTGCTGCTGCAGCCACTGTAAAATGAAGAAAAGTGGCCCAGAAACAGCAAGAAAGGACAGTATAGCCTATTCCCTTCTTATAATACAGGACGCCTGATAATCACTCCCTAATACTGAATTATAACTGGTATGTGCTTGAAAGCAAGTTCTGACACTACTTAAAACTATTAGTGCTTTGTATTATCATGCATCATGAAATGAGACAAGAGAGAACAAATTTGGTTCCTGTGTTATTCCTCAGATTCATCAGTCTTCTGCTACCAGATTTTGAAGGATCTTGGCTCTGTCTGACAGATGACTGAAATATAGTTTTACAAGCTGTGCGCAGTACAAATGGTAGAAACTATGAATGAGAAACTTAAGTCCAAAATATAGAGGTGGAGAAAATTATAATAAAGAAAAGAATGAAGCAGCCACAATAGGAGAACAAGTTAGAACAATTTTCTCACAGCCTTGTAATTTTGAGGCAACCTATTTAAGAAATTATGGCCACAAGAATTTTCCACTCCCTAACTAGTGCAATTAAATCTGTCTCTGCACTAACACACTTCAGTAATGATAGCACAGTGTCAGCTATTCATCTGTCACTCTGAGAAAGTAATTGTCTTGGTAAAAGGAAGTAGTGAAGATATTAGAAGGGAATTCTTAACGCAAAGGATGATGAGGCACTGGAAAAGGTTGCCCAGAGAAGCTATGGATAACCTATCAAGGTCAGGTTGGATGGGGGACTGGACAACCTGAGCTAGTGGATGGCAACACTGCCCATGTCAGGGAGTTGAAACTAGATGGTCTTTAAGTTCCCTTCCAACCCAAACCATTCTATAATTCTGTTAACATAAAATCCAGGATGCCAACAGAGACACTTCACACAGACTCCAAAATCAGTGTTAACTCCCATTACTTTACACAGTACAGAAAGATTAAATACTGCTATTTCAAGTAGAGCCTTTGGGACAGACTTTTCTGCCCTGCAGCAATCTGATGGCCAAGTAACCTCCCTCTTATAGTAAGCACAGAAAAACATAGCTGCAAGACAACAGGCTCTATCACTTCCCTCTCTATTATAGTGCTTTCCCATACTACTGCTGCGAGCTTTGCCTCAGAGTTGAATCTCCATTATTGTAGTTTAAGCCTGTAGCTTCTCATTTTACCTGCTACAGCTGAAGGGAACTGATTATTCTTTTCCCCTCTGCAGCAGCCTTTTATGTATTTGAACTCTCTTATGTGAGTCACTCTAATCTTTTTAAAATAAAGATAACCCATTTGTTTAATCTCAGAGACTTCATTGTTCACACTAACCTGCAGGAAATCAAAAGCTAAAAACTCTCTTTACTAAAAATCTTCTTGTCCTAGATTTGTATGTTAGTTACCATGGTTGGACTATTAACAAACATGGGAATTTAAATGAACAGTGTTAGGTTCAGAAAGACCTGAATACTCCAACATTTTGTCTTCGACAAATTCACAGAAATAAAATTAGCTTAAAACTACACATTTCAGCTTCTTATTTCAGAATCGGAGGGAAAAAAATGAAGAAAAACTCCTAGGTGAGAAAACCTCAAGGGATGCTAGGAGTTTGTAGATCTCCACACACTGAAGCAGTCTACAAAACCCACAAGTATTCAGCATGTGTTGTATCACCTTCCATATTTTTGGATGTCATTGACAATATGCTTAGGCTACTTTGTTTGTTGGCGTGGGTGTTTCCTGCCATGACAGAAAGATCTTTCAATATTCATTTGAATCTGATATGAATGCTGGGCTATACTCATCATCTGGGTACAGAATAGATATCATTTTGTCACTTGACTGTATGCTTGTATCCTCTAAAGGATAAAGTATGGGTTAATTTAAAGTGTAGAAAATGCACCAATGAATTTCAGCCACTCAATTCTTTGCCAGTTTGGGAAAAAAAAAAAGAGTGTTCTTTAAAAAGGTATGTTGACACTGAAGTGTTGCTGAGAACAAAGAAATCTCATATATAAGCAAAACTATTATGATGGTAATCAGAGTATCTGAGAACTCAGTTATTTCTAAAATAGAACAGAATTTATCAATGAACCATTACTATTACTGAATGACAGTGCATTGTGTAAACTACAGTACCTTTACGTTCTGTAAACCCGAAAGCTTAGTAAATCAAACAAGCTAATAAAGCATGAATCAAAACAATTTCATAAACATCTTTAGGAGTGCAGTTGCATATCATTATTATTCATTTATTCCTGTTCCTTTCTCAGATTTTATTGTAAAAACCAAATTACTACAGGTATTGAGTAAATCTTTAAGATTTTATAGTTTCAAAATATTTTGACTTCTGTTTTTTAAGATGTTTCGAACAAAGACACTTTAAGTGAAATTAGTTAAAATGCCTGTGTAATTCAGGATGTTTGTTTCAAAAAATACACACATAGGAATCTAACTTCTACTACACACCATGGGATTAAACAGTTTAAGTGCTGATGTCACTTTTAAAAGAGCTTGAAGTCTGCAATATAGGTAAATAAGCTAACTCTAGAATTAGTCTTTGTATAGTCAAATTAGTTCTCCACATGGGCCAATTAATTATATAGTCTGCTAATCTGCAATTTCCAAAGTTAATATCTACATCAGATTTTGCATCTCATCTTGTTACTGCTACAGTGATACCACTTGAAACTGCTCCACTCCATCATGATATTCACAAACTACTGCTGAAACAGATGCAATGTATTAGAATCTGAAGAATAATTCATTAATGCCATTTTTTCATTTCCACCATGCTTACCTCCTACTGATATAGTATTGCTGCAAGTTTTTAATGGCTAATGGTACATCTTAATTACAGGCATAAGTTCTGCAGCTAATACTGACTTTTCAGTGTCAACTTGATAGGTAAAGAGCCAAATACAGCCAGATGCACATAAGCACTTCCAGAAAAGAGCATAGGGAATTTTCTGCTGCTTTTTTCTACCTCTTAATTCTGCATCCACCAGTTCTTTATTAATGATCTTTCCTCTTTTTAACAGAAGACATCAGTAAGAATTTACAAGATACAGAAAAATGTGTACACAGTGTATGTTGTATATGATACCTATCTGGTAAGAAAAATACCTATATATTTCCCCCTTAAAGCAAAAGGGGGAATATACAGACCAGCAGAATCTAATTAGTGTACAGGAAAGATTGACAAGACATTGAACAGAATCGTAGAATCATTAATGCTGGAAAATACCTCTAAGATCATCTAGACCAACCATCAACTCAGCACCGTGTCCTCTAACTCAGTGCCACATCTACACATCTTTCAAATGCCGTCAGGGACAGTGGCTCCACCACACTCCTGGGCAGACTATGCCAATGCACTACCACTCTTTTGGAGAGGATATTTTTCTTAATATCCATCCTGAACCTCCCCGGTATAACTTGAGGCCATTCTCTCTCATCCTATCACTGTCACCTAGGAGAAGAAGCCAACAACAACCTCGTCACAGCCTCCTTTCAGGCAGTTGTAGGGGGGCAATAATGTCTCTCCTGAACCTCCTTCAGACAACAAGCCCAGTTCCCTCAACCACATCCTGTAAGACTCAGGTTCCCAACCCCTCTCCAGATTCACTGCCCTTCTCTTGACATGCTCCAGGGTTTCAGTGTCTTTCTTGTAGTGAAGGGTTCAAAATCAAACACAGTACTTGAGGTGTGGCCTCACTAGGACCAAGTATAGAGGGACAATCATCTCTCTGGTCCTGCTGGCCACAGTATTTCTGATACAAGCCAGGACACCACTGACCTCAACCACCTAGGCACACTGCTGGCTCATGCTGATAGTGATCATATCAACTGCGGCAACAAGTGTCTTCTTGACAAAGAAAAGACAAAATACAAGCTTATAAGGTTTAGTTTTCACATGACCTAGCTCTTCCTCACATAGAAAATGCGCTCACTTCTTTTGTTCTGCATTGCTATGACAAACTCAAAAAAAAAAAACAATTCAGATATTATTTTGGCATCAGCTCAGATACATTAATATCTACAATTTCAACATTTGTAATAAGGTCTTAAGTAAAAGAAGCCTATAGGAGATGTATATGTTGCATGCTACTTTATAGTAAATACTTAGATGTAGTCCTAAAAGCAGCAGAATTGAGTTCACAGTGAGACAGAGAATAGGACAAATTAGGCCTCACTGAGTTCACTGTTGCTGCATGTAATGCAAATGATCTTAAAGATGACTCTTTAAGAACAGTATAAGAGATGGTATATTTAGTTAGGTCTGTACAGATGGTATACAAATAGCACAAAGGAAAGATGGCTCACCTTTAGATGGGAAAGGCTCGCTGTGGACTCCACACAAGAGGGATCTCCAAGAAGAGATCCTTTCCTGGTGGTGGTCAGCCCTTAAATGGGGCTTGGGGAGAGGTGGAGCCAGGCTCCACCCCTTCCAATCACACAGGTATTATCACCTTCACCTGTGCCCCCATGGCTGACTCAATGCTCACCTCAGGTGACCAATCAGTGGTTCAGGCTGTGATTCAGCAGTTCCCTTACACTGCAACTATATTACATTTCATTAAATTTTAGTTGAGGAATTTTCACAGTTTTTGTATGTATATTTTTATGTTTTTTTCTGTGTTCCTGCTTAAAAAAAAAAAAAAAAATAGACAGGAATTGGATCATCTGCATTATGTAAGTCTCAATAAAAAAAAAAAAAAAACAGTTTTGCCAGTACATGTTCATGTATATCTCATTCTATATGAAATCAGAAGAGGGATTAGAGTGTGGAATTTCCCCATGCAAGTATATGGTGAATGGTAGTTCCACTGCAATTCAAGACTGCACAAGGTCTGCCTGATAAGTAATCTAAAACAAAGCAGTGGTGGAAGTAAAAGGGCAATATATATATATATTTTTCCCATGGTTATTATTATTTTAGTTTTAATGTGCTTAATATTTTGCTTTACTGTTATGATTGTGCATAGAAAAAAATCATGTACTTTGAGAAAAGTGGAATGAAAGAGGCAACCAGTAAGCAGAAGAGGACTGACACGTATTGCTGTGCTTGAGAGGCTCTGAAGTACACTTGGAACTAGGGGTGAGATATTACTCAGCTCCAAAAGCATGAGTTACGTTCTTTATTCACTACTGAATGTCTGTACAGGGAGGGTATTAGTGTTACAACAGATTACGACACAAATTTTTGCCCTGGAAAAAAACTCTTTGTACCTTGATCATTACTCATAATAGTATATATACACTTTTATTGCTGACTGCAGAATATAAACTTACTCATTAGTTTCTCAGGGAAATTTTCTCCAGCCACTAATAGAAATCTCTGGAGAAGTCTGGCATGGACCCACACCAGTGGAAACACTTTCATAAATAAAACTAACAGTTCTAGTAGATGTAAACACACCCTCATACAGTGTATGTCTGGAAACACAGTCTACACATCTTACTAGAATTTCTATAGCTTCTTTGAAAATATGAAATGCTCTGCAATGCTAAGGATGTTGTGTTGAATAATCTGGCTGGATAAGTCATGACTACTTCAGAGAAAAATCTGAAGCTACAAGGGCCATGAAGGGGCTGAAGCACATTTCTTACGAGGAAAGACTGAGAGAGCTGGGACTTTTATACCTGGAACAGAGGAGGTTCAGAGGGGAACTCAACAACGTCTGTAGAACCCTAAATGGAGGGTGTTCTGTTCAGTGTTGCCCAGTGTCAGGAAAAGAGGCAATGAGCACAAAGTGGAACACTGGAGGTTCCAGGAATCACTTTTTTACTGTGTAGGTGTGAAGAGATTGGGGAACATCCCACTTTGGAAATATTTAAAAGCCATCATCTGGACATAGTCCTGGGCACACTTCTCTAGGTGGCCTTGAGCAGGAGTTGGACCAGATGGCTCCAGAGGTCCCTGCCAACCTCAGCCACCCTGTGCTTCTGCAATTCTGCAGTTTTTAACAGAAGAATCCTGAAGACTTGCAGAATCCTGTTTATACTGTCTGAAATGATGGAAAATTCTCTGAGGGATCAGAAATCCATATAAATAATTACTGGTATTTTTACTGTTTTTTGTTTGTTTCTTTCTTCTGTTGTCCTCCACCCTCCCCTTGAGATCTGTTGTCGTAACTAAAATTATTCCAGACTCTTTCTCATATGATCGAAGAAAAAGATGATAGATTGTTTTATTGTGTAGAGTACTCCTCATTTGAAGCAAATGTATATTTTAGGTCAGAGGAAGAAGAGTATATAGGTGCAAACAGGAATCTGTCCTAAGGCTGACTCAAAACAGCAATTCTTACTGACACTGATCAAGAGACTTTACAAAAAAAACCTTTGTTTTTAACAGAAGACTGTTAACTTTGGCTAAGAATGTACCCCTTGAAAATTATGTTGATAGTGACTGATTTTCTTAGATTCATTCCACATGGAGAAGGAGGGATTTTATTTGGTATTATTACTTCAAGATCTCTAAAACAAGAACAGCAGTAGTCATCCAGAAATAAAAAGGTATCCACATTCTTATATTCCTGAACAGTTAGCATGTTCTCTGGACCCTCTCTGCTCTTAAGGCACAGGTACTACTCTTAACACGAGGACAAAAAAAAGGACCAACACTAATCATAAGTGTTCATACAGTAGAAAGTAGATAGCTTGCTATAAGATGCAAGAGATTCCTATGGTGCTACTCAGAACAAAGAATGAGAGTCAATTCTTTCATCATAAAGAGATTCTCTCTAGATCAATGTGAAATGAAGAAATAACTTACAGGAAGGACAGACTGAAAGATCACGTAACAAGGATGATATATGGTGTAGAAGAAACACAGGCAGATGTTATAGGAGAGCTGCTCCAAAAGTAATGCCTTCTATTTTATAACCTTGGCCCATGATGCCAGGGGCAAATTTTGGTGTTACGGCAGTAGAGGTTGAACCTTTCTACCAGTATTCCATTACATGCTGTTGCCACATGACATATGGCAGTAGAGGCAGTCTGACAACATGGCATCTGACACAGAAGTGTGTATAAATCAAAGGTGTGAAATTTAATTACTCCATTAGGAAAAAATGGCACCCACTAACATACACTGAAGCTAGTTGAATGTTTATGGAGACCGAATGGTGTATGTAGTACTGTGAGGTGGTGGATGGTGCATTCCAGCAGTGGTGGTGCAGATTTTAGAAATGCTGTATGGAGGGCTTCTGTTCATCACTGGAGAAAATGCATAGCTAATGGTGGTGACTATGTCAAAAAATAACACCTTGTAGCTGACAATTTTCTCTATCAGATAGTGTTATTAGGCTTTTTATATCTGTTGTATTTTCTATGGAAATAAACAAGTAGCATTACTTTTGAAGCAACCCAAATATGTACAATGGAAGCTTAATTTGTTATGGTTTAACCCAGCAGGTGGCTGACCGCCTCACAGTTGTTCCCTCACTCCCTCCTTTCACAGTGGGACAGGGGTGATAACTGGGGATAAAAACAACAAAGTAGAACTTGTGGGTTGAGATAAGACCATTTACTAGGATAGAGAAAAGGAAAACAGTTATGACAATATATGTATATATGTTTATATGAATGAGAAATTGCTAACCACCCCCCATCGATGTCCAGTTCACATCCTGAGCAGCAGAAGACATAAAGATGAAATCCTTCATCATGATGTCATATGATATGGAATATCCCTTCAGCCAGTTTAAGTCAGCTGTCCTAATTCTGTTCCCTCCCAGCTCTTTGGGCCTTTTGCTGAGAACTGCCTTGGCTCTGTACAATACTGCTTAGCAGCAAGTATAAACATTGTGTTATCAGCATTTTCATAGCATCATACCAGACACTGAAGAAAACAACTCCAACCCAGCTGAAACTAAGACAAAATTGCTTAGAAAAGACAAAATAGCAAGAATGAGTAATTCTTAGCTCTCAACCAGTAACTGAAAAAGAAAAAGGAGGGGGGGGGTTGGAGGGAGAAGAGGGAGAAGTCTTAAAAATAATAATTTACCTAACAGAGTACTCTATGATTAGGAGGAGAAAGTCTTTATATTCAAAGAAGAAAAAAAGAGTCCCAGGAATTTAATTCCCCATAAAGCTCTCTTTCTACATTATCTGTTCTATAGCAAATTTTGTTTCTGAATCTTAGACAAAAGAAGCACTTGGTTGCAACTTTGCTACTTTTTGCCTGAAAACTAAGCAGTTTGTTTTCTAGAATACATTTTATAAGAATTGTAGTTTACTTCTCTGAAAACCATCGGAGGTTTTCGGTGGTATGGAGACTGCCCACAGGATCCTATAACTTCCAGTCACTAGAAGTCCTTTTATTTGTTCCTGACAACCTTTTCTCACTTTCCTTTTCTGCCTCTTTCTCTCTTCTCTAAGAGGTTCGCATGTGGAACATCCTTGATCTTTTCTGAATTGACTTCTTTCTCTTTTTTACTGATTTCTAAGGCTTCTCATTTGTAACTGTTTGGTTCATTCAGATACCTGGGTGCCAGAACACCATGGGACAGGCTAAGGTGATTGGCACATTGATATGATATGATATGATGATGTGGTTGGAGTCAGAACAGTTTGGTTTAGCCATAGGCCTAGTATGTGCTCCTGGGAAAATTAGTTGGATTTCTCGGCAGCAAAAGTAAGTACAAATAATACTTTCAAGCTTTTCTCCTCACAGCATTGCAAGAATCCAGACAGGGCTTGGAACACATAAAATGCTTTCTAAATGCAGCTGTCAATTTGTGATATCTCAAGGACGGCAAGAGTTCAAAGTGACTCTCTCATCACACTCCTGAAGATTACACAAAGTTGAAGAATAAACCCCACCTTGTCATTGCTTTGGTATTAGCATCTTTGATCCCTATAGCTTTGCAGTAACTCACCTGCAAGCTGATGATTTTAGACTAATCCATCGATGTATTGCTGGCATTATTTTGACTGTGTTTATCATCACAGTAATTTAGGGTAGTTATTTCTTCCATTTCACCATTTTGAAAAGTAATCAAGGAACTAAACAACAATCAAAGAAACACTGTGTTGTGTAGCTCCTACAGCTTAGAAACTGCTTGTATTTTTATTTTTCCTGATTTAGATTCCAGTAGATGAGAGAAAAGCCCTCACAGATATGTAGTAGCCAACATAGGAAATGCATTTCATTATTTCTATACACGCACCAAACACTAAAATTGTTGGAAATGATCAGAGACCATTTTATGCCCAAAGAATATCATTGCAGTCATTCACATACTTCCAGAGACATTTGTATCAGTAAAATTTAAAAGTAATATGGATTTTTTTCCTTTATAGTCTTTAAATTATTATCATCATCAACATCAGACATATAGAAACTGTGTACTGTTATAAAACAAAGGTGAAAAATTATCATTATTTGGCATATCTTCAAGGTTACATCTTTAAATTATACAATAATTTTATAGACATACATATAAAATATACACATGAGGAAATCAGGTAAAAATGCTTGGAGGCCTACATGGATGAAGAAGGAGCTCCTGGAAAAACTCAAGCACAAAAAGGAAGCGAACAGAGTGTGGAAACAAGTACTGGTAGTCTGTGAGGAATTATCTGGTTAGGAGAGCTGAAGTCCTGACAGAATTTATTCTGGCCAGGAATGTAAAAAGCAACAAGAAAACTTTCAATGGATACAAGGAATACAAGAGATCTGGTTAGCTGGTTAGCTGGTTATATGAAGAAGGCTGAGGTACTCAATAACTTTTTTGCTCCAGTCTTTACTAGCAGTTTCCCTAGCCACTCCACCCAAGCTGCAGAAGCCAAAGCAGAGACAGGGAGAATGAACAGCCACACACTGCAGGAGAAGAATAGCTCTGAGACCACCTAAGGAACCTGGAGGTGCACAAGTCCATGGGATCTGATGAGATACATCTGTGGGTCCTGAGTGAACTAGAAGATGAAGTTGTTAAGCCACTATCCATCATATTTGAGAAGTTGTGGCAATCTGGTGGAGTTCCCAGTGATTGGGAAGGGGAAAACATAGCCCTCACTTTTAAAAAATGTAAGAAGGAAGGCAGGTCAGTCATTCTCACCTCTGTGCTTAGTAAGATCATGTAGCAGTTCCTTCACGAAATTATGCTGAGGAATATGGAAAATAAGGAAATGATAGGTGGCAGCCAACATGACTTCACTAAGGAAAAATCTTGCCTGACAATCTTGGTGTCTTTCTACAACAGGATTAAAGTGTTGGTGGATGAGGGAAGAGTGACTGGTATAACCTACCTACACTTGTCCAAAGCATCTGAGACTGTCACAAATGACACTCTTGTCTCTAAATTGTAGAAGCATTAATTTGATGGATGTGCCATTTAGTGGGTAAGGAATAAGCTGGACAGTCAACTCAAAGAGTTGTCGTCAAGGGTTCAGCATCCCGATGGAGACCAGTGATGAGTGGTGTCTTTCAGACATCTGAAATGCCTGTGCTGCATCAAAAGATGTGTGTCAAGGTAGGTGACAAATTCCCTCAGCACTCATGAGACCAGTGTTGGAATCCTGTGTTCAGCTGTGGTCCCCCAGCACAAGAAAGACATGGAGCTGTTGGACTGAGTTCAGGGGAAGGTAATAAGGATTCTTAGACTGCTGGGGCATCTCTCCTGTCAGGACAGGCTGAGAGAGGTGGGGTTGTTCAGCCTGGAGAAGAGACTGCTCCAGGGAAACCTTATATCAGGCTTTCAGTACCTAAAGGGAGTCTACTAGAAAGCTGGACTTTTTTACAAGGAAATGTAATGACAGGACAAGGGGTAATGGCTTTAAACTGAAAGAGGTTAGATTTAGATTAAAGAAGTAATTATTTACAAGGATGGTGGTGAGGCATGGGAACAGGTTACCCAAAGAAGCTGTGGATGCCCCATCCCTAGAATTGCTCAAGGACATGTTTGATGGTGCTTAAGGCAACCTCATCTAGAGGAAGGTGCCTCTGCCCATGGCAGGGGTGTTAGAACACGATGATCTTTGGGGTTTCAGATTACCTTAATAAAAGTATTAAAACACTGTTCTAAGACATTTACATAAGAAATAAATAAATACATAATGTACCAACAGATGGTGTTGTGCTACTTTATAAAGGCTCATGGGAAGGTAGTCCATTGTAATAAAATCAAAAGGTCAAGTTGCAAAGTTCCTTTGAGGAAATGATTATTCAAGCCATATCTGACACTTGGTATTTGAATCAACTAGATAAAACTGTATTATTATACTTTATGAAGATTTAAGTTTACAGTAGTGAAACAGGTGTCATAGAACTTAAACACTTATAGGAAATATAATTTGGCAGAACTTTTTTTCTCAATATTACTTATTTAATTTTTTTCATTATCAAATTTATTTAACATTTTACAGATGTAAGACAAAGGTATTTTTAATCACTGAATTATCCATGAAATATCTATTCAAATCTTTCCCATATAAATGTTTTTGTACTTAATAACATGAGAATATTGTGGATTCAACTCAAACTGCGTGGATGCAAAAGAGAAATGTAATAACATACTGCTTATTTATTGTAGGTTTATACTTTGTAGGCTCTTTCTGGACTGCATCTTTACAGGAAAGTTTGCAAGTAAATTCATACTAGCCACATTTAAACATCTGTGTCTTTAAAAAAAAAATAGTTTATGCTAAAGACAAAAGCAAAGTTGCCTTTAGTGGAAATGTATTCAACTGACTCAGCAGATCCTTTATTTTATTTAAGGTGACTCTTCCTTCCTCCTTTGCTATGCTTTTTCAGCAACTACTGATGTCACTACTTGCACTATGAGCTTTTATGAAAGTGTGTTTTTTTCCTATGTTAAAAGTACTTTTTAAATAGAAATTGATACTAAAACCACTTCTAAATTCAAAATATTTGCCTTCTGTTTTTCAAAGTCAGCTGTTCAAGATGTACATTTTAAAGATTTTGTACTAAATGTCATTCCATATTTTAGAATTTTTTTTTTATTTTTTTTTTTTTACCTTCAGGATATATTAGTGAGTGGTATTTTTTGGAACTCTAGTGGATCTTTTAAAAAACTGATTTGTGTTTTCCTGCAGAAATTGTAAATAGAAATTAAACATGGATTTTACAAGGCACATCACTATCTATAGATAATATCGGGTTGTCCTTTCCCAGAGGATGATAGGAAAAGACAGAAAACGTAATGCTGTCGTTTCTCGAATTTATTTAGTTCACATGGCATAATAATAATAATAAAAAGTAAGTACTACAACACATTATTCACAAGAAAAAAAAATCTTGCTCCTTCTACCAGGGAGGAGATAGGAAATATAATCCCTGAAATCTAAAATTTCTTAAGAACAGCTGAGAGGAAGGAGGACATCTTTTAAATTCTGCCACTCTCTTCCTGTTTTGCAATGAAGACAATCCACTTAACTATATAGTAACTGTACCTGATTTGAATCTGTACATATGAAAAGGAAAGACCAGTACACTAATAGGTTAGTCCTCTGTCCAAGCTTCTTTCAGTTTCTTTACAGTCTAGTTTTGAAGATGTTGTTTCATTAAAGGAATTTTCATGGGTTGTTCATCTATAATGAATGTTCCGCACTTTCATTTCCAGATCTTCATCAGAAAATGCCCATGGGAGAAGCTGACTCTGTTACAGCGATGCTAGGGATCAATCAGAGTCTAGCACGTTTTTGCATGCTTGCTTCTACTGAGTCTCTTTGATAATTTATTGAAATAACACCTGTCACATTTTCCTCTTGTACATGTAGTTTGAATGGCACCACGCAGTGTGCTGCAGCTGCAGAGGTAACAAAAATACTGAATAGTTTAACACTTAAAAAAAATCACTTTCAGCAGCAATCACGTATCTTTTATAAATTCTGATCTAGCATGGATTATTGGTCAATAGCTTTTCTGTCTCGAGTTCGAATCTTAAGTAGCAAAAATAGGTGAATTCAGTATGAGTGAGACATTGCCTTTGCTTCAAAATCACTGCAGAATTTCACAACTGACTTCTGTCGCAGATGTTAAGGTAAAGACAGAAAGTAGAGAAAGCTACCTGCTAGAAAAAAGATCATATCAAATCTGAAGTTAAACATTCACTTTCCATCAAACCATCAGTACAGATCAATGACAGAATATGACCAACTCAGGCTGGCTATATTAGACTCCTACTTTCATAAAGATAAGAAGTTCTCACACTTCATTTGACAAGTAAGTCTATTTTGCTTGCAGTACACTAACTTACCAGCTGTCTCTAAAGCTTCAGCAAGTAGCAGAAAGACTGCATATATTTCAGTACATCTGCAATTCTCCTTTTTATGTCATCCTCTAAACTCTATTTTTGTTAAAGGGCAAGATTACAAAAATAGAATGGGGGAAGGGGAAGTGGTAGATTGATGCAAGTGAGGGATATGACAAGGTGATTCCTGCAGGCAGAAAGGGACACACAGTAATTGCTTCAAAGCAAACCACGATATTATCTTTTATTAGCTCCCCTATGGGCTATGGTCATGTGCACTGCAATTTAAAAATGTAATGGAACAATTTTAGCTTTGCTTAATTAGGATATGATGCTGTGAATTCCCGAGTACCCTCAATAGCCAGAGGTTTCAGTGGATGCTTAGAGTACTCAGTACCTGGCAGAAGTGTCTCTATCAACCAATGGCAAGACTAGGATTTATTTATACTTTTATATATTAAAAAAAAAAAGTTTATACAAGAAAACAATTTCCTTACATGTATCACAAGTAACATTTATAATATACCAGGTATTGCAGAGGTTTTTTTTGCATAAATATATTATTTTCCTAGCTCAAGGGTGCAGATAGAATTACAGCATCATAAAAGGACTTAGAAAAATATATTTGCATGGTGGTATGATGTTTCTTTTCCTGCAAGGCACGTTCTTCTATACAATGAAGAAGGATAATATGTTAAACAAGTAACCCAGTGCATTTTAGATACTGAATTACTAATAATAAACATAACAGGTCCTGTATTCTCATTAGCATATGTATCCTGCGAACATTACATTTTAGTAACCCAAGCAGTACCTTATTCGATATTCATTTACTTTCAGTTTATTATAAATGATCTAGATGTGATCTACAGTAAAATACTTGCAAAATCTGAGTTGGAATTACCCTAGTGAATAACAGAGCCTGAATTTTCCCCCAAAAAAAGTGTACAAACAAATTCAGGCAGCAAACAACATGAAAAAATACAGTGACTGAGTTATCAATTGTTAATGTACAAATAGAATATTTCATGTCTTAGGTTCTACTAATGAAAAGGAACAGAGTAATTTGTACTGTGGGGGAAAAAAAGAAAAAAAAGGAATAGAAAAACCCTTCAGGCTTGACATTCATATAGAATCATAGAATGGCTTGGGTTGGAAGGGATCTTAAAGACAATCCAGATCCAATACTCTGCCAAGGGCAGGGCTGCCACGCACTGGATCAGGCTGCCCAGGGCCCCATGCAATCTGGCCTTGAACACCTCCAGGGATGAGGCATCCACTGGTTCTCTGGGCAGCCTGTGTTAGAGCCTCACCACACTGAATTAAAATATGGAACAAACAAACACAAATTATGACTGAGACTGTATAAACTGGTTAGGATACATTGTTCTACTCCATCCAACAACAAAACACAAAAGACTTACAAATTATATCCGAGACACTGAAACATGTGGTGGACATTATGGTTGCAGTACATTCATTTATTTCCTGTATGACAGATAAACTATAGCATATTTTAGACCCTGGGTAATGTGTTGATTTATTTTCCAGTTCCAACATTTAAAAACTAACACTAGGCTTTTGCATTCAGTTTGAAGATTATATCTGCATGAAAAATATTTTCATCAAATTTCACTATTATCAAGGACCTTCTCCTTCATTCATCTTAAAACTGTATAATTAACATTCACTCTACCTTCTCTAAGGTTCAATTTTTTAATGTTTGCCTTTATTTTATTTTATCTTTTTTTGGAAGGAATTTTTCACACAAACTAAAATAAGTACTCTTTCTTTTTTTCTCCCAGGCTAAGGAGCATCTGATTTCAGAAAAGTGATGTAGTTACAAGGTCTTCTTTAAATGAGAATTTCATGTTACTAACAAGAAGAAATTCCTGCCCTTTTCTTCTAGTTTTTAAGTACTGCATGAGATCAGCTTTTAAAATAATAATAGCATTTTAAATGTATGATTAGGACTCAAGTCTTTTTTTAGTTTAATAGTGGATTTAATAATGCAGCCATTATGTGAACAGAAATTGGTGCAAAGGTGACTTCCTGAATCTGCAGAATGTCTTCATAGTGCTCATGCTGGTCTTTAATTGCATTATAAGAAGAAGCATGGGTATGAATAAGATTTTAAAGAGAAGTTCCTACATAGTGAAAGCTGTGTAATCATATTGCTGAGAGAGTTACCTGACGCAGTCAAGCACTGGGATGTAAATGGAGGTTCAAGAGAGTGGCAGTGACCTTTCTTTGCTTTCTCTTCATTTCAGAAAGTCTGAAGAAGCAGATGGAAACCAAGTTTGCAACAAGATGGAAAGTTCTAACTTACAACTACTGAAGGACGGAACTTCGAAGTTACAAAGCAGAGTAGAAGATTTAGTTTTCAAGATTCTAAGACATCACATTAACTATAAAATTAACTTTCCAGTAGTTGTTAAGGTTGATCTATAGTTATTTTAGTATCTCAAGTGCCTTTTACATGATGTCCAGCATCTCTGAGAAACCGAAGGCTGCCAGATGGAAAACTGGGCAGTTCTCCTAATTCAGTTTTGCTGTCAAAAGGTGAGATATTGTCACACAGCAATATTGCCAAAAGCTGAGGTATGCCTAATGAAGTGTCTTTAGTGGGTGATATTTTCAGATTCATCAAACTGAAATAATCTCTAGTTGCTCTTTTGTCTCCCCTTCCCTTCCCTTTTTTTCTACCCAGAGTAAAATTGTAGCCTTGCTTCAGTGCTGGATGATTTTTCAGCAAATCTGAAGAATCTGATAACATCAAAAGCTGTGAATTGGTCATAGGTTCAGAAATGCTATCACAATAATATCAACTGAGGCACAATAAACTAAATATAGGAGTAAACATGGAAAATACCACAGTGGAATATCTTGACGGTTATGCATTTCTTCTCTTAGGAAACCCTCCCAATTCAGGCACTTACAGAATATTCTGGCTAATGGGGTTAACTCATTTCCATCCGGTTAGTAAGGCATAAAATATATTTTCATTTATGAAAGTATTCTCCATTTCAGTTGATCCACATCAGTTTTTAAAAAGATAAGTAGGAGAATACAGTTAACCTTTTCTCATTTTTAAGGCTGACCCTATTTAGTGTTCTCAAATGAAACAGTATTAATATGGCCCCTTTTAGAAAAAGATTTCCCTTTCTCAATTTTTTCCTCCTCTTTTTCTAAAACTCTGTCTTGTCTCAACCGTTTCCTGAGACAGTCAACACAACCTAATAAACAGCGTGTAAGAAAACAGTAAAAGATTAGCTTAATGACACTATTTCAGAAGTTTAAGAATTCTGTTTTTTATAATGTCCTAGCATTTTCTTTTTCCTGCATAGTTTTTTTTGCTGAACTGTCCAAAACATTGCTCAAGTCACTTCCCTCAGTGACTAAAATTAACGTTGAAATCTGCAACTTGGGTGAGAAATTCAAATTATCCCCTCTAGTGTGCATTACCTTATCAACACTGAATTTCACCTGCCACCTTCAATAAATCAATAACCATTTACTCCAGTGCACGCATTCTGAGAACTGTACTATGGCACTCAGCAAATAATCTTTCTCTAAAAATAAATTCATAATCTTAGCATAAACTCACTTCCCAAATAAATTGATGGGTGAAAATAAATAAATAAATAAATAAACGTATTTGAAGGATAAGTAGCTACTGGAGTAATTTTCAGTTTTATGAGATAGCAATTTGGATATATTTGGACTTTTTTTTTTACCTTAATGGATGTTCTTTATTTCAAAGTAGAATTATTTCTGGGAACTACAACAGCAAAATTATCAACAGTCTTCTGTGATAACAGGCCTGGTGTTATTTTCTTCTTTAAGGTAACAATCTTCTCAGAGATAATGATTCCTTATAAAGAGGAAGATGTGATGGGGTACTTGGACAATCACCATGGCAGTAACTACTAGACTTGAACTTTTGCATGTCATGATCTCAGAACACTAGTCAGTGTTTCTTTTTTTAAGCCTGTTCACTTTATCTCCGCCCCACAAAACACACGTGGTTGTGACAGCAAAGAGGTAATGCTTATTGTAACAGAAAAGTGTGTATTTAAGAGATATACATCACGAGAGTTCGAGAGGTCTGGCATTTGATGCCTCTGGGGAACAGAGCACAAAGTCTTAATGAAAAAAAGGAGCAGGAACTGACAAATAGCAGGACATGGACCTGCAGAGGGTCTAATATGGACCAGTCAGGGGCTGCTAGGAACTGGAAAATATTTATTTCATTTTAATGACAACTGTACTGCATTGTAAGAAAAAAGGAAATCTGAGAGACGTATCGAAAGTCTGTTACTGAGGTCTGGGACAATGAATTGGCTGAAGGGTTGTTTACATAAATGCTTCATTTACACACATAAGGTCCAGACAGGTGGAAAACTCATATGTATCCCTTCAAACTTAACCTCAGCCAGTATTCTGTCAGGTGATTAAAACAAAATCTGCTTGCAGTGTCAGAATGAGCTATTTATTTGTTTATTTCTGTAGGGTACATAGGACAGCTGACACACCAAGTTCTGTATGTGTCACTTTTTGTAATGGAACACTCAAACTAAATCTTGTAAAATCCTTACAAATAATTACTGTTACTTTTATTCAAGTAAATTTCTCCTGTTAGTTAAGAGATAACATTAAACCTTATCTTTGAAAGCTAATTTTAAAAAACATCCAGACAATTTTGATATTAAAAAATGGATATTTCTCTATTCTAAAAATAGATAGGCGCTGGTGAGACCTCACGTGGAGTTCTGTATCCAGATGAGGAGTTCTCAGTACAGCAGAGACACAGAATGAGTACAGAGGAGGCCACAGAAATGATCCCAGGGATGGAGCATCTCCCCTTATCAGGACAGGCTGAGAGAGCTGGGGCAGTTCAGCCTGGAGAAAAGAAGGCCCTGGAGAGACCCAAGAGACAGCGGCCTTTCATTATCTAAAGGGGAACTGTAAGAAAGGACAGACTCTTTGGCAAGACATGTTGTGGTAGGACATGGGAAAATAATTTCAAAGGCGAGGGCTGGAGATTTAGCTAGGATATAAGGAAGAAATTTTTTTACAGTAAGAGTAGTCAGGCATAGGTTGCTCAGAGATGTGGTGGATGCCTCATTCCTGGAGTCATTTAAGGTCAGGATGGATGGGCTTATGAGCAACCTGATCTAGCTGTGGGTATCCCTCTTCATTGCAGGGTAGTTGGATTAAATGCCCTTTAATGGTCTCTTCCAACATAAATGATTATATGAATTATTTTTCCAGCATGGTGGCATAGTCGTTTAAAAAAATTAAAGTCACGCTACTGTGTACATAAATATCACTCCAGAAGTTCAATTTATCAAGGATTTTACCATATCAAATTTTATCAAAGATTTGGTTATCCCAAGAGTTTTTAGGTCACATGCAAATTTCTTCCACAGGAAGGGCAAATAAGTAATTTTGGTCCCAGGATCTGGAATGCAAAGCCATACTGCTACTGTTGGTTCTTTCTATATAGCCATCCCCACCACTGCAGGCAGCACGTCTGCTGTGCATAAAGAATTACAGGTGGTACAGATGGTGATACCTTCAACCTGTTGCTTGTACTCTAACAGACTACTGCATGGTAATGTGTCAAAGAAACGAAAACCCGAGTAAATACCTAATTTGCAAGACCACTGTGGAAAATGTGGTCACCCCTTAGCACCATCTACATGGTAATGCTTTCCAATGATTATTACTATCTAGCTATCCAAAGAGCTTATTTAGCTTGACTAAACCTGAAAAGAATAGATGTCACAGTTCTCTTTTCCCTTCAGTACTTAAATGAAGCTTATAAGCAGGAGGAAAACTGACTATTTACACAGGTAGAAAGTGACAGAACAAGAGGATAAATATTTTAAACTAAAAGAGGGGAGATCTGGACTAGATATTAGGAGGACATTTTTTGCTCAGAGGGCGCTGGGCAGAGAAGTTGTGGATGCTCCATCCCTGTAGGCATTCATGGCCAAGCTGAATGGGACTCTGGGCAGCCTCATCTGGTTAGATGTATCCCTGCTTTTGGCAGGGGAGCTGGAACTGGATTGTCTTCAAAGGTCCTTCCAAGTCAAACCATACTGTGACTGATATTTCTTAGTGGAAGCTGAAGGGATCCCATTCTGATAAATATTCTCCCTCCCAAGTAAAAGACATGCAAATTCAGAACATGGTTTTGTGAATTCTGGTACCAGCTTTTGCCCTTCTAACAGTCAGCTTTGTCACATTACATCTCCCATATTCTTCAGAAGTGACTGCATGCAATACATACTACAGTGAAAGTGAATAAAAATAGCTTAAAAAGCATAGACTCAGACAAAATAAAAAGGAAAAAAAGCACATAATAATGAAAACAATATGAAATCCTAAACAGAAAAGCAGGCAAACAAAGGAAGCATTCACCCTTGAGATACAAATCAGTAAATCTTTAAATCACTGTGACCTGTTTTGAACACAATACTTTGCTTTTGCAAAGTGGTAGACTTGTAGATGTCACAGAGAGAAAAATAACACAGAAAATAAACACAACAACAGATTTTAACATGTCCTCAAATGGTAGTTTAAGCTATTTAAGGCTAGAGAACTATATCAGATACTTCTGATACACATATTTTTGATATATTATATATATATAATATATTTGAAAAGTCAAATAGTTGACATGAACACATATTCAGAGTGTCAGTTTCAAGCAACAAATTATAATCTGGAAATCTGCTAAAATCAAAACCCTGAAAAATTACATCCTCTTCAGAAGGATATCTCAGTAGGTGAGGTGGAACTATATATGGCCTAAGTAGTGTGAGCATTTCTTCATTAAATATTTCTAGTTCAAAAGGATAGTTATGTCATGAAGGACTGTTTTCTACGTTTTGTTCTGTGGGGCTTTTTAGAGTGACTTTTAAAAAATATATTTTCATAATGTACATAATTCATTACTTCTTTGAAGTGTAAAATATATATGAAGGTCTATAAAATACATATCTTCACAGATGGTTGCACATGACTGAACATTACAATGATTATGGATAAAAACTGCTTTTTTTTTTTTTTCCTCAAATTAGGAGTATGACCAAGACAATGAAAACAATATGAGAGACTAAATATTTAAATATTACAGTAAGTCTAAAGTATAAAACAAGACATTAAAACCTTTTTTTTTTTTCTCTTATGCTAATCAATTGACAAAAGAAAAAAGCATGGATTTTCCAAATGGAATTGCAGATGGACTCTACAGGGACTTGTCGGATTAAATTAAAATATTACATGTGTTCACTGCGTTTGGAGCCAAATAGAAATGAGCTATTAATGTCACAGTGCATTTACAATGTATTTTAACTAAAGCTACACTAATCTTCTCATTCTTCCAAAATGTTTTAATGACTATCGCTTGGCTCTGCTTGCTGTCCTTCACAGGTACTCGTCTCCTAGTCTATTGTTTAAAATAATTTTAATTTGATAAAATATATTTGCAATTCAGTTTACTCTGGCATCGAGTTTTATTGTGGTATATTCTTGGTAGGTTTTTCACTACAGTAAAAAATAACACAAATTGGCAGCTAGGTAGGAGCTTTAAATTTAGCCAGGGAGCCTCACAAGCACAGTTTTTACAAAGCATTTTTCATGCCTTATTATCAGTGACAGGGCCTATAGATCCATCACTTTACTGTAACTGATTCCAGCAACAATAGCTTGGTTTTCACTTCAGTATTTTCCATCTTTACAACAAAATCTGTACAAACTTAGAGCAAGTTTGTTTTACAGTATTTTAATGTAGCTAAGTAATGCTTTTAATGTTGCTTGTAACACCCATGGGCCCATAGATACCACTGATCCAGTTAATAACATGAACTGTAAACACATTGGTTTTCACAAAGTATTAAGTGTATGTTATTTTTTCAACATTTGATTGTGGAAATTTAGAATTAAATCCAGACCCAGATGTCCTTCTTTCTGTGTGATAAATGTAGGCAGAACTGCACATGAGGAAAGGCTTAGCTTGAAGCACATGAAAGTCAGAAGTTTATTATCTAAATGGGACATTATTAAAATTGGGATTAAAGTGGCCTCACCAGATGTTTACTCTTGCAAAATGCTTAAGAGCAACACTGAGAAACTGTCAACTGCTTACTGTCATTTTGATGAAAAATTTATAAACTACACTTTTAGAAATATTTTCAGTATTTAAATAAATTACGAACAGTGATTTGGAAAAACGTTCTCATTTTACTTGATTTTTTTCTGGTAAAACTTTTATAAGTTTATACTTTCTGATATGTAATAGTATGATAAATGATTTTGAGAGTTATGTTTTCAGTTAATGCAGTTAATGCTTAAGTTCTTATCAGTCTCGATTTTACTGGCCCAAAATTCAAACAGTCTCAGTGACAAGGGATCTGACAAAGAGCCTCTAAGCAATGCCATCTGTGATGAGAATCTGACACGTTCAGTTTTAGAAAGGTCAACACAGAAGGACAACCTTACTTGCAGCATCCACCACAATGGTATTTAGCAACTTGAATGAAGAATATGCTTTGCTTTAGTCCAATCAATCACAATATCGGGGTGATGCCTCAAAATACTACAAACAAGTACTAACATGTTTGTAAAAGTTGATTTTTCTTTGATGTCATCACTTTAACATTTACATAATACCTCAGTTTAGGAGACAACGACAAACCATTTGACAGAGTAGGAAAAATGAATTAGAAAAGCTGGCAGAAAAGAATACTTCAGAAATAGTGTTTTCCTTAAATCGTAGCTTTTATAATGCCTCTAAATGTTTATAAAAAAAAGTCTAAATTCTGATTACCTAGTTACAATTTAGTTCAGTTCAACAGCCTCCAGGCCATGAAACTACTGCATTAATTGGTTTATTCCCTCATGGATTACTCAATCCTGTCTATGCAGGCAATGCCCTTCATCAGCCTTTCAGTGCTTCTGGTATTCAGGAACACTTTGACCTTTTGCATGCCTCTTCAAAATGTGACAGCAAGGTAGAATTACATTCTGCTTTCCTCAGAGTTCACCTTCTTTTATGGACATATGAAAAATAGTAACCAGGAAATGCTGGACTCTCAGAGGAAGTTTGGTATGACTTTTTGGTGGTGCCAGCTTTGTAGCTACATCAATAACTATGAAAAATGAAAGTCCAAAGAAAACAGCAAAACACTGATGGATGCAGTGAACTTTGTTCAGAATGAAAGAAAATAATGCAGAAACAAAAATAGGATTAACTTTAGTGAAAGCTACAGAATAACAGTCTGGAGCTTGCTGCCATTGAAATCAGTGTCAAACACTGGTTGATCTCCATGATACTATGGAGTAGCTGCAGTTTGCTTTCCAACCAGCTGACACCAACTGTACCTGATCAGTCAGAAGTCTAGAAAAGAGAGCAGACTTGACCCCAACTCAGTTTTTACTTTCCACAGTTGAGATAATAAAAAATAACAATTTACTTATGATGATATGGAACACTCAGTAGCACTGAATTCAAGATGCATTTATTTCTTTAAATAGTTCAAGATATCTCTTTTTATTACCAATACAATTTATTTTAAATAGATTATATCTGTAACAACTACTTGGTTTACTTCTTACATAAATGTGTAGTTGTTCCTCCTTTTATTAGCGCTAAACCAACAGTTCAACACAACTGAAAAATCAGCAACAGCCATATTTAGTATCCTGGCTAGTTAGCACCCTGGAAAGCACTTTAGCATAGCAATCTTCAGTTAGAAGTAGAAAAAAAAAAAATAACTTGGATTGTGACGAAGATGCTCAGACCTATTACAGTTACAGTCATAGAAATATATCTGCTGGGGTTAGTTAAGTCAAACATACTCACAAAGAATTATTTAAAGGTTATCACAACTCTTAGATGCTCTAGTGCCAACTAATAAACATAACCTGAAAAAGTCACTCCAGATCCCACTATTCTAATTTCATTTCAAGGAATGCTTCAAAATCAGTCCTCCACACAAAATGTGGAGATGTGGACACAAGTGTGGACAGAGTGACACCACTCTATGTGCATGTTGGTTTAGTGTCTGCAGGTCCCAGTGGATGGTAGGGAGAAGGATGTCACTTAAGGCTGTGTTGTACTTCATCACTTGTGACATGGACTTCTTTAACCAAAACCAAGCACATGAAAACAAATCAGTTGTTGGTAAAATACAGAGAAATACCTCATAGCTCTCTGCCTCGTACCCTTTGGTTATTACATTCTCTAATATGCCATTATTTTCACATGGGTTCCCCTGTGTAATGAGCAGCAACTCCAGCAGTCAGTGCTGGGCCACTGGCATGCTTAGGAAGTCTCCTGTCTCACCTCTTCCTCTCATCTGATGAGGGTGGCAGCTGGCATACCTCTGTGCCAAACTCTGCACAGGTGCAGAAGGAGCCATTTACTGGCTACCCAACAGCTGTCATTGATTCTCTCTGTGAATACGGCAGTGGAATCTCTAATCGTTTTATTAGTTCACATACTGCTTTGAAATTGATGCTGTATGAGTTGTGAAAAATGTATAGCACGGTTTGGATGAGAACAACAACTAGCAAAGTGTTATGTAACATTGAAGGTAAATTCAGACTTGACAGCAGCCCATTGCTGGGTGAGGTGCAGCTCCACACCATTAACAAAAAAGTCAATCTACAACATTTGTATTATGGTGCTGCCCCCATATCTATCATGTAATGATAACTACTGCAAACAGCCCACACACCTATTTAGGTTCAGTGCCTTCCAGGCAGTTAGGATCAACAGCATTTCTCACTCAATTTTAGATCATGAAATGTATTCAACCTTTCAATCCTGACAGCTTGCATCAAGCTCTCCCCAGCCCCAGCTAGCAAACATATATCAAACAGAAATGCCAGGTAAAAGAAAGCAGAATCGCTGTTGTCCTAAAAGCCCCCTGGCACCTTGAGCAAGCAGTGCAAGTCAGAGCACGGACCTTACAGTCTTTCACCTGTGCTGAGAGACTGGCTGTGGGAGAAACCACCCTGCCTTGAAGTCACTTTTGCACCATCCACCACTTAATATGTGCCAAGCAGTGCTTGGTCACAGCTGCGGATCCAAATCAAAAAATCTCTTATCTGAAAGCACAAACACATCTTTCACTTTCAAAAGGTAAGAGCTTCCAGATGGTACAACTGTCAAGGCAGATCAGTTTCTGATCCAGTTCCAGCCACCTTGACAGTGCTGTCCTTAGTACAGACGCATACAAAAAAAGTCAAGAAATGCAACAAGAAAGATGAGAATTATATTTCAATTGCAGTGCATACTCTTTTAATTCCATGATGACACTACTTAAAATAAAGTGACATTCTGCTATTGCTTTTGAGACAAAATATGTAGCTATCTGTTGCAGATACAATTTAAAAACTCACCACTGAAAACACCAAGATCATGCCAAACTAGTATTTTACAGTGTAGCCCAGGCAATACCATTCATTACCATTTCAAGCAAAAACAATGCAGAATTGATACAACTAAAGCACCAAGAAAAACTGACAACTCTAACATATAAGAATATGTAAATCAGAGAAAGTGCACACAACACAGAGAAAACTGGTGCTGATATTTGTGAAAGAATATTACCAAAATAGCTGAGGTAACGTAGGTTTAGAATGACATACAAATCCAAGGAAGACATTATGGCCCAGGCAGGAGACTTAACTCTTGGAAATCTCTGTTGTATAACATGAAATACTGGATGTCAGAGGAAAAGACTTCAGAAACAGGATCATAGATAAGAAGGGAGGGAGAGGGGCAGGGAGAGACAGAGAGAAGTGGGATACAAGTATGATAATGGACATAGAAATCATGAACAACAAAACAGCATGTGCTTAAATTTATGCAAGATCTACATAAGAAAAGGTATTTATAAGCCAAAAATATATTTTTTCTCTAAATATAATCCAACACATGCCTGCAGTACATTTTGCAGTACGCTTATGATGTGTGTAAAGTATCTTGATGTACATTTCTTTATGTACCTCATGCAGGACATATGTGGTGACTCCCTCATCCCCAGTTACTTTTCTATAAATTATTCTCACATTTGTAATTCTCAAATCATTGTCAAATATTTTTTTCTAAATTTGAGGGAGGAGAAAGAAAGGACAGTGTTTAGGTACTCGTCTTGTTTTGTCTATAAAGCAAAGAAAAAGAGTTTTTCTAAAAAAAAAAAACAAAAAAAAAAACCAAGCAGACAGTGGATTGGCACTAGGAGGCTGATGACAGCTTTGTAGAGTATAAGGAACATATATGCACTTCAGCATTCCCACTGAAAAACAAATTTGAAACTGAGCTATTACTTAGCCTAGAGCATCATGAAAGTCAGAACTGAATTATATAGGCAGATCTGTCTCAGATCAGAAAAGGACATTTGTGTCACTGGTTATCATGCTGGTTACCATGTAACTTGGTACACTTACTCAAACATGTCAAAAGACTGTGCACCACGACCTTTGCTTCCCCATCACCTCTCTACACAGCAACCAGTTCTAGACTTCCATTATGTAAGAACAAAATCCTCACAAATGATAATGCTGAAGTATAGCATCTTTACTTCAGAGTTGTTACGAGGACTTATTTGAAACTCAGGGGTTGCATCTTGCAGAAGAGGTGCACTGCAGTCAAAGTGAAAACTTGAGGAAATAATGTGATTAGCTTCTTTTAATGGTTTCTCACACCTGCACATGGTGGTGCCATTTATAGCTGCTTGCCATCATTCTAACCTTAGATAAAAACAGGAACCATTACTGACTCTTTATACTAAGGGTAAGTTCTTCATAAAAAAAAATACGCAGGCAGACATCAGCAGAACTAAATTAATATGATCAACATGAAGTATGCTCTGAAGCAGATGTATGGTGATTACACTGTAAATACTGCAGCTGGAAAAATCTTCAACAACTATGTATCTTTGCCCTTTGATTGCATGGAATTAGGAATATACACACAGTTGATACCAACTGCACCTTGACTTACCACAGCTTATGAATTAAATAAACTGCACTAAATTGCAATACATTCTGTGTTTAGAATAATCAGACATTCCTATATGAACCAGTTATTTAAATAGTCATTCTTCTTAAAAAGCATGTATTTTATAGTCTTTCATGTGATTGTATAGTTTACTTCCATTTATGTGCCCACTTGTGTCTGAAATCCCGACTGATATTCTTCCTGAGGCTTTCCCTTCAGTCATCCACCTGCCTCCTTTCCTTTCTTAGACTTGTATTTATAAACTTTCACATGTGAGCCAGGATTGTTCCTAGTTAGGAAGAGAGAGGCTGGCCTCTCTAAAAACTGCAAGAAAATCTCACCTCTCCTACTTCAGTACCTTCCCTGGGAATTCAAAGCACTAAAACTGAGTGCAGCACTTCTTCACTCCACTCCAGCTTTACCCCAGCCTCCTTCCCTGCCTTTACCATGTTGAAAGTTTCCATGCTGTATTACAGTCCTTCTGGAAACAGCTCCCATGAGTCTGCACAGTGCAGGAGATGCAGAATTTATCCATACAAGACAAACAAGATGTACCTGCTTTTCATTGAGTTATGCCTAAATTAGCAAGGCTCTAGAGATAAAAAGCACACCAGTTCAAACTCAGCAGTATGAGCACACATCTTTTGGACTCAATCCAACTCACACTGCACTTCCTCTGAGTGTCTGAGACATCCCAAGTGCACCTACAAAATATCTTGGAAATAGTTACTCACTCTCCAGAACTCCACATGCATTCACATGAATGTGTGCAAAGCATTCCTGGTCAAAGGAAAAAAGACAAGTCCTAAGGAGTACTGTTCTGTTTATTCTTGCTATTCCCTATGTAGTATTTTCCATTGCTTTTTAAATTTGTTCTCTTCCCCAAAACCTCTGTAAAACCATTCAAGCCAGCTCCTGTTAGGCCCATCATACAAAGTCTCACTAGCCCAGGCCTTATCTAACTCCTGGACAGTTGTCCTGCTTCTGATGCTACCTTTTTTTTTTCTTGGGATTCCTGTTTCCACTTCTTGAATATACTTCCCATCATCTCATCAATATGGTCCAGAGACCACAGATGGATTACCGTTTCCAGTTCAGGACGTCCTAGGGAAAGAAGAGGAGCCTTTCATCCTTCAACCACTCTGTGATTTCTATCAGCTTTGTGCCTTTCACCCATTTTCCTGCTTCTGACAAAATTTTCTTTTTACTCCACCCTGACACTTTGTGTCTCTCTTTTTCAAAGGCTCATTAATGACATCAAGCTACAGTGTCAGCTCAAATCAAGAACCACCACCTCCACAGGGCTGCTGGACTCTGAGCCCTGCCGCAGCCACAGGCCAGTGCATAGTTAACTCAGCTGACTGAAACCATACCATGGCCTACATTATCTTCTTACTGATAACAGAAAGTTGATTTTGTTTGAACTGTTATCTCAGTTCGTCCTCATCCTTGCCACCTCTGTTTATAGCAATGTCTCCTTTTTTTTTATTTTTTGGACCAGGTAAGAGGTTCTGACTAAACCCAAATGACTTCCATGACTTTCCTTTATTTCCTAGAATACAGGTGCCTTATCCCCACATCCCCACAACTCCTAGGTAGAAACTCTAGTCAATCATCTGCTCATTAAATCCAATAGCTGTGGTGGAATTATTCCTTGTTTATGCTGTTGTACCTGAGGAAAGAAGTTAGTCTTCCATGTTGCAAGACTTAAAGTATCAGGGATAGAATCACTAAGCTTCATAGTGTTATTTTAAATATTGAATTTAGTTACTGTTACAACACTGGCTCATAATAAGCTTCAAACAGGGTTACATATTCACTGTTGTTTTCTGATATTATTGTTTCCACATATGCAAGCTGACATAAAGAAAAATTACAAAAAGCACTCTGTCCAACTGAGATGGTCCAGATTAAATTAAAGAAAATAAAAATGGCAAAATAGTGAATTACTTAATCAATGACATGTCTGCTTTACTAGAGGCTGCAGTATAATAAAACTTCCTCTAATAAGATTTTGCTATAACGAAAATCCAAACAAATAAATTAAAACATCATCTTGACTCCACAAAAAAAACCCAAAAAAAAAACAAAAAAACAACTGCTGATGCTATGAAGAAATATTATTCTTCTCATTCTGTTACATAAACTGGCATTTCTAGAAGTTAAACAGTGCTTAAAATATGTAATTATACTCAATAACAGGACCAAAGCCCTGAGGAGTTTTAAAGTCACGCATGAAACCAGCACAGTAGAAACAACTCTCCAGAAGGGAGGCTGAAGGTAGAGCTCTGTGGCATTTACCACCAAAAAGAGACCAACAAATCCAAATCTAGATCTGGCAGGTACAGATACAGGTTGAAATGATGGAAATGATATCTGGAGCAGAACGGAGGGAAAGCCTGCTGGATAAGGTGGTCCAATTTTAGTTCAGTGTTTATTGGGCCTGAGCATGCCCTGGCAGTGACTTTTCATGCTCTCTCACAAACAAAACGAACAAAACCATCTCAGCAGCAATGTTAGGACAAGGAACCAAGTTCATGTGTATTTTCCAGTACATGGGTGCTTCTAGAATCCCTCTAGAAGCCCACCTAAGGTTTTCTGCCCAAGGTATACTGTGAAAAGGAAGCAAAAACACAGGGAATACTTATCTAAATGTCTATCTATGTACTGCTATAAAATAAGCTGAACATAGACTGATTTGGGAATTCCCCCATTCCCGGAAATAAGTGAAATATCTGGCAATATTTCAAACAGAAGTGAAAGGCAAAACTAATCAATGAAGATAAATAAATAATGAAAATTATATTTGTTGTTCTTTGGACGAGAAAGAAAAAATATTGCAATGGAAACATGGTTGCTGTTGTTTAAATGGACAGGATTTTTGCTGACTTTTCTTTAATTATCCACAAAACTGTATATACTTAAATGTTTTCAAGGAGCTCTGCAGCTTTAGTAAACACCTACTGAAAAACAATGTGACATGATGGTCTACTATTTATTTTTCAGAATACATGAACTGTTAGAAACAGAGTATAATGGATTGAAGTTAAAATGTGGATGTTTTACCAGAAATAAAAGCAAATAAACAAGTTTTTACATAACCATTTCAACTTCATAAAACAGAAAAATCCTGATTAAAAATTGCAGACTTGTAAGTACTGCCTATCGGTTGTACAGGAGCAAGCTAAACAAAATATTACACCACTGCAGCTCCTCAATGTCTTTCTTTATTCATTTTTTTTTTTTCCTTTTTCCCTTTATTGAAGCAACTAAGATTAGTATGGCTATAGAAATTCATTTGGTCATCAACCAAAATAAAACATCAAACTATGCTTTCATATAAACCTTTCAGCTTTTAAATGAAAATAGAAAATATAGTTGCAAAAGAAACCTTAACAGTTATGATATGAGGCTCTGTTTTCCCACCAAATCACACAGCTTGATGCTTATGGTTCTTCTGCTAACAGACACAAACCAAGAATAATCTCAGACCTTACATACTTATTCCTACACAAAAGTCATGCAAGCAAATGGAATACCCGGTGCTATTTGCTGTCAGGCAGTTGTGCAACACCTGTTACATCTTCCATGAAGAACTGCAGTCTAACATAAATGAAACCAATGTGACAGAGGGTATCCGATCTAGTGAGGGAGACAGATAGAAAACAAGTGTCTCAGTACTGGAATTGCCTGTGGGACAAAATCTGTGATTTCAGCTAGCTCTAATGTGATATCTTCAGATACAGCAGCTGCCATTTCTATCAAATAGTCCCAAAATAACCAAATAGAAGCCTAGGGAGGTGATTTTCTCAGTCCACAACAGAGAGATTGTTGTGCTCCATATGCACATCTGGAGCATCTGCAAGACAGAAAAGTGATCATGCAAAACTGCTGAGAGAGTATCTGTGGTGTAATAAATAGCAGCAGTCTGGCAAATGACTCATCCTGAGTCACTTCAGGAGCTCTGTCCCTTGTCCCTTTATGTTTAAACCTATTTGGAATAACAGATTAATTAGAAAGACATCCCATTTGAGGTAACTTGTCCAGTTCCCAAATACGAAGATCAAATTGAAGGGAGACAAAGAAATAAATGGAAGTTTAAAAAGGATATGAATGAGGTAAAATTAGAACTTTGACATAGCATTTTGCAAAGAATTACAGAAAAGGAAGGTTGAGAGTTTAGTCCACAATTTATTTATTACAGCTTTCCTGCATTTCATTCACAGAAGTATTTTTTCTAGCAATAAATCTGAATTACTGGGCTTTGATTGCTTGGTTGGTTGTATTGGTTTTGTTGGTGTTTTTTGTTTGCTTGTTTTCTTAAAAGTAGCTAATAATTTGCTCTTTACCCACATGGATATTTTTCTTTATTTCTATAAGTCTTTTATATAATCCAAGTCTGTTATCATGTGTTCTACCTTTTAGACAAAATCAAATAATGTCTTCCACTCAAAAGCTAATCTACATGGAATCATAGTCTCATTAAGGCTAGAAAAGACCCTTAAGATCAAATCCAATCATCATCAAAGACTAAACAAGTCCAGCACTTAACCATGTCCATAATTTCTACATTCCGATATCTCTTAAATACCATCAGGGATGTTAACTCCACCATTTTCCTGGCAGCCTGCTACAATGCCTAATCATCCTTTCCATCATTAAATTCTTCCTGACACCTAATCTAGACTTCCCCTGGTACAATGGCAACCCATTCCCATCCTTCTTGGAAATTTGCAGCTCTCCTCTGACCATACTATAATTGTAAGGTCTTTATAAGTTTGAAGGTAAACACCAGACACATTACTTCATAGCCAAGCCTTCATCAACTCAATACAGATTAAAACTATTAACTTACAAACACTGCATATGGCATTCTAGCTAACTCAGCTGAAATAATATCTGATATTTATTTTTCAAAACCATCATATTTTAGCTTACATGAAGTCTGTAGTCCACTGTGACATTCAGACGCTGTTCTTCTGAATAAACACCTAGTTTTCTTCCTTCATTTTTTATTCATGAATTTCAACTCACCCTCTTAAACTCTGTATTTTGTTCTCTTTTGCCAGTGAAATTTTGCACAGTGATACCATCAATCTCTAATTTCCAGTTCCTGCACAAGACATGTGGGAATGGTGCAAAGCAGTAACGGGGAGACACAAAATGGACTTGAGGAAAAATCAGGGTGGTGAAACATTGGAACAGGATTTGAAGCAAGTTAGTTGATACCTCATGCCTGTCTCAGTCCAAGAAGCATTTGGATAATACTCCCATTAACATGCTTTAACTTTTGGTTAGTCCTGAAGTGGTCAGGAAGTTGGGCTAAATGATCCCTGAAAATCCCTTCCAACTGTACTGCTCTGTCCCGCTGTGCTCTGTCCTATTCTATTCTGTTCCCTTCTGCTTCATTCCATTCCACTCCACATTGTAATCTATTTTATAATCGTCTTTCTTTCTCATTGTTCAAAATGCTTCCAAAATTATATATATCAATTTATCCTCAGTACTGTTTTTGACTAGTTATGTATCTTGTCTAAATTTCTAGATCATGTTTTCCTTGTAGGACAGTGTAAAAAATGTTACATGAAGATAAAATTAATTTTATCTTTTCCCACTTTCCTAATTAACCCTTTTTCTAAAACAGCACTTATGAGTATGTTGATGCGACTGCTTTTGACAAAAACATATTGTTTGCTTTTATTATTTTTTGATCTTGGAACCAGCACATTGAATACCTAATAGTTTCTTCCAATACTTTTCCAGATGTTGAAGTTATACTGATTCATCCATAATTCTATAACAGTTATCTTTTCTTTTCTTTTTCTTTTTTTTTTTAAGTTACATACTATGTTTGCTAATGGTTCAGGAACTGACTTTGCTAGGTTTTCTAAATATATAGGGCAAATTGAACCTGTCAACATGAATACATCATATTGTAGTAATATTATTTTAAATTCTTCCTTCTGAATTCTGTTTTTCTACCTACTGAGTAATGTTATTTTGTTAAATATGTGCCTGCATAACTGAAGTGAGTTTTTGTAACCTGTTTCTTCTTATTCTTCCTTGCTAAGCAATGCATCAACATATAACTTTAATTTAAATTTATTAATTATATTTATTTAATTTATATTCTAATATTTTTTTTTAATACCTTCAGAATTTTTTTCCCCAATGCTTTCGTCTGCCCTGTTTGTGTAGCCTGATTCATACATATCTGTCTCTGAGTATATTTCCTGTTTTTCTTCTCAAAGCAGTAGTTGATCACTCTGTTTTTAACGTATTCTCATTCACTTACCCTTTAGATTATCTTCCCAGGAAATCTTTACCAGGTCCAGAAGTTGGTAAAATTATGCTTTTCTTGAAAACTATTGTCTATCTGCTGCTACTATTGTTGCTTCTTCCTATGATCACAAACTTTGCCATTTTACAGTCACTTATGCCCAAGCCAGCTTCAAAGCAGAGATCATCATCCATTTTTAGAAATCACTTAGTCATATCTAGGAAATGTGATAAATAATATGTTTCTCAATATTTTAAAGTTGTTCATATGTCAAATCTTCTCTATTCTTCCATGCTATTTCTGGAACTGATTAACTGATGTTTTTGGTGTCTCTGTTCTCCTGATCAAATTGGCTGCAGTAGATTCTAGGAATGAAACTTTCTCTTCCCTTCTCTGCTTTATACAGGCTGGTAAAGTTGTGTTTTCAAGATGCCTGCATCTCACTTCCTGCATGTCAGAGATCTAAAAAGATATTATTTATTAAATTGTGACTGTTTTGTTTTTGTTTTGTGTTATGTTTTCTAAACAAATCAGACTTTTTTATCCAGAAGTCCGTCTCTGATTTAATTCATGACACCTCTGTGATACACACAGAATAATAGTTCTAATAAGTGCTAATAAGGTTCAAGATCTTCTAGATTGTCCTCCAGGCATTTCTGTAAAGGATTCTCAATGTCTGGCACTGCTTGCTGTTGTCCTGCAGTTTCAAGCTCCCTGCCTCAGTTTTCAGTCAGTGATAATTTTAGTCACAAATTACTCACAAGTAACTTGTTATTAGCATGATTCAAACTTAGGTTAAAAAAGATCTTAAAATCTCAGTGGCTCAGTAAGTTAGTAATTTAACATATTCCCTTCCTTTATATCACATCAGAAGATTTTTATTAATTACATATCTATATGTGCATATTAATTGAAGAAAAAAAAAAGGAAAAATAGGTGTTTATGAAACATGTAAACACCGCAATAAATGCTATTAACTGATCAATTCTTTCGATATTAACACTTAAAATAACAAAATAACATAAACCTTATTCTACTTATTACAGATGTGGTTTTTTAGGATTCAAATTTTTTTTTTTTTGGTTTAGCTTTAGGCAGAACTAACAGAATCCTATGTGCTTTTGTGCTTTCTGAAGTATGATGTGAAAACCTATCAGTCATGTCCCTTGATCTCGTTATGACTGGAACTTTCATTAAATTATATTCAGAACTGGGAGGAAATTCTGTATTGCAGATGTTATGAAAAAAAAAGTGTGAACTTAAAAATAAGTTAAGATTACAATAAAATAATCACTGGAAGTAGGTACTGAACACCTGGTGTAAGTAGCTATTGTTACATTCGGTAAAATCACAGCATAGAGATAACTGTAGAGTAAGGTTATATCTGCAACAGAAAGTTCTACCCGTGATGTTACAACATTGCAGCTCTAATGCAATTTCTGCAACTCCTTCATTATGCAAGAGAATTTATCATAGAATCCCAGAAACATAGAATTGCTCAGGTTGGAAATGACCTTCAAGATAACCAAGTCCAACCACAACCAAATCACACTACCCTAACTCTAACATCCCACAGCTAAATCATGTCCCTGAGCACCACATCCAAACGGATTTTAAACACATCCAGGGATGGTGACTCAACCACCTCCCTAGGGAGCCTATTCCAGTGCTTAACAACCCTTTCTGTAAAGTTTTTCCTTATATCCAACCTGAACCTCCCCTGACACAACTTGAAGCCATTTCCCCTTGTCCTGTCATCTGTCACCAGTGAGAAGAGTCCAATTCTGCTCTCACTGAAATCACCTTTCATGTATATGAAGAGAGCAATAAGGTCTCCCCTCAGTCTCCTCCAAACAAAACAGCCACAGTTCCTTCAGTTGTTCCTCATAGGGCATACTCTCCAGCCTGTCACAAGCCTTGCTGCCCTTCTTTAAACCTGCTCCAGCCCTCAATGTCCTTTCTGCATTGAGGTGCCAAAACTGATCACAGTACTTGAAGTGGAACCTCATCGTTGCAGAGTAGAGGGGGAGGATTATTTCCCCAGTTCTGCTTACCACACCATTCTTGACACAGGTCAGGATGAGAATACTGTCTTATTTTTTATACAAGTAGACTGGCTAAGGACAATTACTTTCTCCATGAGTATCCTTTGGAGAGAACTGGGAAACTGTGATGAATTTGTTAATCATCACTGTAAAAAATATCCAGAATGATACTATGGTAGTGTGACTCCTACCATCACAAGCTTCTCTTTCTAAGGTGAGCAATTGGCAACACGTAGAATCATAGAATAATAAGGTTGGAAAAGATCTCTATGATCAACTCTATGACCTCTATGGTCCAACTGTCAACACATCACCACCAATCCCCTAAACCATGGACCCAATGTGACATCTACCCATTTCTTAAGATCCTCCAGGGATGGAGACTTCACCGCTTCCCTGGGTAGCCCCACGCCCACCTTGCTACAACCACTTTTCAGGTAGCTGTAAAGGGCAATAAGGTCTCATCTGAGCCTTCTCTTCTCCAGACTGAACAATCCCAGTTATTCACAATTCTTTTTCAAGATGATTATATTTATCAAAATACTAAATCTTTAAACACTTTCCAAACAGAGAAAATATACAGTAATCATACATATCATTTTATAACTGTATATACTGACAAACAAATGCACCCACACCAGCAAACATTTAAACAGTAACATAAAGTGAAAATGACATAATCTGAAACACTGAAATAGATATAATTAAAACAAATATAAATATATTCATATAAATAGAATAAATAAAATAATTATAAAATTACTGGATGTTTTGCGTTACATATGTATTATAAAAATGTACTGAACATTTACAAGGATCTATTTAAATACTAAAAGCATTGCTCTTATAAAACTGATTTATTTGCTCACATACATAATAAGTTAAAAGACTGAGCATCTGAGTCTGAAATGTCCTAAATGATAAAATAATTTCAATAAAATGCAAACTCCAACAAAATGAAATATTTTCATAATACTTTCCTTACGCTATGTATTCACTGCTGTAAAACAGACAAACAGAAACAATGACTTTGTAACTAGCAACTAGTACAGTGGCATTATTTACATTGGATTAATCATTCAGTTTACAGTTAATTAAGCTATTGATGCATTCTGGTGAGATTTCCTCAGTATGTAATTGATTTTATATACAATTCTGATGAGTTAAAAAATTTTACAGTTTCTGCTGTATAACTTAAGGTTTAAGAGAGTTTCTTTTGCATTGCCACTGTAAGATGCTAGGCCATTTAATAATCTCTCTACAGTATAAACATTTATAAAAATGTCAATCATTGTGGCTGCCATGTGCTTAAAAATATTTAAAGTTTCCCCACAGGATGGTAATCTCAGTTCCATGCACTGTTCTTCATTCAATTATAGGCTGTAATTGAAAGTCCATCCATGTTTTCTGTGGTTTACAACTGGACCTAAATGCAGTGAGATTAAGGCATTCTCTAATGTCTTTTGAAAGGTTTCTTGAAAATGATCTAATCTTCAGTTCCTTTGAGTTTATTCTTGCATTCTTGTAAGATGTAAGAGACAGTTTCTATTGCTGTTTTTTGTTGTTTTTGTAAGGTTATGGAAATCATATCATTAAAACCACTGCAGATATAAAAGTATTTACCAGAACAACTAACATTATTTAAATGCAAAACAGAATAACTACCAAACGAAAAACAACCACCAACAAAAACAGTTGTCAGATATAGTAAAAATGAATATCAGGTATTGCGTGATTTACGAATTAGCCTCATTCGGCTTCAGCTTCACAAATTCTATACTTATACTATATTCTATATTCAAATTTTATGCTGAACAGAGTGTAACAGAGAGACACTTATTTATAGTTCAGTTCATTGCAATAATTTCAGTATGATATGAAACAATGGCAGATTAATTTGAGTAGTGTGCTCTGGTGCACAGAATAAACATAACTGAGAGGAACAGAAGCTGCAAACATCCATAGACCAACATCTCTTCACTAGAAGACAACTGAATCTATAGCATAATCATCTTAAGAACTGCAAAACATGCTCGGCAAAGCCATCAGACCAAGGAGACCTATTTCAGCTTTCTAAAAGTAAGGAGAAAATAAAAATCAACAGAAGTTCTCCTAGCATCAACAGGATCCATATTTCTCATCACTCCACTGCCCCGATTTGCTAAAAATTTAAAGCAGAAATGAAATTGCAGTGCAGGAATAATGAAAAGAAACTCTCAAATGGGTTATTTAATCTTTGAAGTGGCAGAAAATGCACTTCTGATAGAAATTTCAAGGGAAATTTAAGAATTCAAGAATATCAAGATTAAAAAGAAAAAAAAAAAAAAGGGTTAAATGTTAGGTTGAATGTTAGGTAGACTTTGTTACAAAGAATTCTAGTAATCCTTGATGTTAAAATACTAACTTAACACCGATCTTTTCTGCAGTAGCGTGACCCAAGTGTGAATAAAGACTTCTCTCTTATTAGCAGAAATTCGATAACATTCCCAAAGTTCACTCTCCAAGCTGATGAAAATCTTGTACAGAGTTACAGTAAGCATCAAAGAAAGATGTAAAATTAGGCCATTAAAACAATGGTTGAGTCTGTTCCAGCTTATATGAACCCAGTCAGGAATGGTAAGAAACATCTTAGCTGAGAACCAAAAAGAGGTCAGCAGGCTAGAGGGATGTGGAATTCTTACTGTGATGACTTGTAGACTCAAACAAGTAATATTTTTAAAATAAAATGTACTGGAATCAGATCCTTGTTTCCAGACACTCTAGACAAGAACGGATTTATCAATGAACTAAATGTCACTACGTTACATTTAAAATTTTACTAAAGCAGTTGGTTCCAAGAATAAGATCTAAGATAAGAATTAAAAAACTTGAGCTGTACTGGAAACTCCAGACTAAAGTAGAATTCTACAAACATTCTCTAAAATTTTGAGTTGTAAAATAAAGCAGAATGAATTACCAGTTTCAGGAATTTAGAAACAGGTCTGCTTTGCAAATGAACATGAATCATGTCATAATTCTTTTGTCTAGAGGAGAGAATCCAAACTTTTTAGATGAGCTATTCTCAAGTAGATCTTTCCCTTCTCAAACACAAACTTACTATTTAGAAGTTTTAACTTAAAAAATATAAATAGAAATCTATCTTCCATTGTTTTATAAGGTCCTGAAAATTTTTAGAGTCATTTCCAGGATACATGCAAGAATCTGTAGCCTGTAGAATAGAAAAGTCACAGAAAGGAAGGCACATAATATTCCTAGCAACCTGTAATTTATTCCTTGCAACTTATTGTTGTTTTAGTAAACTAGACACTCACATGTGAAGTAGGTGATCACAAAATCTGAAAGACTTTTTCCCCAAGACCTCGTTTCTGAAAACTGTATTTGAAATAGATACTGTTAAATTTTATTATTTATTAGTATGATAAACAACACTGAACCCATAATTAACAGATCATGGCAGTGACTAATGATTAGTTTTCCAGTTTTATGAACAGTTACAATGTATTAAACTTTTTACCTCATTATGTTAGGAACTTGCAATAGTTTGCAGGATTAAATCCCAGGAAATTTAAATGTACATAATAGGTTCATAGTACAAACTGGATTATAGAACTTTATTTTCACCTCCTTGGAGTGACTGGGCTTGAGGCATGAGTTTAACGAAAGAAACACATCTGGCTACCAATCCCGGCTTTCAGTTACTTCTTTGCTTCTAGAATTTATAAGCTTTATTTTTCATATTTGGTTAATTCTCAGACCAATTTGCACCTTTCTATTTCTGTTATGGCAAAGATGTTATATTTAGTAATTCTGAATAGCTTTTCTCATACTGTCAAATAAATGAGCAGGAAGATGCCTTCAGAACATTGAGGAAAAAACATCTGCCTCTATCTAGAATTCATCACTTTTCAATAGAAAATGATACAGAAGACTGAACAGGTAATATTTATATATACCTTTTAAATCCTATTTTATTTTACTTTTGGTAAAGTTAGACTAAAATAAGAATCAAGCAATATATCAACATCACTTTGCAAACATCTACCAGTTAATTATACTAATTTCACACACTAATGGCTTTGCACTGAAAATAAAAAAGCCCAAAGCCACTTTATGAAAGAAAAAGAAAAAAGTGTGTAAAAATTCTGTTTATAGCTCTTGGGACTGTTAAGTTTTATTTAAATCCTTACTCATTATATGAGCTACTGGCAGTTTTCTGCCTTTGCTAAAGGTTCTGGTTTTAGATCAAAGAAATGAGTGTCAGCTACAGAGACACAAACAATTCTCATTCTCTGCATGGAAAAGATCCATTGAGAGCTTGATTGTAGATCCATCTGCAACCTATCAGAACCACATTAATAAAACCTGTATCTCGATCCTAATCTATATTCTACCTCTAAACTGTTTTTTGTTGTTTTTTTTTTTCCTGATATACTATGATATCAATTTGTATCATTTGTTGTTACAACTGTGCTAATAAACTTTCAGATAAAAACACACTACCTTCCAAACATTTATTCATCACAAATGCTTCCTCTGCTGTCACTGAAGCTAGAAGGTGGTTCGCCTCCAACTTTGCAACTGCTGTGGTATTATAAGCCTTAAAAACACATTGCACCTTTCCAATCTCTATTTCACTAGTCAATTACAGAACCATCTTTTTTTCATCTGTGATGAACTGTATAGGGTAAAACCAGCTACTTTTGAATAAATGTTAGATTCATTTCAGGATATGCAATAATCATTGAGCAGATGCTAAATTCTCCCTATTTTTGTATATGTAGAGTTCAAACAAGGCCTCTCCAGTGTTTGATTGCTATGTTAACTGTCACATCAATTCCCAGTCTTTCAGGCCATTGCTAGCTCCCTCTAGGTTTTTCACAGTAAATCTGAGACAACATAGGGAGATCTGACCAACAGACCAAGATGGGGGAATGAAAGGCAGTCAATGATGGAAATGTTCATCCACCTTTGACTCCGGACATCTAATGAAATATAATCTCGCGGTTCTTCTGGAAATGCTGAGCTATATAGTCTGGTTCCCTTTCAACCTGCAGATGTCCACAGTGCTCTTGTAAGAAAGAATAATTTCAATACCATTACATGAGACAAGGTTTTCGGTCCCTTTAAATTATTTTAAAGATGACCCAAACCTGTGCATCTAACATTAAACCATCCATTTTTATGTATCTGTAATGAGATAAAGCTTTAGAAAGCTATCATTTCCATAAACTATGCATACATTCATCATTTTGCAATCAGTATTCTGAAAAGTCACAATGGGATTTGTGGTGGATCCTTTAACTATACACCGTCAGTGTAACAGTGAAAGAAAAGTTGAGGTTAAAAGAGCTGAGACAGTACATATACATATGTGTTTTCCTTAAATATTATGGCAGGTAAATCTCCTTCTTCTTTTGCCTAACAAACCTAAATGTTTTGTAATTATTTGTTTTGGATAATCATCATTTTGATCTTTGCAGACAAGTTAAAAATTTTATCATGAGTATTCTGCATGTAAATTGAGCATCACTCAATTCAGTTTCTACAGAAGAATAATCACAGAATCATAGAAATCTTAGAATTGGAAGAGACCTCTAAAGGCCATCTAGTCCAACTCCCCTGCAATGAACAGGGACACCACAGCTACATAAGGTTATCCTTATCCACCCTCATCCTGAAAGTCTCCAGGGATAGGGCGGGCATCAACTATGGATGGAGCATCAGCCACAATAAAGAAACCCTGCCTTTTTCTACAGTTATTTACCCTGCTTAAAGTTAATTATCATAACATACACATGAGATTGCAGAACAGCCATCTCCAATTGCTTTATAGCAATATATACACATTTATTTACAGTCATTACACATAGGAAGCCTCTCTTTGACTTTTTAATAATGGATAGGACAAAGTCAAGAAAGTCAAGGTTCTTCTCACAGTACTGTCTCTTCTGCTGTGCCAACTTGGCATTCAATTTCTTTTCCTTCCTTCTGAACAGTCTGTGAAACAGTGCCTAGCCATCTAACTATATTAAAGGTGTAACTTAAACAGCAGATAATTTTATCTTTTTAATTGAAAAATATGCTAGCAAGAGCCTGTCCTGCAGCTGTCATAAATTATATCTAATACAGCACCATTCTGTTTTAAATTCTGACCTTGTTCAGCTACAACTGTGGTTAAATTTCTCTTGCCTGTGGTTAGCATAAAACATATATATGTATGACCAACAAAAACACAAAGTCTTATAACAAGACTAATAAAATCTATTCTCACTTTATTTAAAAGTATTCCTGTACACACTGCCCTAAGTACTTGCAAGATTAGAAATTGCCTTTTCCTGTTATGGAAAGAAAAATAAAAGTACTCATATTAACTTGCACAACACTGATCTGTGCTTAGGAAATTGTGTTTGAAATAATGTTAGTTTCAAGACACAGTGTTAAACGCAGTTTCATGCACACTACAGGCTCAAAATCCCCATACCAATTTGTATCTCTACAATCACATTTTATCAGTGTTAACAATGTTTTTCTCTCCTCTTTTGTAGTGTAGAACACCTATACTAAGAGTGAGAATTGATTTACTAGCACTCAAAGTAGGTCTAATGGACAAAGATGCATCTGGAGCATCTCTCTACCGTGAAAGAGCAAAGTAACTCTGCAACCTATTTATCTTCTTCCAAACTTAAATAAACTCATTTATGTGAGAAAAGGTGTTGTAGATACTGGTCCTATCCAGGACAGCAGCTAGACTCAAGAAACAGATACGGAATATAGAAAACATCTCTAATTTTGTAATATATATAGACAAACCTCTCTAATTTACTTCAATTATTACTGATGCATGACAGGATGGGAAGCACTAGTTCACTCACGCAGGATAGACAGCTACCTTACATGTAAGTAGGTGAGAATAATCGACAGTAGTAGGTATCTAATATCAGGAACCAAAAAATGATCTTCTGTGACAGGGAGGAGGAAGAAGTAGGGCACAAAAGGAAACAAGAAAATGACAAGTCTGGCTGAAGTCCACACCTCTGTATTTCCCATTAATACAATGTTTCTTTCCATTATGGATTTACTATTACAAATCAGTGCAGGATGAAATTTTACAGGGATGGAATATGAAAAATATTTTTTCTCATTTGCTTGTTGTGAGAGATCTGAATTTACTTCCAAACTTAGAAGTTACTTGATTCATACTTAATTGAACCATATGATGATCTGAGAGCAAAATATTGCCACAGGACACAATGCCATATATTACACTAAGAAGAAGCAGATTCCTTTCACCATATCATCCAGTTTTCCATTAGAAGAGTTCTGTATTCCTCTTCTTTTGTCTACAAGAAATACAGTGATCTATTGCCACATAATATAATATCAAATATATGTATGACAAATAATGTCAGTAACCAAATATTATTTTTCTCAAGTGCCCTCAAAAATTTTAGACTTCCTGTGAATTAACTAAGTATTAATTATTGCCTCTTTCACATTAGATTTAGAACCGTTCCTTTCAGTCTCTTATGCAAATGGTAAAACGAAAAGCTTATAATCTGTTCTCTCTTTAATTTACTGAAAACCTACAACATAGTTTCTCTCTTCCAGAGTTCACCCAAGAAGTAAATATCTTAAATCAGTTTATTCTCTGTGAAAATGTGAGAACTAGCCTGTCGTCATAGAATTACACACCTAACTCGCCACAAAACTCCCTCTGTTTAAGCAGTGGTGATTACCATGTTTAGTTTGCCTCTCTCAAGTACACCTTCTAAACTGACACAATTCCATATAAGCAGGATGCTCAAATTCAGCCACCTCAACTCTGGAATTAGTTCTTCAAGTCTTTTAAATGTCACAGTTAATTAGGTACATTTCCTCTAGAAAACACATTAATATAGCAGCAAACTGGTAAAAGGAAGAACTCAGGTTCAGCAAAGGAATGTTTAAAATACAATGAAGCACTGTTCTCCTAAAAAAGAAAATGTGATAAAATGCAAGGAAGGGTTAAACTTTCCAGGTAAACAACGTGATGAATGTAACTTTACTCATAAAACTTCTAATGAAAATTGTGCTTGTTAAGAAGTAACATTCACTCTCCCTTCTTGTATTCCACTGGATGTAAATCATCCTTGTCAAGAGTACTCTTCTCTTAAAACTTTCCTATCTCTGCTGTTTCAAATGAAGTTCTTGCTCTAATGCTCCTGTCGTTTGCTACTGGATTTCTTGCCAGAGAGCTGTTCACGGTAAACGGTCCTGCCTGGAGAACATCCACATTGTTCCCAAAGGGAATCAATGCTGACTGCACTTCATTTCTCTCACAAATTGTCCCACACTGGGTAATAGTTTGCCTGTAGAAAAATGAACTTTTGTGGCCTTAACAATAATTATATTCAAAACAGGGCTGGAATGCACTGTTACCGACGCACACATGAGCCCCCAGACATGAAGAAACTCAAATCCTGATGGCGACCAAAACACCAAAGCACTCATCACATGTGCATAGTGTGCAGTACAGCCAACACCCTTCTTGAACAAATGAGCTCCAATCAAAGGTAAAGGGTGATCCAACTCCAGAATGCGTTCCTCTGAAAACAGCACCTCAGAACTAAGTTTGCTGTTTTAGAATAGCTCTTATGGGTTTACAACAAAAAGATTACAAAGGAATCCTCAGCCCTTTGCTTTCCAGCTCTCAGTATAGGATCCAGAAATCTGTTTTCTCTATAAGAATCCCTCCAGTATTCTTGACCCAGCTTGTATATAATAAAAGGACAATATGGCAAGGACTACTTTTTTGGACTACTGTCCTCACCGGTAAGTAAGGGTATTACTAATTACTTTTATTAAAAATTATTATTTGATAATATTTATAAATCCTACATACATATGATTTCCCACATACATATCAAACATAACTGTAAACTCTCCAAATTCTGTGCGGATATAAACTCCACGTGTATGTTTTGCATTAAAAAATATATCTCTTGGCACATTGTTTGAAGGTTAGCAACAGCGGATGTGCTCCAAAGCTTCTGTAAGAAGTGACTGGAAATATTTGACAATGCTCTTCCCTATAATCAATGTGAAGAAGTAAGTTCTGGAGAGACTGGTAATTTTGAATTTCTAGAAACTCACTATGGATAAAGTATAGTTGTATTTCATTTGAGGATCATGTACTTCTAGCAGTATTACAAACAAGAAGTATTATTTCTACATATTAAATTCATTACCTATTTGTCACCCACTCTCACTACAGCTAAGGGCTGGGATCGCACTGCCATTCAGTTGACAACAGGGGATCCAGGACAGTGTTATAAGTATGGATGCTGTCACAGTCTGCCAGAAGCATGGAAAGGCAGTAGTCAAGCTCCAAACTTCACTGTACTGCGTGCCCCAACTAAAGATGAAATCTATTCAGTGACCTTCATATGATGGGTAAATGCAGGCTATATGAGGGTACAAATGCTATTTTTAATTTCTGTTTGCCTTAGTGCTTCCATTATATTTCCATATTTTAAAAACTATACAAGTGCAATACACTACCTTCTCTCTTCACCATAAATCAATGCCTTATTTGAAACATTCGAAGTATCAGCTATGTTAAAAAAGCGTTTAGTTTTGGCAGCTAATCATTTAGACTACACAGAAAGATCCTCTACCTTTCATAGTGTTTTAGGTAGTCACAGGTTAAATTTTTGATTACCTAATCAAATATCTGCATTTTGCAGTGCTTGGCTGTGTAATTAAAGATGCAGCACTAAGCAGTAGTGTCCAAGGTCAGCAACTAGAAAATCAATCATTTAAGTAATAAGCCCTGGCTGACTTTCCTAAAATCATCCTTCACTTGTAAGCTATCTTTAAACATATCAGGAATAAGGTCAGATTATGAAAAAAGTTGTACGTCTCACTACTGGACCGTTTCATAAACTTAAATTAGAAGATTAGCTTCAGAAACCTCAGCATAGCATGCCTATTAAGACTCATGTAGGTATAATCGGCAGGACTGCTCAATTAGAAGTGTGTTGTAAAATAACTGTTAAAAAATTATCTTCGTTAACTGCATCTTAATAATGGCCAGTACAACAAATTGTATGTAGGCTACTCTGAAAGTAATGCCTTTTATTTATTTCCATAGAAACTACAACAGATACAAAGAGCACAATAACACTATTTAATAAAGCAAATTCTCAGCTACAAACACAATCACCACCATTAGCTATGTATTTTCACTAGTGATGAACAATAACTTGCCTGCTGTACTTGTAAAAATCTGCCCCAGCAGAAGTGAACTGCTGTCAAATGTCATCACTGTTGAATCACACTACACACCACCACACAGTGTTCACATCCACAGTTCAGTCTCTATAAACGTTCAGCAAGCATTGATGAATGACAGTAGATGGCATTTTTTTTCACATGGTAAAATTCAGTGGCACACCTTTGCTCCACAAGCACTTCCATGTCAGACTCCATTCTGTCTAACTGCCCCTCTACTACCATCTATCACCTGGCAACAAAATGTAATGGAATATTGTTGGGAAATTTCAATCTGTACTGACACACCAATAACATCCACCTCTGATGTCGTGGGCCAACCTAACAAAATAGGAGCCATTACTTTCAGAGCTGCTTTCATAGATAGTTTATCACAGAATCATAGAATTGGTTGACTTGAAAGATTGTCTTGAGATACTGAAAGGCCACCCTCAGGTCTCCCTGGAGCCCTCTCTTCTCCAGGCTGAACAGCCCCAGCTCTCTCAACCTGTCCTCATAGGAGGGGTGTTCCATCCCTTGCATTATTTTTGTTGCCCTCCTCTGGACGTGCTCCAACAGGTCTATGTCTCTCCTGTACTGAGGGCTCCACCGTTGGATGCAGTACTCCACGTGAGGTCAAATCCGTGAAGAGTAGAGGGGCAGGATCACCTACCTCAACCTCCTGGCCACACTTCTTTTGATGCAGCCCAGGATATGGCTGGTTTTCTGGGCTGCAAGAGCACACTGCTGCCTCATGTTCAGCTTCCCTTCCACCAGAACGCTCAAGTTCTTTACATCAGGGCTGTACTCAATCCTTTCATTTCCCAGCTTGCATTGATATTGGAGATTCTCATAACCCAGGTGCAAGAACCTCATGCTGAACCTGATGAAACTCTCCTGAGCCCAATACTCGAACCTGTCTAGGTCTCTGCATGGCATCCTATCTCTCCAGTGTGTTGAGTACACAGCTTAGTGTTACCCACAAACTTGTTGAGGGTGCATTTGTTCCCATCGTTGATGTCATTGATGAAGATGCTACAAAATACTGGTTCCAGTACTGACCCCTGAGAGACACCACTCGTCACTGATTCCATCCAGACATTGATCCATGGACCTCTACTCTCTGAGTACAATCTTGTAAGAAGCTCTTTGTCCATCGCACAGTTCACCCAACAAATCCATATCTGTCCAATGTAGAGAAAAGATTGTCACGGAGGACTATGTCAAAGAAATCCAGATAGATGACATCAGTGTTTGTTCCCTTGTCCACTGATGCAGTTACATCATCACAGAAGGCCACTAGTTTGGTCAGGCAGGACTTGCCCCTACTGAAGCCACATTAGTTTATTTGCATCACATATCTTTTTTTCCAGTCACTGGGGATTCACCTGACTATCGTGTTTCAAATATCATATTTCATAAGGTTACAATTCAGCCAGATTTTTAAATAATAATAATAAGAGAATTTATGTTATCTAAGCCAAAGGATCTATTAAAATAACAGAATGCTGAGAATTTCTATGGAAATTTTGAAGGTCAGCAACAAGTCCCTAGAAAGATTCAAACTTTGCTTGTGGAAGGCTCTTGTGGAATCTGATAAAGAAGGAAGCGGTTCCACTCTTGTACCTTATCAAGAGGTAGATTGCAATACGCTCTCTTAGGCAAGACTTCAGTTGAATGTAGCAGACATTGTATTCAAGTAATCAAGCAAGAATGAAGTGTTTGTTTCAAACTAACTTTCAGAATTTTGCAATTCAACATAATACAGAAAAGCAAACATCCTATATAGCCTCAGAGGAGTAAAACATGTTTCAATTTAACCGTTTACGAAATGGAAGAAAATCAACCATGAATACTGCTGACAGGATAATTGGAGATGTAAATAACTTCTCCTTTCCCAACTCTCAAGAACTAAGGCACACAAAAATGCAAGGAGCAAGCTTACACAGTAGCTCAGTGGAACTATTTCAAAAGGCTACTTCACAAAAAGGAAAAAATAACTGACTTGGGTTCTTCAGAGCATTTTAAGATTTTTGAATTACTTTATTAAAGGATTTTTAAAGAATTTAAAATACTTTTCTCAGATTCCAAAATTCCAGGAAGTAAATGCCTCAGCCCTTTTAATTCCATTTCTAAAAGGTTGTCTTTTTATTTGCCTCTCCAAAATGGAAGAAGAATAAAAAGCATAATAAAAGCAAGCATGGTTGAAAAGCTATTGCTGTGGTTCACAGTGTTTCACAAAGAGCTGAGTGGAAAGTAAATGGCAGAAAGAGGGCAAGAAGAATGCCTAAAGTGTTCAAAACAGAGATAAATGAATGCTTTGTAGTACATGTGAATCCATCCTGCAGTTAGTATTGCTCTGAAGAGGAAAAACCTCATGAGCATTTCTTCAGGTCTGAGAAGAAATCTTACCAATTCATCACAAAAAAACAACCCCTCAAGGAGGCTATATATAATATATAAAAATATTTATTATACACTATATATATAATATTTGCTAGATAATATATATTACGCATTATATATATTTGCTACATATATATATAACACCACATACTTGATATTAAATGTAGTATATAAAATATACTACATATATATGTGTCGTAATATATGTATATGTACATTGGCTTTGTTCCAAGTGATATATACCTTCCTGAATTTCCAAACCACACCAGATCTGAAGGCTATATATCACTCTTTTTAACCTGTAGAATTTCTTCTGGGGTTTCATTCCTCTTCTACAAAAGATGTTTCAAAAAACAGCTCATAGAATAGTTAACCTTGTCAGAAAATGATACCTACACTATTCTGTTAGTGCAGTTCCAATACTGGGCACATATCATCCACAGTGCTTTTAAAGGATTAAACTGGAGATGATTCACCAAACTCATTATCCAGTTGAAACAGCTTGTTTCCATTTATTGTCTAGTTCCAGTCAAGTGCTCACTTTTAACAATGCATATTCAGACAAGGCTAACCAATCTTTGAGCTGTTGTTTGGAACAGCATTTATATACTGACATAAAGTTAGGGGTGTCCATTGTTACACATAATGGGCAGTGTATAAAGTGTATAAATGCTATGACTGCAGAAATATACACTGTCAGACACCTAAACACAGAAAAACAGAGGAAAGAATTTCAAATAGCAGCAAAGAATTTGAAGACAATGAAACTTCTTTTCTTTAGCAACGCTTCTCTTTTTAGGTAAGAAGATAATCAAGACATGACTGTGTTTTCCAGCACCCTCACTTTAATAATCCATTAGAAAGAGGAATATACAGCTAGAGAATACAGAGATAACTTAAGCACAGTTATACTTACTTATATTTCGTCAGTTGGAACACAGTGATTTTCTTTCTCACACCTTGAAGAGAAGTGAAAGTTGCATGTCTGCATTTATTTAACAACAAGAAAGCTGAGGTACTCAATGAGTTCTTCACCTCAGTCTTCACTGGCAGCCAAGATTCTCATACTTCTCACATCCCTGAACCTCACAACCTTGAGCTTCTAGGTGGAAACTGGAGTAGCAAACTGCCTCCCACTGTAAGGCAAGTCCAAGACTGCCTCATANGAAGAAGGGAAACATCACTCCTATTTATAAGAAAGGAGGAATGAGGACCTGGGGAATTACAAGACAGTGAGCTTCACCTCCACACCTGGGAAGATCATAGAACATATCACTCTGGAAAACATGTTAATGCATATTAGGGATGAGCAGGTAATGTGAAACAGCCAGCATAGCTTCACCAAAGTACACCATTCAGAGGCACCTTGATAAAATTGAAATGTAACTTAATTGTGAACTTAATGAGGTTCAACAAACCAAAGAGCAAGGTTTTGCACTTGGGTTGTGCAATTCCAGGTATGAATACAGACTGGGAGAACTCCTTGATAGCCCTGCAGAGAATAACTTAGGGGTCCCAATGGATGAAAAACTTAACATGAACCTAGTGTGTGCTTGCAGAACGGAAAGCCAGTGGTATTCTGGGTTCCATCAAAAGAGTGGTGGCCAGCAGGGCAAGGGAGGGGATAGTCCCTCTCTACTCTGCCTTTGTGAGATTCCATCTGGAGTACTACATCCAAGTCTTGAGTTCTCAACACAAGAAAGATGTGGAGCTTTTGGATACGATCCAGAGGAGGGCCATGAAAATGATCAGGGGACTATGAAGATGATCAGAGGGCCAGAGCACCTCTCCTATGAAGAAAGGTTAAGTGAACTGGCCTTGCTCAGTTTGGAAAAGAGAAGGCTGTGGGAAGACCTCATTATGGCCTGACAATATTTAAAGGGAGATTATATACGGGAAGGAAATCAACTCTTTACATGGTTAGACAGTGATAGGAAAGGGTGGGGGGGGAGAGGGGGTGAAGTTTTAAACTAAAGGAGGGAAGATATAGACTAGATGTCTAAGGAAATATTTTCTTTGAGAGGGTGGTGGAACATGCTGCCCAAAGACACTGTGGATGCCCCTTCCCTGGAGGTATTTAAGAACAGGTTGGATAGGGCTGTGGACAACCTGATCTAGCACTTGACCTAGCAGTTGGCAACCCTGCCTGAGGCAGGGGGTTTGGAACCTAATGATCCCTTCCAGTTCAAGCTATTCTGTGATTCTCAGCTTCAACTCATACTGTCTTAACATTTTCACATATCTATACCACCATCATTTGAGTAACACCTGCACAGCTCTAGGAATAGTGATAGCTTTTATCCCTGTCAGCATGACAGGGGAAGAAACAGAAATAATTGTTGTGTACCACATAAAAACAGTTATTTAGAAAATTCTTATGTTGTAATACAATAAAAGAAGATGAGTTTAGATGAGGGGAGTCTGAGGACTATAACCCAGAACAAGATAATACTCAAGAACTAAACCTGACTTGATGTCTGACATTTAGTATTACATAATGAACACATCATTCCAGACTAATATCTGGCTGAGTTCTGGCTACACTGCAGTCTAAGCAGTCTGATCACATTACCTTTGAGGAACTGAATAAAGTCTGGGTTTTGTTTCCTGTTCTTCTAATGCAGGAAATAACACTACTCCGCTATACAAAGGCTGCAGTTAACGTTAGAGTCTGATTTCTAGTCAGAAAGATAAATAAAACATTAGGAATAACTAGCAAATAAGAATTATTTGTGTCTCAGTGATAAAATTAATCAGACAATAACACTGCATCCATAAAACATTGTAAATTGCTGTTATATGGAGCAAATTACAAGTTCCTCTCCAAATAGATTGTTCTACTTACTTGTAGATATGGATCTTTAAAGGGATCTGGAAAGGGAAGAATGACTGACCTGGAGGACAGTGACTCCAATTCCGCTGTTATTACCACCAAATGAGGACAAAAATATGTCTTTTAGGAGAGATTATTCCACCACTAATTATCTTATTTATTTGATCCTGCATGGCAATATTTATTTAATAAAATAAAATAAAATAAAATAAAGTAAAATAAAATAAAATAAGCATTTTCCTGAAGTATCTAATGTTTTTAAA
>VXAB01006124.1:124492-185881 GCA_013399175.1 Odontophorus gujanensis | reverse complement strand
AAAATAAAATGAAATAAAATAAAGTAAAATAAAATAAAATAAAATAAAATAAAATAAAATAAAATAAGCATTTGCCTGAAGTATCTAATGTTTTTAAAAGATGAAATAAGATCTTTTGTGTAATTCAGTTGTTTCAGTAGAAAACTGGATGTGATCCAGGGTATTTCACTTTGATGCAGGAGAGCACTTACGAATTTCAGTCCATTTTTGAATTACACGTATTTGACTCAGCACTTACTCATATAAAAGCATAGTTTTTCAAATAGTAAATCTTAGAGCAATAACTTTAGCTAGTTGGCACTGTGAGATTAATCTTCTTCAGTGGCTCATCAGCCACAGTTTAGCCCAGTCAAGTTAAATTAAGGTCAGAGGTTCAGGTACAGCTGGCTCTAGCTGATGAGTTCTGGGAAAAACAGTGCAGGTTCCCTACTACTGTAACAGACCAAGAAATAGCATGGAGCAGAATGTTTCCCTTCAGTTTATTTCTGTCCCTTGGTCAGCTGAACACAATAGCTTTCTCTTCATCCCTCCTGAATAAACTAATCTCTCAGCAGAAGCTTGCCTATTCTAAGTTTTTAAGCATGTACTGGTATTCAGAATCTATTATTGCAATAGCTTTTGCCAGACCTACCTGTGTAGGGCTCATTTTTCTTTACCATATCTCTGCTGTGCTTTAATACTTTCCTCACCTGTTTAATACCTGTTGGGTCTGCAGATAAGCAGGAAACATTCTGAAGATGCTTCATTCCACATACTCATTTGAGACATTACTGAACTTATCAGGAGTGACATGCTTTTGCAAATGGAGCAGAATAAGGTTGCTAATGGGTAAGGCCAGGGAGGACACAGACAATGAAAATGGGAATACAATGGAAGGAGTAATAAATACTAAGGGGTAAACTTGAAAAAAGAAAGGAAAGAGAAGGTGGAAAGTTTAGTGACACAAGACAGTTATAAATGCATTCTTGGAGTAAAAATTATGGTAAAAATCTGTGGGAAAGGGAGTAAAGGAAACAGATGGTGGAGGAAAGCGTAGAACAGAAAAATGAAAGAAGAAAAAAAAAACAGGGCGCTATATCAGAATTTTTAGAATTTTAGAACAAGTTTACCTTAGTCAAAAATTTCTATGTATTAGTGAAAAAGCACTATATTTATTTTAAAAGCTTCTTTACATCCCTGAATATCTTTGGCGTCTTTGAACTTTTTGCACTGATTTCAGCTTTTGTCTTCATTTTATATACTCTGTTTCAGCAAGGAAGGCAGGCACATTGGGATCCTCCCCTCAAAATATTTTCTCTTTGTAGATGAACAAATTTGCTCCATTCACAAGGAAAGAGACCCAAGAAGCATCAGAACTTACATACTACATAAAACTATGTAATACCAACTGGAAATTCAAACAACAGATAAAAACCTGTTGATGAAAACCATAATGGGATTTGAGAATTGCTTGCCACACTTTTCCCCTTCTCTGAAATTTCAACAGGTTTCTGTTAGAAAGAATAAAATTTGGCAAAAAAAAAAAAAAAGTCTATAATATCAAATTTCATTAGATATTTCTTCCATATTCAACCACGTAGGAAGCAGATATCACATTTATTAACACCACGTGAACTATTTGGTTACAACTGATCAGTGTGTAACTCATTGCAATGTCTTCCTGGTAAGGTATATGGTAAAGCAACCTATTTTTGGCTCCTCACTTATAATAAAACCTGACTAGCAGACACATTCTGAACACTCTAAAATAAACATAGATAGATAATTCTGGAAGACTCAAACAGTCAGAGAAGTGCTATCCAACAGGATTAAATAAAACTCTGCAGCTGCAATCTCTTATACTGAGCTAATGCAAGCATTTCAAGATAGAAATCTACAGTAACAGTTTGAATATGGAAGCATAATACACAAGCAGCCTGTGGAATGAAAACATACAATTTGCAGAAAGACAATGCTATTTTTTCCTAAAAGATTTCACACATAATTTATATTTCAGTGGACATAAGAGAACAGAAGAACTGAATATCTCAGTGAGAGAGCTCAGCAAAATCAACACTCAATTCAGTCATGTGGAAGACTATAAACTTTAAATAAACTCTTACTCAGGTTTTACAAATCAGCATTTACATTCACTCACAGAAAAATGCAAAACATAGTGGGCATCAGCATCAGCAAAGTGTTTAGCTTATCACAGACCATATGGGAGGATGTCCCCATAGACTGTGCATCTTGTACTAGCATGGCATCTGCAGTACATAGTAACACTTTATCTGATGTAATAATGCCTTCTGCTCTCAGTCATTCTAAGTTAAAAAAACAAATGATTAAGTGATTTCACCATTAGCAGCCTCGTAAACACTGACACACTAACTTGTGTGGAGGCTTCTGGAGTTCTTTGGTTTCTTTCACAAGACATGTCTGTGGGTCAACACATTTGATAAGTACCAAAAAAAAAAAACCAACACAAAAAACTGTATGTCATCAACAAATAGCTATCATGTTTTGAAATTATTCTGTTAGCTGGAATGAAATAATATAACCACTGTCATCCACAGCAAATACAGAATGGCTGTACCTCTTCAAAAAATATTAAGAGAGCACAGATAACAGCTTGTCACCTGAGATGTGTTCACAGCAGTGCATCTTCAAAAACATTAATAAGAGCACAAAAATATGTCAGCAACTTATGCCATGAGAAGCTTAGAAGACCTGCAGCCCTTTGAGCAAAGGACATTCCAGGGGGATAGGTGTTCCCTATAGACACAGGTTCCCATTATGCCATTGGAATAGTTAATAAAAATGCTTTCTATATGCACTCTGGAAAGGAAGGAAAACATCAAGAGAAAGACACTTTCCAGCAAAGTACTATGTCTCAGTCTTAGAAAATCATTAAAATTTACTTTAATAAAGCAAGCATCAATAGTTCTTTTCTCACAGATGTTTTGACATCATATATCTTAGAATACACATAGAAATACAGAGAAAGAGAATACAAATGCCTTCAAATTAAGGAAGATCAGTATATATTTATTGTTTTTAACTATTCATAGAAAAAGAAATGATAGCCTGGAAGAAACCAGCCTGGATTTTCTCTAAGGAAAATAAGACACACAGAAATAATAATAATAATAATAATAAAATAAAAACCAATCCACCCACTAGTTTTGTGAATCTTCATCCCAGGAGAAATAGAGGAAAAAAAGCCATACAACTTTTATGACACTGACAATATAGTATTTTCTAAAAAAATTTAATCCTTTAGAAATTTCTGTCTGGCTCTTATCTTGTCTTATCCTATGCTAAAAGTTCTAAGCAGAAAGTGCTCTCACTGAAGTCACAAAAGCAACAGTACAGTAAAAATGTCTTCAGAGGGCTATGTCTATTAAGAACTCACAGTGTCTGCATTCAATATGGTAGTTCCACTGACAAAAACTAGCACAAGACAGGGCCACGTTAGAAATTAGTTTTGGAGATGCTGGCAGTGATGTTACGTTCTCAAATACTAGGGATTCACTATTGACAAATGTCTCATGTTTTACGACAACAATTTTGGCCTCCTGTGTCCACTTCAAAACATTATTCACTGACACGTGTAGATCACTTGAACAAACTACGTTCCACCAAATACAGCAAAAAAGTATTTTTCAGAATTTTAAAAGATTGATTACATAGAACACCAGGAAGCCAAATTTCACACTGCTTTTCCTTAAATATTTTACCCTTAAGGGCCTTGACTCGCTAATCATAAAACAAAATTGCCTTTCTTGCTATATCTATCTAATCCTGTTTTGACTGGCAAAATTATTTTAAGATGTGTCAAATTTTGGCTTCAATAAAAAGAAACAGAGAACTTGATAACTTTTTTACCCCAGGACTGTCTTTGATTGATGTACTGCTTAAATATCAGAATTATTTTCACTGTAATACATAACCTAATAGACAATTTCCTATTGCCCATTTTAAAGCAAATCCTGCATACCTGCACTGGTTATAAAAGAGTTCCCACAATTAGTACAAACTAGTCCAAATGGCAGTTGAATTTGCTTAGATTCCACCTGTTGAATCTGGCTGATGAAGAGTTTTAAGTTTAAGGATTCCTCAATTGTGAAGTTCCCAAAACCTCAATTAGGAGAGAAATTTCTATGCACAGACACAGTCACTGACTATACAACCTCCAAATAGCTTTCCATGATAATTCTAGACTATAAGAAGAATGAGACACAACACAAGCAGTGCAAGCAGTCCTTCCTTCGATACTGCTGGAGGCTGAGATTGACCAAGCCCTTCCTTTCCGTTCACTCACTAATAATCAAGGGCCCAGCTGTCCTACTATGGAAGGACAGAGAGGTAAAGCAGTGGATAAAGGAGAGGACTTCAGCATAAAGCATGACACACATCAACACAGTAAAGTTTTTAATGACAACGCGTTCCTACTCTTTTGCTTGTATCTCTACCTAATTACCTGAATTTGCATGCAGGGAGGCTCTGAGCAGGAACGCTCATATTCTACACAAGAAGACAGCTGAGTTCCAAGGCATGTCAGCAGTATACAATGCTGCACGTAGAGCTGCACAAGCTATCTCAAAACGTAGCAGTATAGTTGCATTATAGAAGTGTTTTGCCACAGCTAATTAGACCAACCACTAAAATATTCTGTGGGAACATAACCTAGGAGAGTTACTGAAACTTTACATTAGATTTCTCCTACATTTTAATTTCCAAGGTGGTGCATCTTCCATTGAACCCAGACTGCCTCATGACTTTTGAAACACTTTGGAATATAAGTTTTCCCATATGTACTGACTCAGAATCCCCAAGCCAATCCATACATTTGTCAAGACTCTGGCTACTATCACAGTCTCCTGACTTCTTAACAGATAAATTTCAGACAATTTTGTGATGCACTTCATAGCTATCAACAATTGCATCTACCACCTCCTGTTCCAAGCTTATTTTACTCATAATGATTTCCCACATCATCCTACTCTGCGTTTTACCATGAAATCTCTTAGCTGCTTAAAATCCCCAGTAGTCCAATAGTTTTACAGTTTTACAGAGTACTTGCTTTTTCTGACTCAGAACAACGAGTTGTTACTCATGTCCTTCACCTGGAGGCTTCCTTGACATCCTGTACCAAATATTTCACCTTCAAAGGCTATGGGTTTATCCTCTGATTTAAAAGCAGTACTCTAGTACTCTGAGGAGGACTTTACACTGTAGGGTGGATTTTTGCAAATTCATATTCTGCTAATGTCTACTTTGACATTAGGCACTTCCTGGGGAAGTTTTCAATAGGTCCGAAAACAGTGTTTACAAATTTAAATCTTCAGCCTAAGACTTTGGTGTACTAGCAAGCTGAACATGAGCCAGTAATGTGCCTTCACAGCCCAGAAAGCCAACCATATCCTGGGCTGCATCAAAAGAAATGCGGCTAACAGGTCAAGGGAGGTGACTCCTGCCCCTCTACTCTGTACTGGTGAGACCTCACCTGGAGTATTGCATCCAGATGTGGAGTCCTCAGACAAAAATCTGTTGGAGTGCATCCAGAAGAAAGCCACATGAATGATGCAAGGGATAGAAGTCCTCTCCTATCAGGACAAACTGAGCTGTGGGTGTCCTTGTTCACTGCAGGGGAGTTGAATTTAAATGACCTTTAAGAGTCCCTTCCAACTCAGACAACTCTATGATCTACTGAATTATGGAAAGAGGTAAGCCTCTCTTTTCATGCATACTTTCCTCAGGTAAATACAATTTTGGTTCTTCATGTAGAAACTTTCTTAATATGTCAAACACTTGGTTAGGGCATCAGCTTTACCATGTTTATGCTCATGCCTGCCTTTACTTTATAGTCAGTAACAGCATTTCAGTTTATTTTCTGACAGCTTAGTTGGCTGCTCCTCAAGATTCTCAAACCATTAAATCTATTGCAGCAATACACAATCTTCCATGATTGAAAATTATGAAAAATAAGATTAATTTTTTTCTAAAATAAAATTACAAGTACAAGGTTGTTTACTTATTTCTCTTAGGAAAATCTGGACTTCTGCTATATTGACATACCACCTTCTCAAAACACTGGTATATTTATGTACTGTTCTCAAACCCTAATGACTGCCATGCACCTTCAACTTTAAAAACTTTGATGTGCAAGCAGTCTAAAAACAGAGAGATGACAAGAGTTGTCAATGCCTGAGAAGGAAAGATTGCATTACTCTGACTCTTAGAAGTCTGCCTTTCTCACTTAACCTGTGCAGTGTCTATGTAACATTGGTTTAGTAATAAAACAGACAAAAAACTTCCCATAGCCTAAAATGAATGAAAGACCATCCATTTCTATATAACTCATTATTTTAGGAGAAGTGCTCACCTCAGTAACTTACCATCTACTCTTTAAATATTTCACTTTGCTTGGCATTCAGTTTCTGACTGCCAGTCTTCAACACTTTCCACACACCTCTTCAAACATTTCAGCATGCAGTATTAGCAGGATAGCAAAAAGACCTGGAGAAACCTGTTTTACCAGTAGTATTGATCAAGTTATCCTGAAACTTCCGTACCTCTCTTCATTTTTGTGCCCTCTCTTTTCTATCTTAGCCATCCTCTTCTCTAACAGCCTGACAGTGACCAATACAGTGCTCTGCTAAAGTTCTCTTATGTCCAGCATTTCTGCTTCTAAGCAGCTTTGCTTGCTATCTGTCACACAAAACTCTCAGAATGAAAACCTGATTTTATGCTTACTATTTCCATATTTTGAACTGTAAACATGAACAGTAATACTAATGATGCACCACTTCAATCCAGCTTGCAGTAGCTCAAATAATAATTCTTCTAAAAAATTTAAACAACACATATAATATTATTATCAGTCTATTAAAATAGCCTACCAGAAATGTTAAGATAGCAATAAAGCTTGAAACTTCAGCACATGGATCACATTCATGCAAAACCTCTTTTTAAAGTACTCTGTTGATAGCCTTGACTCAATTTTATTAAACATGCACTGTACTCATCTCTATGGAAACTTACAAGTTCTCTTCCATTTGGAGATACAAACCAAGCAAATCTTGCAAAACCAATCTAACATATTTCAGCAAGAAAAGTACTCAATCTGAAAGTCAGTTATCATACTACACCAGAAGTACTTTCCTATGTCTAAGCTACACTTATGCCCAATTGCACTCTATGAATGAATGGAAAACAATTAACTTGCAGCATTTTATTGGACTCTAAATAGCTCGTCCCCAAAGGGGATACTGACCCTTGAAAATTCTTATCATCCAGGCATATAATCACTAACTCCATAGGCTATCTGCACACATAAGCACAACCACAGTCAGACCAACACAACTGTGAACATTCCAATGATTGACATGTTCTCAGATCGTGGGATCACTGATCTCAAGACTTTTTCCTCAGAGGAAAAAAAAAATTGATATTAATAAAAGTTACACTTCACTCCCATTAGGCATTATTTGGAAAAATATTTCTTCCTGAATGTTCTAAAGGAACATTTAGAACAGACTCCCATTGAAATAACTTTCTCTCTTCCTTGAAGTACAATAGTATTATTTTCAGATGAAATCTCAAAATTGTCTGGATACATAAGGGAACAAAAACAATTTTAAAAGCATGCACAGGCAGAAATCGATAAAAAGAAAGACTTCACACACAATTCTGAAATTATCTCTTGCATACTTTTCATTACAATTGCCAGTTTGCACACAGGTACCTGACACTATTCTAAACACAGATTATAGCATAATAAACATTTTGTTTCGTGGGTGGTTTTAACACAATAGATATATCCACACAGTGACAGCTTCTAATTTAGATATGGTTATGCCTTCTTTGCATTAGATTATTCATACTGCAATATCTTTATAATTTCCTGTTCCCACATCTAGAAATAGGCAAACCCGCAAAGAGCAACTCTACACACACGTCAATTCTACCAAGCCATACTGGAGTGCATATTGCTATTTGCTGATCTCACCTACTCCTACAAAATAAAATTGTACTGTGAACAAACTGAGATGGGCAGTTATGGCTCTCATTCTTGATCATAGTTATGAACATTGTTGGGATGGAACGTGCTGAAAAAGAGAGACTGCCCCTGCCATGGGGAATACTCCTGAAACAAATAAAGCAAAAGAACCCAGATAAGTGGGAGCCTGCAATTCTTTTGAAAAAGTGAAGAAACATTTGCAAACTACCAGGCCCCACAGCTGATGTGACCTTTTTTTTTTTCCCAGGGGGCCCCACAGGATGGTGCTGAGTCAAGAGGTCAGTGAGTTCTGTGGAAGCAAGATTCAACTCTGCAAAGGCATTTGTTTATTAATCTTTCTCATTCCTATTTCCTTTCCTAAGTGGCTTCAACTTTCTTAGAAAGTTAACTTAGCAAGTTTTATGCTAAGAAAGCCTAGAGATAATTTACTTATTTGCTAGTTTATTTTTGAGACTTCTGGTTTTCTTTGAAGAGTTACTTGTAAAGGAAAAGTCTCTGCACATGTGCATCACAGCTGTGGCTGACTTGAGTTCCCCTCACACTAACAATTAAGCTCTTGAAACAGGAAAGATTCACACACATCTGGCAAAAAATAAATAAATTAATTAAGAAATAAACAAGAAAAACAACAAATAACAGAATCCAGCTGTTATCTAGGATGTTAATCTCACAACTTCATGGATTTGGCCACCTAACAAGTATTGAAAACCTCTAACTTTAACTGTGACTGTTGCCAGACAGTCACCTATCAGAATAAAAAAGAGTGCCTCATGAATAGTGAAGATAGATTAAGTCCAGCTATTTGAAATTCAGAAAGCCAAAAACACAGTACACTTCACCTCTTTGCAGCTCCTTTAGTTTACACTGACTATGGATTCACAAACTGATACTGCTGTATAATACTCTTCAAGTATTTTTTCCATTTCCACTATGCCTTAACTTAAACTGACTTCAACCAAACTTCTATAAATGTATTTTATAAATCTATGATCTTTAAGTCAGTTTGAAGTTATTCATCTCTGATTTTAACAACAGCGAACTATCAGCGTTGACTGATTTCATGGTGCTGCTTGAGCTCAGTGTACTGCTCAAAGTACCGCCACACTGACAGCTGTTTTTGGACCACCACAATGAGAGATGTGGGAGGGATCTGTCCATGAGCACAAGCCGTGGGCTGTTTTGCTTCCCTTCTTTTTTCTGCCTTTTACAGCTGTGCTCATTCCAGATGTAGATTTTGTCCTGAGTGCTCACCTCCTTCTTTAGTCTCTACAGAAATTTAGATGTGCCTAAAGACTCATCCTGTGCTTTATTTACGCAAATATTCAACTCAGTCTGATGAAAAATTCTAGGAGAGAATTAAAGTAGTCAGTCTCTACAGGAAATTCAGTCCATTTCACTAATAAACAAGAGTTAAGGTGTATTTTTTAGAGTCATATTTAAAAGTAGAACTTTTCTTTCCATATCCTGTACTGTGTTTCAAAAGCCAGGTCTAACTAATCTTGAATGCATTTCTTAAATAATGTTGCTTTTAATTGCCTGAAGACAGTGCATTTCACACTGTTAAATTATGGATCACTAGAGTCTTATACTTCAGCAGAGCTATGAGATCATACTATTCATTAAATATTAATTAGGATATTTTCTTACAGTTTGTCTTCAAATTTCTGGACATAGAAATGAATTCTGCAGAAAAGTGGCAAAGCTCCCTTCCCTTTTCTCTGGAGTGGGACAGATGTAGTGGTGGAGTACAGAGCTTTCCCCTTTGAATTTAATAGCAGTTTTCTCTGGGACTTGAATATACAAACTGACTTACAAAAAAGGTTTCAGAAAACATGTCAGGTAAAAATATACTAAACTGGATAATGGACTTCTAATGGACTTTTAACTGGAAATTTTGCTTGCATTTATTACATTATTATTTCAAAAAAAGTATATACTATTTCTTCAAAAAGTACAAAATGAATCTAGCAATAAACTCATCACAGTAAGGGAGGTACTTTAACTTGCAAATGTTTAACAGATCAGCAAAGATATGAAGACTGAAATCCTTTCTGTACTAGAATCAGTGGCAAACTGAGGTATTTCACCAGGGCAAAATGGCATTTAGAGATGTTACTAAAAGAGTCAGCTTTCCAAAAGGTTTACATGTTAGATTTTTGAGGAGTAAATATAATCTGTGTAATAACAATACCCAGATGTTCCACCTGTCAAAAGTAATATAACTTAAAATAAAGGAGTATGTAAACTCCAGATCTTAGCTATAAGTAACCCTCTAATAATTAGCCTTACGTTAAGTATCGCTTTTAGAATTAAGAAAAAGTTCTCCAAAGAATAACAAATATTCCTATAAATGAAGAAAAGCAAAGTTGATGGAAGAAACATTAAAAAAAAAAAAAAAGAATAGTACTTGTTGGTTATTCAGGAAATGAGGACTTCGTAATTCCCTATAGTTTGAAATATGCTTTCTCCCCACTGCACCATTAATGGTTCTTTATTGCAGTGTTCAGCTTATCTGATTTAAAAATGATAATTCCTTTTTCTAAGATCATTAGCTGTCTGCCTCTGAAACATACTGTGCATCTTTACAGTGACTTTGTTAGGTTTTCAAATTCTTTTATTCTCTAGATTACAACTGAACTCCGTATTTACTAACTCATCTTAATTTGCAGCTGGCAGATGCAAAGATGTTAGCAGTACTCAAGAGATTTCAACATGTGACTTCTTGAAATGTAGAGGAGCTACAAATTTCCCTTTAGCAAATTGTTCCATGTTTTATTTCAAGAAATTGAGTCCCAAGGCAAAATGAGGTTATTAGACTGACTGACTCTCTTTTAAAATAAGGATTTAATGAGTAACATACAGCTTTTTACTTCTAATAACTTCAGCTAGGTAAGACTTTGGTTGAGTTAATATTACTTTTGGTTAAAACAAAAGTGGAACATGAGGGGACAAAGGATTTTTGGCCACATGATTCTGTGTCTTGCCATGGACTTGCATGCTAACATTTCACATTTTCAATATGAACAGAGATTTGGGCTGTGGTAACATGAAATAACCTTCTTCCCTTAGAAAGTCCTTGTGAAATCATTTGAGTCTCATGTACATGCGCTTTTACAATATCCTATACAGTAAACATTTTAAAATCACACCCAGTTTTCAAATTTGTCCTTAAAGCCCAATATGCCAAACCAGTGTCCACTTGATATTGCTACCTTTTCCTCCAATACAAAAAAAAATTCTTGCAGTAAATAAACTTGTAGGAAATACTGGTCGAATTAAGAATAATTTCCCTCTTTTTTAATTAAACTTCCTACCTGCAATGATGCCTCAAAGCGCAAAACCGTACATATGCTTTTTGGATAGGATACATGTAATCTAAGCACAATACCAATGCAAAAATAGAATATAGGTCAGTTAACTTTGTCAGAAACATCTGAAAACTACCAAATGTTCTTTAACCAATAAAATCATTTAAATACATAGAAACACACAGCAATCTCAGGTTTCTGAGACCTTGTCAAATTCTGGACATTAAGAAGAGCAAGAGTAAAGAGTAGCCACTCTGCTGGCTAGTGAGAGCCTTCATGCATCACCGCGTAAGCAGACTGATAGCACTTTACTCATCTAAGTTATTCACTAGGAGCCTGTTGCTGTATTTTTTTTCTTCAGCAGAACTAAATAATTCAGGGTCTGGTGTTCTGTGAGCGGGCCAGACTGCAGGCACCAGGCCAAGACTGAGGTCGTCATGGAGACCTGCACGCAGCATCGTTCCTGTCCTCTCCCTCATTGGGAGAGCATCTGAAAAGCAGCATCAGCTAAGCAGTGCCTTCATTTTAGCAATGAACAATAGGTACAATAAAAACAAAACAAAAAAAGAACCAAAATAAGGTTATAAAAGCATCTGCTGTAACTGTGTTGAAAGATTTCAATGACAAACGGTTCATTAAGCAGTTCCTATTTGCACTGACATAACTAATATTTTACGTGAGAGAAATAGTAACCCCTCATTAACAATAAGAGCTACTGCTGCTCTTCAAACAAGTAGATTACCCTATATATTGCAGAGAGCGAGTTATTAAAAGTATATGTTCTTCAGCCTTACTTTTTGTTACTAATGCAGAGTTGTTGGGGTAAAACAAAATCCTAACACAGAAACAAGATTTATTGCTCTGATCTCCTTTGCCTTCTTAAATATACTTGCTGTAAAATACTGATTTTTTAGAGTTCTCTCATCAACCTTCAAAACCCAGTCATATTTATTATCTAATTAAAAAAATAAATACTACACAGAAATGCTGAAAATTACATTAAAGAGGAAAAATACTTTTACTGACGTAATGTTTTATTTCTCAATGAGTTAATACTATATAACATGAAAACAACACTTTTGTATGCCTTCACAATAACAAAATTAAAATCTATCCTTTAATACGTTAATTAAATTAACTTTCTGATCTGTTTTCCTGCTACGTGCTGTTGCTCTTTGCTCTCCAGGCATCTGTCACTAACAATCTGCTTTATCACACAAAAGGCAAGGGACTAGTCATGTTTTTATCATATGTACAAAGGAAAGATCTTAAAACAACCCTACATTCTGCAACCACCTACAATAAAATCCTTGACTTTTTCTCACTTCAAAACCTGTTTATTCCAGAAAACTTTTAAAATCACTCCCTCTAACACATTCTCACATCCTCAACATTATACATTTATTGGAAAATGTGATTCTGAGGAATGCTGACATCACACTACATATATAACCTTTGCAAGCCACAGTGTGCCCTGCATAGGTGATAATGGGAAAACTTATAATGTGAGACCATAAGCACACAAATCAGAGAATGACAGAGGACTTCTGTGCAGTAACTCAGAAACATAAGAGGAGCATCTCTGACTACTTACCCTACTTTATAGGAGGTCTCTTATTGCCTCCATTAAATACACCCGGTAGGGATCCAAAACCTTAAATCTGCTATGCACAAATATTTTGAAAGTTTTTCTCTGTGACTGTTAATCTCAGTCTCTGCTTAGGCTCAGCTCCCTCAATCACTAGTCTTCTCTATCCTTTATCTTTCCCAGTATACCTCAAAAATTGTAGTTGAACTATATCAGGGCTGAGTGAACACAGAAGACCTCTTCTGATTTCAGGTGCTCCCATGGAGATTCTCTATTTTCAAATAAAATTTCATTAATAGAAACCCTACACTATTTAGCAGCAGTGTCCCCAATGGCTATGGCATGCATATGAGTAAATAACTATTTGAAACGAATTTCTCCCTGAATAAGGCTGAAAGATGAGAACTGGAGACCAGTGCATTTCTGGAAAAATCTAAGCATACGAAATCTCAGAAAACCATTTATCTCAGAACTACTAGGTTCAGTGTAAATCCCAATCCAACCACCAAAATTCACAATAACTATTTACTTATTTGTTTATTTCTCTATAATTGTCAAGTAGGTAAATAAGCTCCAAGGTATACCTTTTAGAGAAGGCTTTTTTTTCCAGAATAATTTTTGCCATGTAAAGAAAAAAAATCTAGGTAATAATGCTACCCATAACATATTGTTTTGGCCAGATGACCATGTGGGATATATTTTCACAACTTCATCACCCAGAGATTAAAGGTTCCCTTGTCTAGACTGACACCACTAAATCACACACACNAGCCCCACCCAAAACCCCAACAATACCAACAACAAACCCAACAAAAAAAAAAAAAAAAAAAAAAGGAAAAAAACTCTGCTGATGATATGAAGCATTCTAAACAGAAAATTAGAACAAGTCTCTTTGATCAGTTACGAAATGGTAAAAAATCAAAGGTAAAAATCTTGAAACTCAGGTAGGGATATCGTGATCTATTGCTGGAAGCCCAAATTCCGTTAGAGGAGGAGGGCAGACCTCCAGGTGGAGTTTTCATTTGAGATGATCTAACTGCAGCCTTCTCAGCCAACTGGCCGTTACATTTATTTTCCATTGGATTTGACAGGTCTGGTCTGTCTCCAGGGCTGCACACAGAACAGCCTGAGTATCATGGAGCTGAAGGCGTCATTACGAACGTTAAAAAAATCCACATACTATAACACAAACACCAGCAAGTGTGGAACAGCTGAGGAAATGTGGTGAATGATTCTGATGCTTCTGATAATTTTATGTGGACTAGAAGAGAACTACATCTTAATCAGCCTTCATGCAACGTTGGTCAGGCTTTTTATTCTCTCCTGAACATACATAGCATGAAAAAAGTTGTTTTTCCTCTCTTGATTGATCTATTGTCTCATGAATGTTGCACTTACACTTCTGTAAATACATGTAGATATTGATGTTAATAAATCTCTTTGACTTTTACAAATGTTACTGATAAAAGGAAAAAAAACTCAAAACATAAATATATAGCTTAACTTCCTTTATTTCTAAAACACAAAGAAAAGGCCTAAGTAAGGGTTTATTGACTTTTCATTTAGAACACACCATATGTGGACATGGGGAAAAGTATAACAAGAGTATTTGCCATGAAAATTTGATAGAAGAATTGTTACAGCTGGACTAACAGGCTGCTGAGGATATGAGGAAATACAGGTAATTAACAAAAATCAGATTTCCTGATATATATCTTCTCTTGTTATCAAGATTATACAGAAAATAGAATTCATCAGAAACAAGTTCTTTTGGACTTGACTTTCCGGAACTGGCCTGCTTTTTCAATCTTCTATGTACAGTAGTCATATAGGGGACATTAGTGTCACTTACAGGTTTATAGCCTTTTAACACAGAAAAAAACAGAGAAGTTGTTCATGTTAGTTGCACTAGATTTCACATTCTCTAAAAGTAATTTCCCTTTTCTTCTGTATGCTCTTAATAGGAGGAAAAAATGGGATAGAATTGCCTTGTCACCTTCCAAAGGAAGGCAGATCTTTGAAAAGCAGTTTTCTCTTTTGTTTCCAATTTCTTAGGTCTCTTTCCATCTCGTTTCCGTCAGTACATGCACTGCTGTTAGTTATTTGATCCATCCTGTGTAACCCCTTGTAGACAGTGTGACTTACGTGCTGGTGAACAAAGGATTTTAAAGTTTATTATTAGGAGAATATGTGACATTGTGGTCTGACACTTCTCCAAAGCTATGCATCTTGACGTCTGATCCTTGCTCTCATGGTGAAGATAGAGCACACTAATTGATGTCAGCTTCCTCATGTATATGTGTATGCTAGGCTAAGAAAAACTTCCTAAAAAATCCCATTTGACCAAGTAAGAATTTATAATTTTGTCTTAAAAAGATGAAAAGTCTGTTGAAGTTTTACAAGGCTACCATAATATGTACTAGTATCAATTGAGACTTGCCTTTGATCACACAGATCAAATAACCAGACATTCCACTTACACCTGAGCAGATACATATGCAGAAATTTGGATCAATTCTATGACACGTTAAATGACTTTACCACCAAACTGTAGATAAGTCCTATGGTATGTGCTAAGTTCTATAGGAGTCAGCGGGGACGCTGAACTTTAACTGAATGGGATGTTTAAGCAAAGAGTGAACATGTCTAGACAGTGAAAGCAGTACAGACTGAAGACTAAAGAACAATAAGACTGTGGAAGAGTGACTGAAAAGTCTGTCTGGAGTGATGACTAATGTTTTCCAGTATATATATTAAAAGGTTTAAATAAATGTCCTATAAAGTGCTACAGAAAGTGCACAGGTCATGTTTTTACATAGTATTATTATCATCGTGAAAATACGTTTGCCAGTGTTTGTCAAGCATTTTGAACAAGGGCACATTTATATGCAGAAATAATAAAATGCAGTCCTATTTAGCTGCTAGGCAACTATGAAAGAATGTAAAACTCTTCCTCCAGACTGCCATCACAACTTCACTGCATCCTGACACCCCATATTTCCTCCTGTGTACACGGTAATCTTGGACTCCTATGTTTTCACTCTACTACTTATTGTTTAACACAACGTTAGTTTGACCAGCAAAGTGAAATGCAGTAAAACGAACTTCCAAGTTTAGTAAAGGACCTCCTCTGTGTCTCTAAACCTACAGGAGCAAGGACTTGATCTATACAAATGCTTTTTTTTTTTTTTCTTTTTAGTCTTTGGATACAAGGATTTCTTGGTCAGGTGTAGCATTGTATGACTGCTATAGGGAAACAAACGTCTGTCACTACCTAGCAGGCAAAGCAGGTAGAATCAGTGATTTTTTGGGATATCTATGTTTCACTCTGCACTACAGGAGAGATAGGTCTTGCATATTACATAGAGCATCACAGAAGATTATAGTGAGATATAAGCATCTCACATACTTTAAAATAAAACACTTGGTCCTCTGCCAAAGAAAGGAGGAGCATTAGCACTGCTAATGCTAATGGAGTGACAGTGGTTCTCTTAGGAGGAAAGGCTGAGAGACCTGGGTCCGTTCAGCCTTGAAAAAAGAAGTTTCAGAGGTGATCTGATCCATGTCTATAAATATCTAAGGAGCAGGAGGCACAGGGATGAGGGTGGACTCTTCTCAGCAGTGTGTGGTGACTGGATGAGGGGAAATGGCCACAACTGATGCACAGGAAGTTCCGCACAAATGTGTGTGGGAACTTCGCAGTGAGGGTGATGTTCCAGACCCCCCTGGACGCCTACCTGTGCACCCTGGGCTACGGAGCTGCTATGGTAGGGGGGTTGGACTCGATGATCTCTAGAGGTCCCTTCCAGTCTCTACAATCCTAGTATATATCATGCTTTCTTTTTCCACTTACAGCAAAATGCAAATAATTTGTTCCATCATGGAGATCAAACAAAGTGGATAGGTCAAAGTAGTAACATTTACAGCTTGTATTGCTAGAGAACGCTCAGAATTTTGAGAGCGAATTACTTCAACTTGAGGTAGAAATTAGGTACTCATTTAACATCCCGATGAAACATAAGAAAAATGTTTCTAGTCACCTTGTATATGTCTACGTGGTATACACAGGTAAGTTAAATATAATTAACTGTTCCTTTTCTTTTTTTTTTTTTTGTAAGTGGATTAAACTCAGGCACTGCCTTTAAGAACTGGCAGGTATCTCACTCAAACAAGCTCTAGCTAAGTCCCTTCACAGATATCTAGCAATAGTTCCCATAGATTACAGTGTTATTAATAGATTGCAGTGTTAATAATGCTAGCAAGAGCTAATCCCGTGAACGAAGAATACAGAGTAAAAACAACAGGAACATACTAGCTGGTGGCAGAAGATTCCCAAACTGCAGGCATTTTCCTCTCAAGCTTTAATTGAAACCTTTCTAAGACAAGTAATCCAGGTGACCACACTGACACGGATCCCATTCAGTCAGGACACAATTTCACTGCAGGAATTTGTCTATTACTAAGAATTACTAGTCATGCTTTATTTTCAGTTCTATCTCTTCTACTTAGAGTAAAAAAATAAAGTTGAAATGGGGAGAGAGAGTACCATACATTATGTTCTAAAAACCACATCTACATGAAGAACAAGGGTATACCTTAAGAATTGCAATCCAGTAACTCTGATTTCACTTTAAGAAAGAAATTGAAAATGCTTGTTATGGCCTTACCTACAAATTTTTAAAACTGTGTGAAGCACAGAAAGCCAGAGTAACTCAATCTCATAAAACAAAGATAGCGTGCATGTGGCAAATTTATGGTACACATTGCTGATACGATAGACAAGTGTGCCTTGATGAACATTTGATTTATCTTGATTTGAAGCTCATTAGTGCTGTATCACACAGTAGTTTCACCTACAATGTCAGACACTAAAACAAACTGCTCATCCAGATTTACAATTGGCTTATGAAAAGAGAACACAGGGTGTCAGCTTGGGAGGAAACATTTGAATTGTACAGGAGTAATAAGCACAACAGTTATCAAAAGCTTAAAATTATTGTTTACAGAGTTTATACTGAAGACAGTATTTCACAGAATACCAAAGGAGGATAATAATTTCAATGATAAAAACAAACAAACAAAAAAAAAAAACACACTGCGCTTTCTTCTTTCTGGACACTGAATAGTCCAGATTACACTAAACACCATTCTTAAAAGTGTGCTTTCCCAGACTTTTTCCCAGACACAGTACTCACATGAGGTCTCACCAGAGCAGAGCAGAGGGGCAGGATCACCTCCCTTGAGCTCCTGACCGCATTTCTTTTGATGCAGCCCAGGACACAGTTGGAGTCCAGGATATGGTTGGCTTTCTGGGTTGTGAGGGCACATTGCTGGCTCATGTACAGCTTCCCATACATAAGCACCCATAAGTTCTTTTCAGCAGGGTTGTGCTCAAATCCTTTCATCCTTTAGCTTGTACTGATAGTGGAGATTATTGTGATACAGGTACAAGGTTTTGTTATTGGCTTTGTTGAACTTCATGAGGTTCTCCTGGGCCTACACATCCTTCTCTCTAGATTGGAGATTTATGGGTTCGAAAGATGGACTGTTAGACAGATTAAGAACTGGTTGGCTGGTCGCAGCTAAAGGGTTCTGACTCTAGGCGGAGGCCAGTCATGAGTGGTGTCCCCCAAGAGTCAGCCTTTGGACTGGTGCTCTTCAGCATCTTCATCAATGACATAGATGATGGAATTGAGTGCACCCTCAGCAAGTCTGTGGATGACACCAAGCTGAGTGGTGCAGTCAATACACTGGAGGGAAAGGAAGCCATCCAAAGGGACCTGGACAGGCGGGAGAATTGGGCCCATGTGAACCTGAGGTTCAACAAGGCCAAGTGCAAGGTGCTGCAATTGGGCCAGGGCATATTTTTTATCCCAGGTATTTATACAGACTGGGGGAAGAACTCCTGGAGAGCAGCCCTGCAGAGAGAGACTTCAGGGACCCAGCGGATGAGAAGCTGGACATGAGTCAACAGTGCATACTTGTAGCCTGGAAGGTCAACTATAACCTGGGCTGCATTAAAAAAAGGGGTGGCCAGCAGGGAGAGGGAGGTGTTTGCCCCCCTCTACTCAGCTATTGTAAGGCCCCATCTGGAGTACTGTGTCCAGGCCTGGGGCCCCCAGCACAAGAAGGATGAAGAGCAGGGCCTAAGGAGAGCCACTAAGATGATCAGAAGGCTGGAGCACCTCTCCTATGAGGAAAGGTTGAGGGAACTGGGCTTGTTTAGCTTGGAGAAGAGAAGGCCCCGGGGAGACCTCATTTGGCTTTCCATTCAAGTCAAGGCTGGATGTGGCTCTGGGTAACCTGATGTAGTGGTTTGCAACCCTCCACATGGCAGGGGGCTTGAAACTAGGCGATCTTTTAGGTCCTTTTCAACCCAGGCCATTCTATGATTCTATGATTCTACTGCTCGAGCTTGCCTAGGTTTCTTCAGGTGGCAAGGTTTCTCTAGCTCTCTCTAGTTTTCATGAAAGCCAACGCGTAGGTGATGTTCAGAGTTAACAATTAATGTTTCCACATGTGCTGATTCCATTCTTGCCTCCAATCGCTTCTTTGTCAGCTTTGGCACAGGTCTGGGTAACTTGCACTCTCACTAACTGTTCTACAGACAATGAGAGGAAAAAGCACGTCCATCTCCTTTGTAATCAGCACCTTCTCTTTCAAACCTGAACTTGCATCCAAGGAAAGGTTGCTCATAAGAAACCACAAATTCCAAGGAAATACACTGTAGGGCAGGCAGACAATGTGCTGACTCTCAACCTAATTTATGCAACAAGTAGCAACAAAATTATTTCAGACTTTTGAAGGCATATTTTAAAAATCATATGCAAAACATGACCAAGCCTTTTTCCAATAGACTAGTACAATTGCACTGCAGACTAATACTAAATAAAGTCTTGATTCTTAAGTCTTCAAATCTGTCAAAAATACTGTTATGCAAAATAAATAAACAATGAAACAATCAGTTTTCCAACACAGTCTCTGACATTTGCATTTTCTGAGAGAAGCTGCAATAAATTGTAACAAGGACATAGATGTTCTGGACTCTTCCACTTCACATGTCATCTGAGTAGAGTGAATCGCCAAGAGGAACAACTCAAAATCAGTTCATGTAAGAACACTCACAGAAAAGATCAGTCATGCCTACATTAAATGTGTCTGAGATCATTTTCCAGCACACGCACACAAAAAAATGACTGGCACAATAACTAACCTCTATGCTGTTAAACACAAAGCGTGCCTGAATTTAAATCCCTCAGAGGACTGTCCTGAAGACTTCTCTGGTATCCATTAGCTCGCCAATAGAGTTATTCTGTCTGATACTGAATTTTATACTTCTTGAAACATGACCTGTTATTTTGAAACTTAATTCCTGCATACTCCTAATACATGAAGTTTAGTATCTTGAGTCAAGAAAATCACTGACTGAAAGAAATGTTCCATACTATGAAAGTTAATCCAAACCTCTTCAGTTTATTATTCATTCTTGAAATCTTTAAAATAATTTAATATACTATAGATTGTGTTAGTCAGTTAGGTCTGCAGCAATTTAAACTAGATCAGTGTTCGTTTACAGAGAACTCTCCACAAAAACTTCAAAAAAGTTTTATTATTTTAATACATTATACATAACCAGATCTGTTTCCAAATCTTTCAATAATGTGTTCTTTCAGAATAAATCCATACAGCATAAATTGAAGCTAGTAGTGAACGCAGGGGATAATTTCTTGTAAGGGATTTGCTTATGTACAACTGATTTTACAGCCCTCTGGGGCTGCATTTCCAATGCTCTTTTGTCTTCAATATTTGTGATTAGGGCTTTACATCTGAGCTGAACATAATGAGTTAAATTCATTTCACTATTTTATTCTAGAGACTCTTTGGGTGAATATATCTCAAAAGCCAAATCTGACTCTGTTGGTACATGCAAAGGACAATGTTCCTTCTTTGTTCTTTCAAAACAGACAGCCGCATTTATCTGACAGGTAACAGTGTGTTTCTGTTGAGCTCTTACTTTGAAATGCAGGACTTGCTGCTTTCTACCTAAGAAACATTTTCTGAATTATAAGAAGGAGATGTGGTAGCTGATTTAGAATGCCTCCTATTATAAGTAGACATAGTTAAAATAACGCTGAACGTCCCATTTCTTGAACAAGCAGAATCCCTATTGCCAGGTCTTCCAAAGGTCATCCCTTGATTTTCATCTCCTGACTCATGCATGAGTCACTAAGGGAATTCTGAAGTTTAGATTTATATTTTAAAGCAGTCACATGTTTGTCCCCTGCCTCTCCCTCCCTTCAAAATCAATATCTACTGAATATGCATCACTGGCATTTTTTTCATGAAAATATTTTGCCAACAGTCAGCTGCTTTTTCTGTCCCCTTAAGTTTCACATTTTTCAATCAAGGCAAAATAAAATAAAACAGCAAAATAAAATAGTTTAAAAAAGTATCTGATTATATGTGAAGAAGGAGGAATTTTATTATTAATTATATTATCCAAATACTGGTATCTAAATTAACCTACTTATTTTCAGATGACTTTTAGTATGTAACTAAATGTACAAGCCACTGTTGACATTGGTACTTTAATGTACTGCTTTTAATGAACTGTTCTTCAAGGACACCACTTTGCTACAACTCCAATTGTCTCCAATAGATGCTACAAAATAGTGAGTTAGAGAATAAAATCACAATCTTAGTTTAAAAGCAGTAAAACCTGTGTTTTTCTACTCCAGAGATAAATCATAGGTTCTGTAAAAACAAAAGTTCGGTCTCTGAAATGATACTCAGACAGTGCTGCTGAAAACAATGAGCAGTCAAGACAAAAGTTAGGCTAATCAAAGTTAGGCTTCTTCCACGGTCAAGAATACATTGATGCACCAGGCCAGTCAGCTAGTCAATTTTAGACAGTTTAATAGTGTTAGGTAAAATGTTGAATGTTGATGCTCATCACAGTACCCCTTGAAAAACAGTATTTGGCAGCAGCTAGAAGTACTTCGACCTTTGGAAGTGGCAAGTTTTAACAGTAGAAAAAATAGAAGCAAATGCTGTTTTGAAGACAATCCAAACTGAAAAGCAGTATGAGGTGAGTACTGTGACTAGAATTTTAGATAGGTTGTACCTTAAACATTTGGCATGTTTCTTGAAGACTTGGGTTTACTGGCTATAATGAAAATACTCTGTTCCTTCTTCAACTGCAGTTCCTGTCACTGATTTCAGGAAAAGAAAAAACTGTATTGAAAATGTTCACAAAAAAGCTCAAAAATCAGAAGACAACCAAAAGTAGTTCAAAAGTCATTTTATGAATTTCAAACCACTCTGGGTCACAACTGGCTGCATTGAATTAAATGTTATTGGAAAAAGACACTTTCATACATGGTGGCTGAATAGTATTAAGTGACAAAATGCAATGAAGCAGAGAAGTCAATTGATGCAATACAATACAATATTTTCTTCTAATGAGATAGTTATCGAGTTCTTAAAGTAGATAGACTAATGTGAAAGAATAAACATTATAGTTAATAGCTGTCAGTAGAGACATCAGCCTCACTGAAGAAGGAAAATTACAATTAGAGTGAGAATATAGGGGAAGGAAAGAATCCAGTCCATTACTGCTGAAGACATAAGTTAGACTATATAAGCCCTTTCATTACGTGCTTAGAACCCACCTCAAGTTAATTTTCCTTCCCCTCCCTAGTACTCTTTCTGGAATTCTTTCACAGTGAACACTCTTCTAGTGGCATTACACTTCCTTCTAATGACAGGATTCAGTTCACACATGGATATTTTATCTCTACTTTGTTTTGTACCAACTTTAACCTTTATGTAAAGGCTGAAACAGTGGATTTAAATACCAATATACATCTTAGGTATTCAGTATAAAAATTTACACCTCACTGACACGATTAAAATGCTGGGTGATTGGGGGCTCTTCAAACAGCTTGGAGTAAAATACTGGGTTCAATAAAATTAATGGCAAAATCTGATTCTGTTAAGACTGAATCTCATTAATGCTTTCCAATCAAGATCTCTTGACATAGATATCCAATTAGGATAATAAAAAAATAAGGAGCAGTTACAAGACAGAGAACACTGAGAAATTATGGGTGGATTCCCTTCTTTCCGTCTTCCAATTGTTTCTAGTTGCCACTGAAACATCAATAATGCAGGAGATCTATAAAAAGAAACAATGGAGCAAAAGCATATTAAGTATATTTAGACTCTTCTACATTAATGAAAGCTGTTCACTTCTTTCAATAGCACTATGAATTCTTTGTTCCAGTGGAAAAATAAACAAATAAATAAAACAAAAACATTTTAACTATTTTAATAGGTATTTTGCTAAACACCATCAAACAATTTTCAGCTACATGTGTAGCTATTTTACGTCTAGAAACAAGTTTAAATCTACAAAGTACTTCGTAAAGTTAAAGTTAGAAGCCCCACTCTGGCCTTTTCTAGCTATCATGTTAAACTAATGGGCATGATGAATTTCTTTATTGTGTTAGACTTGGAACACTAGAGAAGCTACAGTTGCTTAAGATTCTTCTGTCCTCAGTCACTCATAACTTTTACTAAATATCACCAAATGCATTGTTGTAACATTTTAAAGCTCAGTTTCACCTTAAGAATCATTTCTTGGGCTGTTGAGAATTCATAGGCAGAAGGTAATATTCATAAAACACACATACACACAAAAACTCTTACAATGAAACATAGGTTTCCTTTGTTATGATCAAAACTGAAGAAAGAATGTATGTCCAGAGAGTCTAAATCTTTTTGTCCAATTTAAACTGACATCACCTCCTTAGAAAGATCTTCCATGTAGAGAAAAAATATCTTATATCTCAATGGAAAAGACATCTAAGCAATTAATCTATAAAGAACAATGACTCTATCTTTATCTGACAGCTGGGACAAAAAGTGAATTCTCCTAGCAGACAGGAAAAATGATGGGATTATTCACAAAGGAATGAAAATACTGTTTTTTCTCTAAATGAGCCTGTCAGTGCAAAACAACAGACTAGAGCTAAATGTTACAATGGAAGATCTTCAGGAATAGGTATTGCAGATATAATCACCATTCCTTCCAAACTGCAAGCCAGAGAGTCAACAGTAGAACTATTATCTCTATAATTACATGATAGCAGAAAACTTAGTCAAATAGTACATCAGGTAGCATACTCAATCATTTGAAATTTTCCTTTTACAAAGAAGTAAACAAGCAAGTATATAAACTGGCCAACAACTCTCTTATTCTGATCCAGTCACTTTCACAGTTCTGAAGGCCTAAAGCAAATAGTGTAAACAAATCAATGAATTAACGTATCCAACTAGGATGACATCCAAATTCTAATATTAACACAGAAATGCAAATTTCCATTAAATTAACCCATTAAATTAAGAAAAGTACTTGTAATCAGCTAATTATTATTTAAGGCCCAAGACTCTTATCCAGATAAATGAATAAAATGTCATTTTTCATTTTCATTTCTTATTTTTTGGAGGATTGTCTACCAGGCAATGGACATTTAGCAAGTTTACTCTTCTAAAACATATTTTCTAATTACTCTTCATAAAAATGCTTAAAATTCTGTTCTCTCCCTTTAAGGGTAAGTAGCTGTTTAGAGGTTTCTGTGTTTAGGAAGGAAGGACAGCCTTTAAAATCACTCAGGGTAAGGCATCAAAAAACTGTCATGAGCACTGTTTGTACAATATGCCTCTGTAGATTAGTATGCTGCACACTGATTTAAACAGGCTCAGGACTAGTCTCATTAAGGTTGAAGGCAAAACTGCTTTGATGTTACTGGAGAAATGCTGCGTTCTTTACATCCTTTAATATTTAAAATATGTGAAATCTAAGAGATAAGAAAGTGTTATCCTCATAGTATGTGATAAATGTATTTAATGATGTGCGGGGCATGACAGCTATAAGGTACTCTACAACAGTGGAGAAGGTACTCTGCAGTTCTGTTCTTGGCTTTGTCCAGACATACTAGTGTCTAGTGTGACTTGAGAGTATCTGCATTATCAGAGAACAGCAAATATGTCACTGGTCCTGCTTTTCTGGAACATTACCTAAAGGTCAAGCAAGACAGACAACACAGTTTAAACAGCACCAGGTACTTAGGCGCTTAATGAAAAGCACCCATGCAGAGAGAAGGAATTCAACTCCAAATTAAGACATCAGAATCCCAGCATCTGCCTCAGAGAGCCCCATACATACGAGTGCCTTGACAACTTCCCCCCTCATTAAAATCTGGAATAGAATACAGTTACCAACACGGAAGAGCCTACTGCCATCCGAGATGACGTAGGACACATAGCCTGGCTTCTAATTGCTAACGTAGAAAGAAGCTTCCATAGGTCCTGTGTTATTCCTAACTGAAGTCAACTTTGAACTACTGTTGCCAGTAGCCAAAAGAGAAGTCTACTGAAAGGAACACTTCCAGTTTAGTCTTCCCTAACGTACATTTACCAGGGTCTTTTCAAGTTCAATTTTGAAAGTCCCATTGCTGTAGATTTTAAAACTTGACTTTACAAGATGCCAGCAAATACACAATAGTAAGCTATCCAGCACTGGCAGAGAAAAAGGCTCTTTAAAAGTCTTTCTCCATCTCTAATATCAATGATTTTATGGTTCAATAATGACTGATGTCTTTCCTTGGCACCAGGCAATGGGCTGTACAGAGACAAGATGAAGAAAATAAATGAAAAACAAATAAGCAAAAAAATAAACACACACACACAAACACACAAAATAAGGCAAGAAAGAAGCAAGGAAACTTTTCAGAAAAATGGAAGAAAAGAACTTTATAAGATGAACTTGAGGTGCAGATGCCTCAAAGAAGACTCAGTTTCCAATTCTGTACTTAATATGTCAACACAGCAAATTTTTTATTCCTTCACACCTCATCTTCCACTATTAGCTAATTCATAACCAGAGGTATGTGAGTAGTAAGCCTGCCTATCTGTGATACCTAATAAACACATTAATACCAGGAGCAGTGGAAGTCCAGTCTTTTATTACATTTCATAAAAGCCCACATGCATTAAACAAAACAGGTTAGATACTGTGATAGCAAGGTAACATGAATGTTTGTGAAATAATTTAATAGCCACATTTGCTTAAAAATATAACACTTTTTAATGTTGCATTTCACAACATTTATGGTTTGATCTGAAATCCATTTTATTATTTAAATACATTTTGAACAAGACTAATTGATTTTGTATTTGGGTATCAAGAGTTTTCTTATTCAAACTTTCAATCTGAAACAGAATGTGATACATTGCATTTTTCAGTTGTCTTATCACATATTCCATGTAATGCTACTGGCTTCTATTCTCTATCAAGTTCAAGTACTTATATTAGAAAAAAAAAAAAAAAAAAACAAACCTAAAACAAAAGCATAAAAGAATTAAAAGTGTTATTATAGACATATTTGCTTTTTACCTTTTCTGTAGTTTTCTTTTTCTTGAACATCTTCATTACTTTATTATTACACAGATAACTGAACTAAATATTGGATGCATTTTTATGATATTTCCTTACTGTTTTGTTTGTTTGTTTTTATGAAAGCAGTAAAACTGTCCTCAGACAAACGATGAAGAAACATTTGTGTGTCTTAAGCATCACTTCTCTTCTATTGCAAAAGTCAGCAAATATTCTCCAATTACTTTAAGGTAAATTTGTGTAAGCTAAGTTAAAAAGACTAGAGCTCTTGATATCAATATTGACAACCCTGCTACCAATATGGAGATTCATGATGGAACTTGACACACAAACTAGATCTCAAGCCTCCCAGTACAGTGCCTCAATCACTAGCATCATCTTATTTTTTCCTACATATTAGAAAATACATACAACACAGATAGAGATAATAAAAACATTTCCAAGAATGACGCACTGTACAAGTAAGGAAGGACAGAAGTGCCAGAAGCCAGCACTTCACGATTAAGTAAAATTAAAAAGAAAAAAAAAGTAATACAGTTGTTTTTTTTTATATTTTTATATAGATGTCTGTATGCATGTATACACATATATATTTATATACACATATGTAGAGCCAATGAGAAAGAAAGTCTCACTTGCAAAGATCAAAATCTTTGTGTATACTAAGCTATATAAATCTATTGCTAGCAATAATTATTAACTTTCTTGCGTGGAAGACAGATCATTTATTTCATTGGCAATTAAATACATTGTTACTATTCCGCACAGCGTGTAAAACACTGTATATAGGCAAACACAATCTGTCAGTTGCTCTGTGAAGACAGCGGGTCAAAGCAATTTCCTAGAAGAAACATCACGCAACCAAAGTCTGAAGTAAGAACAAAAAATCTGACAGGATCATCACATTCAGATCCGGACACAGTACAAGAAGGAAGCAATTTCCTCTTTGGTATGTTTCATAAAAATCTATTGTCACATTTAAAGGAAGCATGCTCCTTCCCAGTGAAAAGGATGTTTGTTCTCATGTTTTACTATCTATTTTTTAAAGAAATTGCTCATTTTCCCTCTGCCTTTGAACTGATAATTTTCTGGAAAAGGAAGCCTCCCCCTCGCCAACCTGCATTTCACACTTGTAAGTGGAGATTTGGCAGCAAACAACAATTGGGATCAATGAAATAAAAGGACTGTGTCTCTACAGGCTCATGTGGAAAAATACAATAAAAAAGATCCTGAGTTTAGCATTTCTTTCTAAATGATCTATCCAACCACAGAAACAGTTCAATCATTTCTCAAATGTAAAAATGCAAAACATCACCTCCATGTACTAGACGTGCCATGTGAACAAGAAAAGCTGATGAAAATCCATACCGATTTGACTTACAGCAGTTATTTTGTTCCCCATACACACAGCCTGGTATGAACAATATTGGTGAGTCAGTACAATTTGAGGCTCAAAGTGGGGGGTACCAGTCCCAGAGGGAGAAGCAAAGCCACTTGTAGACCATGAAGTAGCAACAGAGAGACAAATCACCTTCTACCCTAGCCCTAGAGTGACAGACATTCTCTTAAGACGCAGCCACAGGGAAATTGTCCCAGCCTTGCTCTCAGTGTACAGAGGCGTCTTCTCTGAATAAACTACAGCACAACTGCTCCAATCTGCAGAGCTATTCCACGCAAGGGTCAATCAAAATATGATCAATAAGGAACTAATAAAAAAGGCAAAATATTAGTCGTCTAGAGTCACAAAACAACCACCAAATCATATGCTTTATGAAAATGTTTTTGCACAGTGTAATAAAGACTGCTGTTTTCTTCAGAGAGAAAGCTGGAAGTGACTTTAATGTTGTGTAAAACTGTTGGGGCTTATTGCTTCAGCACTTCCCTATCACAACAGATTCTAATCCCTGATTTTTCAACCCATTTTCAAATGCTGGGTTGAAGCCTCAGCACTTGGGTTTAGATTGCCTAATGCCATGCATTTAGAATCAACAGGAGATAAGTTCCCTCATACTCTGAAGTCTAGATCTTGAAATTAATAGGAGATTTTAAGCATGACAAAAACATGTGTCCCAGCCCATAAGTCAATTATGTACTGTAATACCTCAAAAAGTATGCTAGAACTATTATAATCACAGCTGAAGTGCAGATAACTCCTCAGCTGGTATAAAACAGCTGCTAATATATAAACATTATGCCAGTAGTTTCAGACAAAAAGTAAAACTACAGAATTACTATTTTTTTACTTCTGTAATTTCTGTCAATTTTAATACATCATAGAAATAAGTTGTTACCCCTTAATTGCTCTTACTGTACAACAAAGATGCTTATAATGAATGATGATAAGCAGGAACATGAATGAATAGTTGCCAGGCAACCAATAAATAAAGGTTCCAAATAGCGTGACCTCTCTTTAAAAGATAAAGCTCTAATCATAATTATTTTTCAAATCCCTTTCTGTGCCAAGTAAAATCATGTTTGCAGCACTAATCCTGGTCCTCCACATACAAAATGAAACTAAATCTGTCATTTGACATATCACAGTTAACAAATTAAACAGATTCAACCTGCTCCTTCAGATTATGGTCAACAGTGTGGTTTGAGGACAGCAAACAGGTTAGACAACAAACTGAAATCTGAAACAGGACAAAGCCTCAAACAATTTAATGAGGGTAACTTAAAAACTTACAATGTTGCATTAAGGACCTTCAAAAGTATCTACATGAAGTTCTTTAGGTTTTAGTTCCAAAGTCATGCATGAAAGCAGAAAGATGTGACAGTCTTTAAAATACTGAGACCAAATGCAGTTTGGATTCTTTTTAAATCTACATATCACATTCTCTCTTTACAAACTCTTACAATTCAGTCTTGCTGAGTACATAAGGAAAGGTGCCTAGAGCTAGCACTGACCTTTTAGATAGATTCAAATAAAACTGACAAAGAACAGCATAAATCTTAAATCAGTTAAAGAAGATGGTGTAGCCACTCTGAAGAAGCAATGAATGGGTAGGCAGATTTACACTGTTCCACTGCAGGATGTCTTCTAAGTAATAAAAGAGCAAAATGCTTTTTGGTGGGCTAATGAAGTTTGTCCTTACTTTAATATGATCTCATGTCAGAAAACATTTGGAATACATGTTTTGGCAGGCACTTTTCTCTATATAAGGCAATTACATAAATCTTTTTGCTTATCTGTTTTCTTTCTTTTTCCTTAGTAAAATGGTGAACCACTAATGCCTGTGAATGCTCAAACACTAAGCAATCAAAGATTTGCAATAGGAAGATAAGAGTAACGAATTATAAAAAAATCTGCCTTGCATCTAAGGTATAACATGCTAGGCCATTGGTGAACTCTTTGGAATGGGGGCCATTTTTTCAATCTGTATTTGAAGAAAACACAGGTAAAAGAATCTGTAAGGATCCCTGTAACCTTTTAAATGCAAAATATTTCTATACTTCATAATAGAAAATTATTATTTTTTGTAATAATATTTTTTCAAAATCATAAGCAGATAATGCGTTCTGCTAATAAGGAGCCTCCACATATATTTCTGAACATCAAATGAGAGTCTGCTTATAGAGTAGCTATATGCCTTTTGTGGTAGAAAAGCATTCTGTCGTGAGTCAGGAACAAAACTTATTTTCACAAAAAGACAATTCATTTAGTAGATATTCAATGGCAAGACTCAGAACTAAACTGAGAATCATGCATATTGTTTGCATCTAAAAAAAATGCAAAGGACCCTTTTTAGGACACATGGCACTATTTAAATCAAAAACACCTTAATTGCTTCTCAATATTAATTCTTGAGCTTGCATTTTAACAAGTTACAAAAATACAGTGTTGTGTTTGCAAACCTGTAAACCAAGGCAACTAGCTGACGAGTGTGTAAAGGTGATATATGAAGAGTTTCTCCCTCCCAAATGTTTATTTCTTTTCAATTTCCAGCTGAAGAACTGTACTGTTTTTAAGCTTAAAAGACCAGAGCTTACGGAAGAAAAGGTCATGCATTACCACTCAACAGGAGCTGGATGCTAACTGTAAAGTTTATTAATAATGAAAACAATGAGGTTCTCAGCTACTTATTGCCATGGAGAAAATCGGTGTTTTCCTGAAGTTTTGACTCTACTGTATTTTGTTTCACAATATAAAATTTATTTGTCGCAGTTCTGAAAATGGGAGGAAGTAAAAGAGTTTATTGCTTTAAATAACAACTGTTTACACTAAAATAAGACTCATTTCAAGATCTCCCCTATGGATTCAGCTCTATATTTTTTGCATTAGAAGCAAAACCATTATTTAACTGTCTGCTTAAAAAGAGAGATGATGAAGCATGCTTCGTAGTATTTACAAAATCACAGATAAAGTGAATGAAATTTGTTCTGATTCTAAAAATGCTTCTTTTACTCAACAGGCTTTATGCACACACCCAGCTGATACAGTTGCTCTCAGGAACAAAAATACCCAGTATTATAATCCAATATGAATTTTATTCTAGATTCAAAATGACTTCTGACTGAGAAATTATTGTTTCAGTAACCATTTTTCCCTTTATTAATGGTAAAATTGCTTTCTAACTTTTGTGTCAAATATTTAATAGTATTAAATATACACATACTTGAAATTTAAATATATGCATAAACTAATGGATTATATCAGAAGATGAACACAGAGGTTTATACCAGTTCAAACAATACAACAATGTCGGCTTTAGGAAAACATAAAAATATCTATCCAGTGAAAAATTATATGTTGTCATTCCCAGTAATACACAAAGGCATTATCATGAAACAGCATGAGCTACTAATACCATAGTGAGAAACTCAGAGAGGGAAAAAGAATCCTTGGTTGGCTCAGAATATCACCACCTATCTGATAACAGGAACAAAACATCTTGAGTTCGCTTGCTTCAATTTTATGATTTCAACTTTTATTTTAATAACTTATTATTCCATTAACTATTTCATTAATGGACATTTTCTCCCATTACTGTAAGAAAATAGTTGAACGTAGTAAAAAAAAAAAATTACATCCATAGACATATTCTTCCATTACTGGAATTACTTAATGATGTTATGGTTTTGGAGCAATAGTTCAGCACTGAGGATAGGGAGCTAAAAACATGCTCCTTACTTTTTTATCATTACATCAAAATGCTAATGGTAAACAGTGTACTTTGAAAATTAATGCAAAATCCTTCAACAAATAACAGTATGCAAATTTTAAGCTTCATCATGATCACTTGAGCTAACCGTTTACAATGATCTCTCATTCAGCTTTACCACAGTCTCTCACTGTAGGTGTGTCCCTCCCAAGTGCTGTACTTCATGGCCCAAACCCCACTCAGCCATGTGTATCTCATACATGAATACTGCATATATGAATGCATTTCAGAACGGACAACACAGCTATCAGTGAAATCCTGAGAACTTCATCCATGTAGATGTTTGGTTAAAAGATTTTACAGAGAGACAATAACATTAAAAAGAAAGAATAGCAATGTTCACACAAGTTTATAAACTTGAGCTTAGAGCTTCTCTTTTAAAAGACATTTTTATGTAATATCTTTAAGCTACAGCAGTGTCTCCTAAGAATTACTCTGGCTCATAGCCCAGCAAACCTGCACTGAAACAAATAAAAACTCAAAACTGCTACACAAATGTTTCTTTTCAATCAGGAATATGGATTAGCAGCAACAGAATAGTAAGGGGAAATAAAGGACTCTGCATTTTATACCGTTCAACAGGTGTTATCTGTACTACATTTAGAAACAGGGAATAACAATAATAATAAAATCCCCTTTCCAACCATTCTAAGTATTTGTTTAGTGACATTTAATTCGTCTAAATACACAACACTTCTTTCATGAAGTCTACTTTGTGTGTTTATTATTGTTGCCATAATAAATGTTTGTCATACATTCACAATTACTCTCAAATAATATTGTACGTGTGTTGACAGAAAGCACTGTATAGTATAATACATACAATGCTACTGCCAGCACTTTTGCCTCAAATTTCCTATGGGAAAAGGAAGTAGTAGTTTTGCTGCTCAACCAAAGGAAGCTGCATTTTCAGTGCTATCCAAACAGTGTAATTGTTGTTCTGGGGCAAATCTCAAGTCTGTCTAGACAGGATTATGTCACAGAGAGTGGTCAAAAATGATGGCCTAGGGAAGAGTCCCACATTAGGATGACATTTGAATACTACAGTAATTCCCCACAACCAGAACACTCTTCTGGTTACCACCAATCTGTGGATCAAAGACCATATTATGAAAAGAAATCAGGAGAGCTGGCATCTGAAGAAATAGGAACAAGAGGCATACTTCAAATGGAAGAAATATATGCTCTCATTACATGGACTATTTCATTCCACTCAGCAATGTTTCTTGGTCTTGGTATTGTCTTTCACTCTCAAAATGTGCTGTTTGCCATATGGAAGAGGTGGCAAAAATGAAACCATTCCCCTTCTTCCCTCACAAAACCTCCCTCTGACTGGAGTTGGCCTCCTGTTCCAATTCACTTGACTAAACCAATCTTTTTCTCCTCCCACACTAGCTCCATCTGCTGCCCGTCTCTCCAGCAGAGCCAGATGCCAGCAAAGCAGACTACTGTGGGAGGAGAAAGTTCTGTTGCTGGAATTTCTTCCCTATACCCTGCAGGGGGCCAGCCTGTGAAGCCTAGGGAAGCTACAGGGAGCAACTTCCTCTCTTCCACGCGGCTTCCCTCTGCTCATCAGTAAAGAAGGCAGCTGAGGACAGGAGCAAGAGGATAAAACTTTACCGCGCACTCTGAAATTTGCAACTTCTGTATTTATATCATAACAGTCTTCCAACTGGACTTCAGATTCAACCCAGCACAATACACGTATAAGAAGACACACGTCCTGCCCTGAGGAGCTTACACTGAATCAGAAGCAGAGATGTGCATTTATTTGTGATAAGGAATGAGAAAGAGTGACTAGAGTGTAAATGGTAGACTATAAAAAGGGTAGGATTTACAATCAGGACAGATCTTAATGATAGAGTAAATGACTATACTTTCTGGAGACAAGCTGAGATTATATGTCACTAAGCAGAAAGGAGTATTGTATCTGACATGGGAAAATACCAGCAAAGAGGGAAAGGTTGGAAAGAAAGCAGAGAAGGAAAGAAAAAGTGATTTTTTGTTATGTTTGAGGTGATCCTATATGAGTCAGAGGAAGAGGTAAGGACTTCAGACTACAAGGGACGAAGAAGCATCTGCAGAAGCAGTCTTGCCACAGTAGCAAGAATGAGTATCACTGGGCGAGAAAAGATCACAACATAAAGCAAGTCAGTGTACATATGTGCGAAACATAGTAAAAAAGGCTTCATTTCTATGAGAGAAAGCATTGTGAAAACATCAGACGAGGGAGATGAGAAACAGGAATGGGTAAGGGTGTTGTACGTGCGCAGCAGAAAGTTTGGAGTGGGATTGGCAGGACAGAAGTGATAAAAGGATAACAGATCTAAAAGAAAAGTGATAAAATGCATGTGAAGTTGAAAAAGCACATGTAAAGAAACACATAACGAGAAAGATGAAATATAATAGCTGGGGAAAGAGAGAAACACATCACACTGAGATAGATGAGGAAGAAGGGCTGACAACAGAATGTGTGACAGAAAGGAAATAAGGGGAAAATAAGGGGAAAGAAGGGGAAAGAAGACATGCTAATAAGATAAAAGTCAGCAAAAGATCATTACTTAGGTCAAATTATGTACAAAACACCAAACTGGAAAACTGGGACTGTACAAAAAAGTGACTGGAAATGGATGTTCACTGAATTGTGTCTGTGAACTCCTTGGGTCTGCCCCATTTATGTTCCCTATGTCCTGATCTGCTTTTTCACTTAGAAAGCAATGTTATTTCCTGGTCCTTCACACCCGCTAACTTTTGTGTTATAGTTGCACCTCTATGCCATTTGTTTCACCGTTTCTAGTGGCAACTCTTTGTGTTAGATTTAAACGGGTAATGCTCTTATTTTGTCGAATACTTGACCACAAAGAAACATGCCCAAAATTTCAAGTTTCTTTCCTCCACGTCCCCATAACACTCTCTTCCATTCATTCTTCTTTAAAAAAAAAAAAAAAGAGAGAGAGAGAGAGAAAAAAAAGAAGGAAAGAAAGAAGGGTGGGGAAAACTCAGCTATACAGCAGTATCGTCCGTCCCTGAGACTTCCCCGAGCTGCTCCCCAGTTCCTCCCAGCAGTGCTCGGACTGAGGCTTCTCGTCTCCCACGGGAGAGGGCAGGGGAGGCAGGGCAGGGCAGGGAGGGATCTCCCTCCGAAACGCATCCTCGGGCGGGGAGGGATCGCGCTGCCGGCTGCGAGAAGGGAAGCCTGCACGGCCGTGTGCCCTGCATGCTGGCTGACATGGCTGGCAGGTTTATTTCATTTCGGAGATACGGAAAAAGGATGGGGGAATGGGAGAGGAGAAAGCGCACGCTCGCACACACGCACCCGGCTGCTCTTACCTCCACATTGAAATACTGCTCCGCTTTGCACACTGTAGCACATAAAATCCAAAGGCAGGTTTGCAAGAAAAATACTCTGGATTGAGACACGAAATCCAACCGGCTTCCAGTGCTGAGTGTGAGTACGATCATAGTGAACTGTGCTTCAATGGATGGAAGGTCTATCTCTCTTCTCCTTAAACAGACACACAAACAAACCAGCACCCTCCCGTGTCGGTGAGGAGCTCGTAGCGCAGGTTCACCCACAACAGGGGAGGAGGAGGAGGAAGAGCAGGAGGAGGAGGACCAGACACTTCCCAGATCGGGCGGCGACAGAGGGCTCAGCTCTCGCTCATCCTCACCGCCAGTCCCGTCAGGAGGGAATGTGGCGTCCGAGTGCACCGCAGCTCCTACACAGCTCCTCTGCCCAGCAGCAGCAACCGCCTCCCGTGCCCTCTCTCCTCCTCCTCCTCCTCCTCCTCTTCAGCCTCCTCCCCCTCCTCTTCCCCCTCCCACTGTGCCTCCCAGCCAGTCGCTGGCTCGGCTCGGCTCGGCTCGGCTCGCCCCTCGCCGCTCCCCTGCTCTCCACAACGCTCAGCCGCCATCTCCGTGGCCCCGCCCCGCCGGACTCCTGGCAGGCACCTTAAAGGCAGTGGGTCCGCCAGGCGGCCCTGCTTGCTCTCTCGATCTTATTTACTGCTGGCTGCCGGGGAGAAGCGCTCCTTTCTTCTTCACAGAACGCACCGAAGCAGCCGCACGAACGGCTTCCAGGCACCCCTTAGCCCGCCCGGCGCCTCCCAGTCCCTTAAAAGCAAGGCAGTTATCTTTTGAGAAGTAGTAGCCTAGCCAAAAGTAGTGAGATTCAAGTGAAATTTCTTAAGTGGTATACATTTTTTTTTACATGCTAAGTGCTTGATTGTGGCTTAGTTTCGAAGGGACCTTAAAGACCATCCAGCTCCAACCCTGTGCCATGGACAGAGTTGCCACTCACCAGATCAGGCTGCCCAGGGTCCCGTCTAACCTGGCCTTACCTTCCTCTGGGGATGAGATATCCATAACATCTCTAAGCATCCTATTCCTGTGCCTCACCACCCTCTCGAGTAAAGAATTTCTTCCTAAAACCCAACTTAATTTTCCCCTTTTTTACTTTAAAGCAGTTTCCCCTCGCCCTGTTGCTATTAGACCATGTAAAAAGTTCGTCCCCCTCAAGCTCCCTTCAAATACTGGAAAGACTGGAAAGGCCTCCCCAGAGGTCTCTCCAGACTGAACAAGCTCAACTCTGTCAACCTTTCTACATAGGAGAGGTCTGGACATCTTTGTGGCCTTCCTGAGGACTTGCTCTGACAGCTTTGCATCCTTGTACCAGAGGGCCTAGACCTGCCCACAGTACTCCAGAGTGGGCCCTCCCCATGCTGAACACCTCTCTTTTAATGCAGCCCAGGATATAGTTGGCTTTCTGGGCTCCTAGTGCACATTGCTGGCTCACGTCCAGCTTTTTGTCCACCAGATCCTGATTTGAAAGATGTTTTCTGTTCTTCAAATTGTCAGTGGAGTGTGTGATGAAATCATGAAACAGAAAACTGGTAGTGAGCTAGAAGGATCTCTTCACTCTTAGTGGCCAGTATCGGAAGTTGAAATGATCCTTACAAATTAATGTCTTGAACCCATCAGGAAGAAACTTAATACAAATACTGACAAATGCAAATTATGCTTGGGAAATAAAATCTAAGAGTATGATACTGGCAAAACTGCATGACATCAGAAAAGAATCTGAAGGATGTAATGGACTGTAAATATGAGTCAGCAACATGCTACAATCGAAGGGAAAAAAAAAAAAGACAATACAACCTTATTATTAAGTGTCTTGAACAGATGGATGATTTTTCTGCTAGGGATCAGTGAAACCAGCTGTGTTTGGTCTCAAACTAGAGAGAGGCCAGAGGAAAACAATATTTAGAAAGTAAGACTTGGAAAATTTGAAATAACTCCATTTCTTTAGTCTGAGAAAACTTAGGATGAAGAGTCTATTTCTATGGAAATAGTGCTGTGGGATGGACAAAAATTTTAATTATTTCTGCATTTAGGATGAAGGAAAAAAATGAAGCAACTAAATTGTCCCAGAAGTTCAAATTCAGTGTTTGGTAAAACTTTCTAAAATATGTAGGGAACAGCATTTGGACCTGGAGACCAAGTGGTGTGAATGTGAAATATTTTTAATTGAGAAGTTCGATAAGCAATAATATTATACCTGTATCCTCTCTTCTCAGTGTAGTGGATTTGTAGCAGATTGAATTATGTGATCTTGTAAACTTTTTTCTTTTGTTACAGTATACCAGTATTATTTTTTCTTTTACTACTCTGTGAATTAATAATTGCTTATTACTCAGGTATCACTGTAAGAATTATTAAGTGATGATTATTTACTCAATGGATTTGGTTGAAAAGAGATGCCTATATTGTCCATTTTGTTTTCCCTCCTCTCCTAAGGGACCTTCTTGTTCACACTTTCAGCCAGTGCTGCCTCTATATTTGCTGCTGTATTTTGCAGGGTCTGTTGTTAGCCTAATACGAAGAACTGCAACCTGAAATAGAAATAGATATGTTCCTGTAACTGGAATTTCATTCATCTTCCCTGCCAGTACTGCTGGCTATTTGTTGTGAAAAACATGAAATTTGACTTGAATTTGGCTACCTCCTTCCTTTACACTGTATCCATTAGAAGGAGAAAGAAAAAATGGTATGAATAGAACAGTGGAGAACAAAACCACACAAGTATTTTGTGTGTGAGAGAGAAAGACAGAGGGACCACACAGGTGAAGAAAGAGATTGGCAGGGAACAAGAGCAGCAACGTGTGGATTTGAGTGCCTCAGAAAGAGATGAGGTATATGAAGGACAAAGAATATCTTCGAAGTGAAAAATATCATTCTGGAATACTTATATGAGGGAAGAAACACCAGCAGTGACGGGAAAGAGCCTTGAATATTTATGAGAAAGCTGTGGGCAGGAATATACAGGAGTAGTATCTGAGCCTCTCAATCGTTCAAGAAGGTAGAAAGAGATAAAAGAATTTTAAAACTCCATACAGAGAGCTTGTTTATAGATATCTGTATATGGGAGAATGTGAAAAAATGAAGGCAGAGAAGAGCAACAAAGATGAAAGAAAAAAAGAAAGGAGGAAAATGCAACTATAAAGAAATTTTAGCTATTTGTTGAAACATCGAATGATTCAAGGCCTGTACATGTGTTTTGCAGATTAATATCTTTATACAATACCAATACGATTTTTTTTTCTGTTCTTGTCAATATCGGTTGCCAGCTGTAACCAACTGGTGTGCAGGTTTATATGGAAGCAGAACTGAAAAACTGATCTTTCCATTTAGTCCTATGACTTTTAGTCATTTTGAAAGACGAGAAAAGATCTTTTTCCTCTGCTCCCAACCAGCGCATTTATTAGGTCAGTTTCTTTGACTCTGTATCTTTTATGGATGACTGTAGTCACAGCTTCAGAGTGGATAGAGTGATTACGAGAACCAGGTATAGGCATCATTAAACAGTCTCGTATCCAGCCCTAAACACAGGGCAAAAATGTGCTTTATTTTATATACGATTCTGAATAGAAATTCACATGATAAATTAAAAAAAAAAAAATCAAATAGCACACATGGACCTTTCTGCATTTTGTGGTGCTTAGCTACTGTAGTACTATCTGGAAATGTTTAAAATAATAATTTCATTGCAGCATATAATGAACTGCAACATCTGAGAGTAGACATCACTCATCTTGTATATCTACAAACGTACGTATGTTTAGGACTAGATCAGAAAAGATCTTCTAAACACCTGGCCTTTTTTATATAGAATGAGCTTTTCTTAGAGAGATGTTGACTATTTGAAAGATCCCACAGCATGTGAAGGCAACAAGTTTATTGCATTTAGTATGTATTGCTCCAAGGACCGTGCTCGTATTGTCTTGTGTTCAGATTGCTATGGTTTCATTGTAGGCATAAACCTGTGTAGTCAGCAAGTAGAACTGTCTTATACACCCAGTGCTCTTTGTTGTGACTTACAGCTCCACCCATGGCTTTTATGAAGAATCTGAGTAAAGACAGGAGACAAAAATATTGTGAAACTTCACACGTAATTGTTATATAATCACAAGGAAGATTCCTAAAATCATAAAATTCAGTAATAGTTCAGCATATTTGGTCTGCAACTTTCTTCAAAATGCTAGTGAAGTCAGAGAGGAAGGAAGTCTGAAAGTAGAAAAATAGTATAGCCTTAAGTTGGATTTTTAATTCTAATAGGATCATAATGTCATGGAATAATTTAGTTTTAAGAGGGCCTCTAAATATTCAGGTACAACTGTCTGCACAAAGCAGAGTCAACTCAGATGAGGCTATTCTGGTGCTTGTTCAGGGGGTTACAAAGCGAGTTAATCTAAGCATCATAACCTAGTCTGCAACACAATTTCCCTGTGTCAGAGAGCTATTTTAAGTGTAAAATATCTTTTGTGAGGCATTTGTCTGGCCTTCGGTTATTTTGTTCTGTGTGGTGACATCAATTTCAGCAACTAAAGCAATATCTCCTTATCTCTTGGAAGTAGAAGAGAGCACCAAGAGAAATAGGTATAGAACATACAATTCAGCAGCTGAAGACTGAGAGAAGTACATTTTTAAGACAAAGAAGATAGTGCTAAAGAAAAATGGCTCTTCTAAGAAAAACATCATGAACTACACAATAATAATAAAAGTAATCTCTTTTTCAATAATAAAATCTTCATGAAAGCATTTTTAGTAACGTGAGTTAGTGTGGGTTTAGTGAACAATGTATCTGAAAATGGCACTGAAGCAGCCAGCTCCTTACTTATTTACTTTATGTAAGTATTCATATCAAACTTTATTTTCTCTACTTCATAACAACTTTCATGAGGCTGTTTTCCCTTGTACTCCTAATGCATTCTCTCCATGCTTTCTGATTTTTGGCTCAGCCTCCAGGGCTAGAAGGGCCTACTTAAGCATCAAGTCTGTCAGCAGTTTCCCAACATGTATACTTCATCCTAAAAGGCTTACGAGTGGTCCAGCTATCTTTCTGTCTGTTCTGGTGATTGCTCAGCAAGTTTACAGTAATGCCAGGATGGCAGTCTGGTGATTGTTGTGAGATCTGAACAATTTATTTTGAGTATTATCTATTTCATTTTACAAGGTGTCCTGAATAGAATACTGATACTTTTAAAAGCTAGGAAAGGAACATGATAACACAACACAAATAAATGCAGAGTAGCAACAGGTGAGTCAAACCAACTAGAGATAACTATAGCATAGAGTTCTGAGGAATTACACTGCTTTAGCCAATGGCTTGTGAGGACTTTTGGAATTTCTGAAGAGTTTGTTCAAAAATAAACTAAGAGATGTCTTTCATAAATACTATGTTTCTGGTATATCTAAAGGTCTAGTTACTAGTGATTTCTGCGACTTAAACACAAGGATCTACATAGGTACATATGAAATTGGACCTTAAAAGAAAAATTTTCCCATGTTTTTTACTGCTGTAACCTGGCTGGAAATTCAACAGCAGCCTGGGTTAAAATAGACACATACAATCCCTTAAAGGTCATTTTAGTCTATAGGATTACTGTATGACATTTTGGATCAAGAAGAGCAGTTTATAGAAAAAGATTGCACTCTGCTTGTAAATAGAAAAGAGTGTTTATGATAGAAAGTGTGTTTTTAAAGAGCTCACTTGTAAACATAGGATACCAGCCTGCAAGAAACAGGAGGCTTCACCCAAGGTTAAACTTACTTACTACACCATTATGCAATATCTGCCATCCAAAGTGGGGGATACCTGTCAGATACAGACAGATGTTCAAATGAGTTTGAGAAAAGTCACACAGATGATTCAGTTTCCACTTGTCTATATTCCCCCAGTTACAACATGATTTCCTCCCCATTTTGTTGCCAACCATGTTAGGTTTATCTTAGTATCCTTTTTCTATAGTTGTTGAATTTTTACTCACTTGGGAAACAGTGGTCAGATCAAAGAAGTCTATAAAATAATGCGTATTCTCTTGAGACTAGTATTAAAGTCCTGTTTACAGTTTCAACTTTGCAGCTTGAGTGCTGATGGACTAATAAACAACGTCTAACAATTATATCAATGCTGCTTTTAAAGAGTGGAAATGTTGAGGCATAGATGTGTTTTTACAAGCCCACTACACCTAAAGTGAAAAAGCAGGAAAGGCAAAGGGATGGTAAGAGTTGGAAAATGAATTCTATAGAGTGGAAGGGCAGACATAGTATATGAAAATGCATTACACACTTTCGGGATCCAATTCCTCCGTACGTATGGTTTTATTTATCAATTGGGGAATATAAATTTGTACGCGACTTAGTTTTCTTTTGCCCAAACTCCTCTGATTAAAGATTGTTCAATTCCTCTTTTTTTAACACAGCGTACTTCCCAGCGTTAACAGTTTCCTTCTATGCTTGTGGTTGGTTTATAATCTATATTTGTCCTGGAAGGAGAGGATAGGGAATTATTTTAAAGCAATTAAGTGTAAATTGAATTTTGCCCTGTTAACATTTTTCATCAGTCAAGATTCATGGCTTTGCCTGTTCTTTGCTTTTCACACGTCAGTCATGTCTTTAGATTCCTCTTACAAAGAGAATTTGAAAAATTGCATAAAATATGATATTGTTAGGGTGAAGATGCTGGTGTAGATGTGGTTACCAGGGAGAAGAGTAGAAATTCTATTCTTCAAATCTGATGTCTTCCTGCTGCAGTATTATTGCAGCATTTTCAAAAGGGAGGTGCAGTTCAAACATGTCTGAATGTATGATTGAATTATATATTTGTGTAGAATAGAGCTCAAAAAATAGATTTAAATTCATTATCTTTCCAGTGCTATGTCAAGGCAAGATTATGATAAGGGAAAAAAAAGGAAAGATAAAGTACAGAAACACAGTTGAAGGTTACTAGCCTTGAAAAGTCTGCTTATATGTGGCTACTGGTAAAGGTGAAATTGGCAGCAGTTACATATATTGTGGTCTTTTACAGAGTTCCATTGATTCTGTTTGATGTGGCCTGCAATACTTCTAATTCAGGGGCAGGAAGGTCACAAGAAAACTACTGAAGATTTCTGTAACATCACCTCTCTCCAGTTTTGCTCTTTACCATGTGTGATCCCAAACACAATCCTAGAACTTGTAATGCTTTATACTGCCTTGAAGAAATCCACTAGATTTACGTATTTTAATTTATATTTCTTTTAATCTTAGTCCAAGACATTAAGGTTTTTTTTATCTTTCTGCTGTCTTCCTTCTGGGATTTTTCTGGTCTTCTCAATTTTATTTTCTACTAACTTCTGTATTGCAAGACACCTCATAAAAGCACAAGTGCTGGCTGTACAGTATTTCCATATCATTAAGGGAACTCCCATTGGAGATCCCAAACATATGTTCTTACTCATGCATAAATGAAGAAGAGGCAGAGTTATACTTAGACCTTTAGCCTAAGATAGTCTACCAAATAGTGCTCTTAGTTTCAGGTTGAAATTTCAAGGCCACCTAACAGATTTGAACACTTAAATCTTATAACTTTTTATGGGAATTGGACAGGTCTACATGTCCACAGGCATATATGAAAGCCCACAAGCTTACACTTCATCTATTTCATTGCCCCATGGTGAAAAGGATTGATGTAAATGTGAAAGAAGGGAAAATAAAAAAAATCACCAAGGTTTACTAATATGGATAATTATTTTTTTAAGTGCATTTATTGCTATTTATTTAGTTGCTTAGATATCACTTGAGTTTTCCTGTGTTTACCTGAAATTGACTGATGTTGCAGTTGTCCAGCTTCTCAAATGCTCTAAAGCTTTTTATTAGCCTGTTCCTATTCAGTGTTTTTACCACTGTTACTGTATTCAGACATTTGTAGTGAAAAGACACCTTCTTCATTTAGTGAGTGTACTTTTATGAGATGTGGGGCCTTTAGCAGCCTTTGTAGCCATCAGCTTTCACTGACCCAAAGGCAACTGAAGACATAATCATTTAGAAAGTTTATTGCATTTTGTGGAACATTTCCTCGTTTGTTAGAATGGGTAACATTTCTAGATGACACAGGATGACAACAGCATCATTAGGTGTACATTTTTTTTCCTTACGACATTCTTACTAAGGTTATTCTGTGAGAATGCATGCGTGTGTGAGACAGTGAGCAAGGCAGAATTCCAAATTTTTTAATGTAGAGGATATTATCACTAATTTTTCATTACTGCCATCAAAGCTGGCAGAAAGCAGAGGGGAAGGTGAAGTTCTAAGACAAACATGCCCACAGAGATACTTGTATTCATGCACATGATGTTTATACATATTTAGAATGTAAAAAAATGAAATGCAGTAGATATGCAAGCTGTGCTTATGAGAGCATGTATATGCATATGGACTAAAATATTATGAATGTTAGATCGCATAGAAGAAATTTTCTTACTAATCATTTGAGCGAGTTCCAGTGTACCAAAACTATTCCATCTGAAGTAACAAATCCATAAAACTACCATTTTTTATTAAACAAATAAGTGAGCTAGTTTGTTCTTTATTTATTATTGCAACTTGGAGACTAGAGTTCATAAAACGATTCAGTTGGAATTTTCTTAATTTATCTTTATCCTGTTTATGCTTAATATTTTACTTTAGTTGTGTTCATCCACTTGCTTCTCTTCTCACTGTTGCAACTTTAAGCTTCATAGTTTAACTTATTCAAAGCACAGGTTGTCATAGGAACATTCAGAAAGTAAAATGTAAGGGTTACATTCTAAATATATACAGAGATTTATATGCACATCACATAAGTGATCGATAATCAAATGAAAATGGCTAATTGTACATTAAGATGAGAAATTCAAATACATCTGTAAGTATATGTTCATAATGAACATAAATAATTATCAGATGACTTACGAAGCGAGGCTCATACAAAAACTTTGCAGTGTTCTGTAAATTAATGTGAATTAAGAATAATATCCTTAAGAATTAAGCTCTGAAATTGTGTCGATAGATGCATTTCTCACATTCAAGTTGGCTTTCATGTCAATATGCTGTAGACTGATACTTTCAATATTTTCAAAAGAACTGATAAATTTTATCACTGACACATATGTCTCAGGAAATCTGTATTTGACCTAAATATCTTTTCATAACACAGTACAATCAAAGTCTTTACTAGTGTATAACAGATTAATGTGTGTCTGATGAGTGAGGCACTAATAACTTTGAAAATTACATGTAGCTTTGGCTTTTATTCACATGAATTTCAGGTAAATGTAAAACCTATGGAACTTAGATCTTTAGTCTAATAAGATTGCTTCTATATCCAAAAGTGTTCTGAGCTGTATTAAGGATACTTTTTTAAAGTTTAAGTCTTTTTCCTAATCACACTATATAGTTCCTTTTTCCCTTTAAAACTGTAATGGTTAAATGGTTTGCCAATGCATTCCACATATTCTTAACATTTTTTTTAAGCACTGTCATGGCTGTATCCTATTCCAAGCCTCAGAAATTTTGAGATACTGGACAGTACTTCATACAGTGACACTTGTCATCATAGCATTGAACTGGTCGCTGGGATATCTCCATTTTCTTACCTTCCCATCAAATCAAAACCATTCATATTTTACATTTGCAATATTTGATGGTTCAGATCCCAAGTTTATTTAGTAACCTTTTTCTTTATATGTTTTAGATTAATGCTTTGTTCCCTGCCAAAGAATTTTCCTGACAGAGTGAAACAAATATTTCCATTTTAACTTCATACATTCACCAATCAGTTTACTGTGATGTTTTCTCTTTGTTGGTTTGTTTGTATCTTTTCAAGTAGGGCATGAATGCATGCAAATGTAGGACAGTTCATTACTAAGCGATGAAAAGAGTTACTTTCTTAATGTACAGGTTTTAGAACTTCTGGTCTGTGACAATATACTGTCCTGTACAGATAAAATTAGCAGAAGTGATTGAACAAAAAAATATTAGCCCAATTCAATTTTAAGTAAGTAGTTTTATGAAAAACTAGAAACTGACAATTCTGTCCCAGCTGACCTATTCATGGAAACTGCTTCTATCAAAGTTTATTCCATATTTTTAATAATGGCAATGAAGGGTATATATACAATGCACTTAGCAAATTATTCTGGAGATCAATGCATGTCAAAAAAAAATCTAAAATTGCATTAAATTTAATGATGACTAATACAAGTACCATGCTTGAGAAAAATGTTTAATGAACAAATATAAAATGAGGAAGAAAAATGCAAGAAATACTGGAAAGAAGTATAGATGTTCTGTAATTTGAATGAAGATTTATGTTACCAAAAAAGGTAAATATCATTCTGAGAATGGTTCAAGGAAAACTGATGATTCTGGGTAATAATTTTTCTTCCTTCTTTAGTCTTGCTACGACCCTAGCTAGAATCTTAGATTTGGGCACCATAAGACAAAGCAAGTAGAAAGGAGCAATGACGTGAACAGAGATTTTAAAACATACACAAAATGATTGATTTTTTTTACTGAGGATAGTATTTAGATAGTCTAGAAAAGAAATCATCTGTGAAACTGTACAAGAATCATAAAAATAATTTATCCCCCATAACTGAGGAATAAATTTGACTACACAGTACCACAGTACATTGACCAAATGACCAACGTGGTGCATTCTCTTTTTAATAACTCTCTAGATGAACATTAAAAAACGGGAAATTTTTATTGATTTAATTATATAGAGAACTTATATTTAACAGGAAGTATGAAGGTTGCTCTGAAAGTAATGTCTGCTATTTTATTATGTTGACCCACAACAACAGAGGTGGAAGGCGGTGATGTGACAGTAGATGTTGAACGCTCCACCAGTGTTCCATTACATTTTGTTGCCGTGTGACTGGTGGCAACAGTGGGGCAGTCTGAGAAATTGCCATCTGACATGGAAGTTAGTATGAAGCAAGGAGGTGTAATTTAATTCTTTCATGCAAAAAAATTGCACCCACTGACATTCATTGACACTTGCTGAACACTTACGGAGACCATACAGTGGCTGTAAGCTCAGTGAGGCAGTGGGTAGTGACAGTGAAGCTGGGTCACCTCCACTGGTGCTGACTTTTATAAGTGTGGCATACAGGCTCTTGTTGTAGCTGGTGAAAATGAATAGGTAATGATGTTGAAAAAGAGTGGTTTGCAACTGAGAATGTTCTCTGTCAAATTACGTTATTAAACTCTTTGTATTGGTCGTATTTTCCATTGAAATAAATATAAGGCATTACTTTTGGAGCAACTGTAATTGTACTCTTCAAGAATAATACATGATAGGGAAATATTTAATTTTCTTCAGTTGGTGCACTGACATTCTGTATTAGAGATTTTTTTTTTCTTTTCTTTTCTTTTTTTTTCCCACTAGGGAAAATCCTCCACTTATGGGAAGTTTTTGGAGCTATTGTGGATCCTGTGGAACACATTAGTGTGCTGACTAATGGAACTACTCTTTGAAACGCTAGTATTCCCTCCCCTTGTTTTTGCTGACAGATGATACATTTTCCTATTGCTCTCAGAATTAAAAGCATTTCATGTAATGATTAAAAATGTACTTGCTTGTACATACTTGCTTGGTATGAGCTTGCCATTCTGAGAAGATGATGACAATAATATGATTGCAATGTAGTTGCAGCATATATAGGTTTGGGAAGTGATCTCATTTTCTGAAACCCATAGCTCACCATAATAGTTACCAGTATAGTCTCAAAACTTTCTTCTACAGATAGGAAAAGGATAAAATTGTCTAGACCCTATGCAGATGACAATAGTCAGACTGTAGCAATTTTTAAGTTGCCTCAGTGCTCTTCTGAAGGTAGAAATTGAAGATGCTGAATCTTTAAAAACACTAATCCCAAAAGCTTGATCAAAAACATTTTCTAGATCATATTCCCTGCATTTTTTAATGAATAAGTAGATAAAGTGTTTCTGATACAAGAAAAGGATAGCCCTTTCTAGCTTTTTTTGTTTGTTTGTTTGTTTGTTTGTTTTTTCTCAGAAATGGTTGTCATGTCTTAGTTGGAGGGGGAAAAAATAAAGAACAAGTTAACTTTCAAGCTTTGAGTCACACTGTTGAAGACCACCCTGCTATTAATGCAGCTATAAATGTCTCATTTCAAAATGAGCAGTGCTACTGCTCACCGTATTATTCTTCTTCTCAACGTTTATTGTAAGAAGTTTTTTCTTATACACTGTAAAGGTCTGCAGCCAAGAAAACTATCAACTTAGGTCCAGTAATGAAGACAGAAGAAGAAACACCTCTGAATGAACACAGAAGAAGAGACCAGTACTGTTTAGAGCAACAAAGTGAGGTATGCAAGGACATGACCTTGTGTTGAGTAACCTGCTCTTTATGCAAGCAATTTTCATTAAGATAAGCTAATGAATGCAGGGAATTATTTCTGTAAATATTCATTTAATTTTTTTAATGAATTCGCTTCAGCATTGTTTTTCTTGATTTTGTTTGTCTATGAATATTCTAGCAAACTAGAATTAGTGTACAGGATCATATTTATTTGGTTAGTTAGATATTTTTTAAAGTTTGTTCAGAGTAAACGCTGGATAATACTTCAGGAAGATGAGTCTTGCACCTGTAAACAAAAACTAGTTATGACAATTCCAGTACATTGCAACTGTAAACTTCATCAGCTTCAGCTGGAGTTTGTTTGACAAAAAATATCCTGGTAACCATATTTCTCCTTTTAAAATGTCTGAGGATGTTAATGCCATTCTTTAGTATTGCCTCTCTTCCTTTGAGCTTCTATCTATAATTAACTGAAGCAGCTCTGGAAGCTTTATTGCTGGGGCCCCAAAGTTTTTTACCTACAATTCTGTTGAAGTGAGAGAGAATATAATATTCTTTCCTGTGTTTCTGATCTCTTCCTATGGTATTCATCCATTTTATTTAAAGAATCTGCAATTGTTCCCACTTCATAAAGTACCAGGTGAGGAACAACCCCCTGATGAGTGCATGTGTAGGAGAAGAATCTTTGAATCTTTCCATTTGCATAGTCCTATTCTAAAAGCATGTATAATATTTTGCCTGTCAATGGAATGCGCTCTCCGATTTTGAAGACATAAAGATTAAGTTAAACTTGCTGTAGTTATCTTGTATCTCTTATATCTGGCCATCAACAGTAAATTTTGCAAGCTGTGCACAGAACAGTAATCCTGGCTCATGAGTAAAACTACCTACCCTTTGTGCTTCTACTATTTCTGTAGAAGCGTGATCAGTTACTTGCAGAGCTCAAATTGTCTGTAAGATAGAGAAAAGAGAAAGTGCACCAAAAGAATAAAGTGCAGAAAAATCATAAAATAAGAGAGGCAAAAGAGAAGCAGATTATCTTAAAGTTTCAGATGCATCCCTTAAGAATTTTAACATTTTTGGACACAATTTCTTTAATCATTTCCTGTTAATGCCTCTGCCTGATGACGGGTTTTTTTGTTGTTGTTTTGTTTTGAGAGATATTTCTGCCTTTTGTGTGAATAGAAGAAGCAGTCTCTTCCATGTTCAGAGCGGTAGGTTGTGATTGTGACATCCATCTCAAGACCACTTTCATACTGCTCCATAAGAAGGAAAAGAAAGAGCAGAGAAACACAAAAACAAGAGAAAAGAGAAAATTAATGTTAAAAAAAATTACGAGCTAAGCTAAATCAAAAAATATCCTTTTCAGTTGTTGACAGGAAATTGATTATATGTACTAAGGATGAGATATTGCTGCATCTAAGAGAAAGAGGGAAAAATGATACCATCTGAGAACATCATGATTGTCCCAATGATAGGAAGAAGCAATGAGATAATAGGATGAGATCAGGAAATGTAATGTAACTCTATGGCTTCATTACTATTTGAATAAATTGGGAGAAAAGATTTTTAGTTTGTTGGTTGAAAGGAGTAGACTGAAAGAATGAAAAAATGCCTAGGAAAATGTTAAATAAAACAAAGGGAAGGGATATCTTAGGATCAAGTTGCATTCCTTCCCTCCTCAGAATGAGCTGTTGTTTTCCTTCCAAGTCTGACATTCATGTGACAAAGGTAGTGGCATTATTTGGCCTGGAATAGAGTTAAATTTCATTGTAGAGTCTCATAAGATACTGTGTTTTCGATTTTTGGTAGTAGCACACCAAGGTTTTAAAGGCTGCAGAGCAGTGCCTACGCAGAGCAAAGAACTTTGCTTCTTGTGCTGCCCTGCCAGTGAGAAGCCTGGGAATGCACAGGAAGCTGGGAGGGGACACAACCAGGACAGTGACCCAGACCGGTCAAAAGGAGATCCTGTACCATATGACATCCTGCTCAACCATAAAAGCTGGTGTAAAGATGGAGAAAGGGGGAATCACTCCAGGTGATGGTGTTTGTCTTCCTAAGTTACTGTTAAGTGTGATGGGCCCTGCTTTCCTGGAAGTGGTTGATCAGCTGTCTGCCAATGGGAATCAGCAGATGAATTCCTTATTTTGCTTAGCTAGCACTCAAAGCTTTTGCTTTCTTAAACTGTCCTTTTCTCAACCGATGAGTCTCTGCTCTTTTACCTTTTTGATTCTTTCAAGCAAGCAGCCACATAGTTCTGAGCTGCCTTTGAGGGTTAAACCTTAACAGACAGAAAATTATTTTTTTTTTGTCTCCTGAGAAAAAATGGTGAAATCCTTGGTTTAATGAATTCCAAAGAGATATCTCTAATTTAATTATAGCCCAGAAGTATGAGTTCACTCAGTGTATTGAATATTTGGCTTTATACTTCACTGTATTTACAAGTTTATCTTCTGTACCTCTTCTATTAGGAGAAATTTCTTGCACAATTTCTTGAGCAGTACATATTTTTATTCTACATGGTATCCATTACATAGCAGGTTTGACTTTGAGTTAATAATAGGGATATTCTGATAGACAGAGCAAATAGCAAGATTGTAAGGGAAACAAGATATAGGAAAGGTAACAACATGCAGAGAAGCATGTTACTTTTGTATTAAAGAATATATACAGTTTTATTTAACATGGCAAAATTCATGTACATATTTGAAAAGAGAAAAGATGTCAACTAGGGAAAAATGTATTTCCTTTGCTCTAGTATACCAATGGTACAGAGAAACAAGCTGTGTTAATGCAGCCCACTGAAAGGAAGCATATCCTACACCAGTATTTCTTGACATACACAAATACAACGATCTTTTTTCTTGCGCTGGAAATATTTAAATGCTTGATTAAGAAAAAAATGGAATATTGTTATGAATTATATGCATATACTTCTTAGTTAAACATCAGGTTAATTAATTTAAAACCTTGGAAGTGCATTAGCACTGGACTGATTTTTTTCATCTCTCTAAATTTGTAGAGAACTTGCTTGCCGCAGTACTTACCAGTCTGGAAGATTAGTTGGAGTAATACATGCGTTAATACATATATTTATGGACTCTGCCTCCTTGGAGATAATCAAAAAACATCTGCACATGGTCCTATTCAACCTGTTCTGGGTGTCCCTGCTTGACCTGGGGTTGGACAAGAGGAACACAGGAGTCTCTTCCAACCTCAGCTTGTCTGTGATTCTTTGCAAATCAGATTTAACAGGAAGAGAATGCAGTAAATTTTCAGTTAAAATGAGTTATCTCAAGGTCTCATAAACAAATAACTGCATATCTATTAAAAATACTGATGTAAATTTGAATTGTTAAGAGTTAATACTAACATTTCATAGAATTTTGTGAAACTCTCAAGATAAGCACAGTTAGTGGGAATGACAAATTGGTACCCTTATATGAGGAGTCCAACTCAGTGATATTTTTGGACATAATGTTGTTCTGGATCACAGTTAAATATGACCAACTCAATGTGTTGCTTGTTTTCAGTAGCTGCACGTGGAGTGTTTTATTGTTGGTCTGTCCCATAGATAGCATAAGGATAGGCCTGCATATGTGACTAACAGATCTCACAGTTCACCTTGCTTATCTTCCTCAGTGTACGAATCCACATACAAGATGCTTTATATCAGCATGGTGATACCTGCATGGTCAGTCTTTTATTACAGCACAGGCAAAGCAGCCTCTTTTTAGATTCCATCTCTTTATTATTCAAGGGTTCATAGGGATACGGGGTGCAGTATCCAAGCATACAGTACTTGCCTACACTTTTATCACCAGGTTGATGCTGTGTAACCCATCCACCACACCTGAGATTTACTCCTTTAGTAGGCACCAGATAGTTCAAGAATGATTTATGTTTGCCCAGTATTAGATTTCAGCTGTAAAAACCTCTACTTTCACATCAGAATGTCTTTACTTGGAGGTCCCAGTTTCTTTTTGTCTCAATCAACAGTTGCTGTGAGAAGGCAGGTGGCAAGTTATGCAATCTGAAAACAAATTTTAAATTCTAGATAAATTAAATTCTGGATAGAGCATAATAGTTAATTGACATTATAGAGTCTATTAAAAATCTCTGAAATATGAAAGGTAACTTATATGAATGTATTAGTCTCATGTATGACAGAAGTAGAATAATACTAGATTAGAGAATATTCAGAATAATGGATGAAATACCTGGTTGAAAAATTTATATCTAATTCTTGATGAGTGATGTGTAGAAGCCCAGTCTGTCCTTAAAACCCTGAAACATCAAATGATTCATAAAATTCGAGCAAATATAAATTTGAGCTTAATTTATTAATACTGGATGTAAATATATATATATTATTCACCCTCTTTTTTCATCCCAGGGAGCGGCAAGAGCCCAGTTGCTCCATCAGAGAGGATGAGGCAAGAGTTGAGACTGAGTTTAGGAGAGACAGGGAAGTTCCTTCCCCAGTGAAGGCAGAGCCCCACTGCATCAGACGCGCAGGATCCATCTGCAGTCCTCTGCAAGGCCATGAGTCAAGTTTAGTGTGAGTCCAAGGAGTCCCCTCCTGAACTGTGGGAGGCAGGACTGGAGACAAGGCTGTCTGCAGTCTTGGTGCAAGGTATGTTTTGAAACCCCAAGATACAGGACAGCAGGAGACAGATCTAGGCTCATGGTCTGCTACAGCATAACACACAGCAGGTCTGAGTATCTAGGAATGAGCCTAAGTGAGACTGCCATGCCCTTAAACAGAGAAGATGAACGAAGCTCCATATGAGGCTGCCTGGGGTAGTTAAAACCTGTTAGTACTCCGAGGGACCAGCAGCGTAAATCCAAAGTAAACCCATTCACTTCATAGTATAAGCAGAAGAATTTACAGTAATCAGTCTCTCTCCGTCAAGCTTTCAACCCCATTATGTGTTAAGAAATGGTTTAGATAAATAATGAGTCATTTAATAAATATTTATTTTAGCCCTTATTGTATGAAATAAGTCTTCTTTGTGGAGTCTGAATATGAAAACAACACCCACTGACTAGGTGTTTAAAATAGATTAAACAACCGAATTATGTTAGTATTAGAATTGGTACAACTTTTGTATTTGTATCCACATCTTACATTAATCTGTATTTCATAAAAATTGAGGCATTTCACAAAGAGGTATTCAGTGATTCCTGTTCCAAATTGAAATATATAAAATATTATTCACTTTGGGTATAAAGACCTCATTTATATACATTTGATGAGGCCTACCTCTACAGCAGTGGATGCTCAGTGCAATTCATAAGGCTAAATGAGGTTTATTAAATGATGTTTTTAGAAGTCAGTGAGTTAAATGTTTAATCTAGTGAGTTCTTTTTAAAGTCTATCTACTTATTAGTTCACCTTAACTATCCTTATTAGATCAGACCTTAAACGTTAGACTTTATATTGTGATTCAAAAAAGGGTTGTATTATTTGCATGCTTTCATGGTAATTCTCTAATCTACTTCTGACAATATTTCTTTTTGCTTACCCTTAGTTTGGATTGCTTTGTGCTCCCAACAGAAGCTGTACAAGTTTGACACGCTGACAGTTTTTGTAAATTTAACAAGTCACCGATACTACAATAAAACACAAATAAAGGCTGGAAAATATTGGTTGATTAGTACACATACTGCATGGTCACCCACTCAGCCTGATTATGTGGTCTGGGCCTTCTAAAATAGCATAACTTGCTTGACTGATACCATTGCTAGGCATATTTTGAACTTTTGTTTCAACAGACTTTATTCATTGTTTAATGGAATTGAAAAAGTTTTGTCTTAAAATCTAATTTACGCTTTATAATCCTCTATACATATATACCAAAAACTAATTCAAGGGATATTTTTCAGTCAAGTGGTATTTTCTAGTTCTGTTACTAAGCATATGTTTTTCAAATTGTATTCAGGATTATTTATACAACTGCAAATAAATATATCCACTAGAGGGCAATAACATTGCTAACCTAACTGAAATGACAATATTCTGGTTGATTAAAATATTTAAGTGAATAAGGAAAGACGTAGGAAGTGACTAGGTATTTCTACTTACTCTAGGCTGGGAGTTAGGGAACTCTAGAGAGCATTTTTGTTGCCCATATGATTATGTTTTCTTCTCTACAAAAAGCAAATTCTTAAAAAAGAAGTCTTAACTCTTCATCTTAATCTCTTCATGAGTACTTTGAAGACCCTTCTGATTCAGAAACTCTGACAACTGTGTTGCAGATTTAATTCTAAACAGAGCATTTTGTTATGGATAACAAAATACTGCTAGCCTCTTTGAAAACAGTTCAAACATATTTAACAGAGGCAAACAGAACTAAATATGGATAATAAATAGAGATTATACATCATTTTGTCAAACTGCTATTCTGCTCAGTATTATTACTAAATTACTCCCATAGTGTGCTTTGCTACAAAGGAAAAATTTCCCACTACATTTGTATTCTGGGAACAGCAGCTCAGAAACGTTAAGAAATATTACTCAGCAAAATTATATAATTAGGTAGGTCTCTCAGAGGTCCTGGCCTTTCACTCAAAGGAATTGTGTATAGGAAATAAGAATGAATAAGACAACATTAATAAAATGCACATTATAACATTCTTCTGAAAAGAATCATATGCAATTATTAGGAAACACAGTAAATTGGGTTACCCAACATTTAGTTGTAAAGCTAAACTTGCATAGTTATTTGAACAGTTAGAATAGAAATAAAGGTCTCTCTTTAAATTTAATCCCAATATTAATGAAGTTTTTAATGATATCTCGAGTTACTATACACATACGTGCAAAGTTTGAAATGGATTAAGGAAACAATAAACATACATATGAAATTATAGGTAAATCAGTTTAAATGGAAATATGTTCCAGATGCCAAAGGAGATGCTGGTAAAATGTCTGGGATGTGACGTCAAAGATGATGAGTAAATAAGGTTTAGTAGTAGCATTGAATTAATCCTGAAGATAAAGTAGCACTGATATATGCTCCAGGAGGAATTCACACAGGAAACTGGAAACTAGAAAATTGTAGCTGTTGCTTTAGATGTATAGAGGGGATATGTTCTGCTTCAGCCTTCTCTTTGGCACTACGCAGGTGCCCTGTAATGCCATGGCTGCTGCAGTCTTGGTATATTGTGATATATGTTTCTGATATTTTCCTGGAAGTAAGAGAAATGGAATTTGAAATCATCTTTTCCTTTAGTCTGGGTAGATGTTTAGATAAGTGCATAGCCTCTCTCTTTGTTTTCCCAAAATATGCTATCCTGATCCTGCAAGAACACATTATCTGCATTAATTCTGATTTATCCTAATTTCCTCAGGAGGTATTCAAGAAAAAAGCCCTCTAAACATTAATACTTAGGCTAGAAACCAAGAAGGTTTTTACCTCCTGATTATCTAAGCAAAGTTTTGATGCAATAATCCTGCAGTAGGACTGTCAGTTCTAAGAAGTGTTTTGAACATTTCTGCCACAGCACTGAGGGCACCCCCTGTACCCTGTCCACCTCCGAGGCTCCCCCAAACCTCCTGTAGCCCAGAACCTCATGGGAACCCCAAGGACCATCTTTACCCCAGTGATGCCACAGCTGGGGTGGTTACCAGTAGCCAAACCAAGTTCTTAAACAGTCCCAGTCCTCGAGGACCATGCCTCAGGCTGAGGGGAGGCCTTATGGTGGCCTACAGCTTCCACAGACGATCATAGAAGTGAAGCATCAACTCTAACTTCCAGTGCTCTACATCACGTTAAGATGTGGAAAACCAATAACAAAAATCATAAAACCATGACACCCACTGAAATAAATTCTAGTGCAAAGGTACTAGGAAATAGATTGTTTTATAAGTTAAAGCATTCCTTTTAAGAACATTTCGTTTCGTTTCAGTATTTTCTCTCTCTGCATATGAGTTACCAATTAGCTCATCTCAGCAAATTAAGGCAAAAAATGCCATTGGGATAGTTAGGTAATTCTTCCTTTAGAATTAAACATCACGAAACAGACTCTATGGTGAGATGACTCAGGAATACAAAAAAAGAGAAAATTGTTCCAAGAATTCTCAATGCATGCTAGTTAATGATCCTCAAAGGTGATATGGTTTCTTGCTGCCATAATTATGAGAAGTTACTGATGCTTTTATTATTTCTTGCCTTTTTTGTCTAAGGCCCAAGTTGCCAGACAACTAAAAGAACAAACACAGAAGAAAATTCTTCTCTTCTGAGGAACTCCAAAATGTTAGTTTCTCAGCCCAGCTCTCACATAGCTCTGCTTTTACTTTGCAACTCTGCTTTTAATTTGTTTTTAATTTACTCTGCTTTTACTCTGCAGCCTTCTAAATCTTTGTAGTCAGTTACAAAGCAAAACTGGAGTCATCACTGTGTTTTGGCTTTCTGCTATGAAAGTGATAAAAACTATCAAGGCCGCTTTACTAGGGTCTGAATTGATTTGGCATGGCAAGAAATCTAATCTCAAGAGTTAAAATAATTTTGGTATTTAAAGGTTGATATTTCAAATCTTCATGTCATTAGATGTTATTGATGGAATATTTTCTGTCAGCTTCTTATTTCAGAGTTCTAGTAGGAATGGTTTGGTAATTCTTCAAGTATAAAAAATATGTAGAAAAGTATTCTGTAAAGGTCAAAGAATCTAAGTTTGCCAATAGCAAAATGCTGTTTACTCTTCCTTTACTAACAAACACTACCAACGCTATTCTATATTAAGACATTTTTTGTCTGTGGATTATATGCTAGGTATACAAATGTACATTCAGTGGTGACATTTTGTTGTTGACAGATACCTTCATGAACATGCAGTTTTTCCTATGAGCAGTCTAATCAGATTCAGGCAAGTCCATGGTGATTTAAATGAGATTTCACTGCATTCTGTATCATGGAAGATATTCTATATTGTGCAACCAAAGGAAAGGAAGAACATGAAACATTCATGCAAAACAAAAACACACAAGACCTCTTTCCTCAGCTTGAAAAGTTTTAAGGACGAAAACTTTTAAGTTCTTCTGCCTGCTAACTGTGCCCATTCCATAGTAACATTCAGGTATGTAATTCCTGAAGCCTTATTAAGCAAACAAGTGAGGAAAAGAGAGTAAATAATCACTGCTTTTCATTCTTGATGTGTCGTTACCGTTACTTCCTGAAGGAATGACTCAAATGGTTTTGGTATTTCTAAAGTGTATTCTCAATCAGATGTTGTATTATGCAGTGAATATACTTAGGCCATTATACTCAAAAACTGCCCTGGGTACACTATAAAGTACTGTTATTAGTCTAAACTGCTTGAAGAGGAATGTCAAAATGATATCAAAAATAGTATTTCTGAGCAAACTTCCCTCAGTTAGATCTACTGGCTCTGTATCTTTGGATATCAAGTGACTTTGATGATTCTCCTTGAAAAGGATATTGTGTGTTCATGTTAAAAGAAATGCTCATTTAACTTTAAAATATAGATTTCTTTAAAAAGTGGAAAGCAACTGTGTAACACTTGTGAAATTAAACTCTTTTAAGTATTTCATTTATATTTTCATTAATATATACTATTATGAGTGAAATATCATAGAATCATTGAATCTTAAAATGATTTGGGTTGGAAGAGACCTTTAAGATCATCTAGTTCCAAACCCCTGCTATAGGCAGGGACACCTCCCACTAGACCAGGTTGTCACAGCCCCATCCATCCTGGCCTTGAATGCTTCCAGGAAAGGGCATTTACAGCTTCACTGGGCAACCTGTTCCAGTGTCTCACCACCCCCACACTAAAGATTTTCTGCCTAATACCTAGTCTAAGTCTACCTTCTTCCAGTTTAAAGCCATTTCCCCTCATCCTGTCTCTACCTGCCCATATAAGTCCTTCCCCAGCTTTCCTGTAGGGCCCCTTCAGGTGCTGGAAGGCTGCCATAAGGTCCTTTTGGCACCTCCTCTTCTCCGCCCCAGCTATCTCAGCCTACCCTTGTAGGGGTGATGCTCCAGCCCTCTGCTCATCTTCGTGGACTTTCTCTGGACCTGCTCCAACAGCTCCATGTCCTTGTGCAGGGGGCCCCAGAACTGGACCCAGTAGCCCTGATGGGGTCTCACAAGACCAGAGTAGAAAGGTAGAATCACCTCTGGTCATGCTTCTCTTTATATTACCCAGGATACAGTTGGCATTCTGGGCTGCAAACACACATTGTCAGCTTATGTTGAACCTTTCATCAGCCAACACCTCCAACCCTTCTCCTCAAGGCTGCTCTCAAGCCGTTCTCCACCCAGCATCTGTGTTTGGGATTGCCCTTCCACAATATCAGGACCTTGCACTTGGCCTTGAAATTCATGAGATTGCATGGACCCACCTGTCAAGCCTGTTTAAGTCTTTTTCTTTCTTCCTTTTTGTCCTTTTTATTTTCTGAACTGTGTTACTCAGCAAAAAGGATAAAGCATTTGACATAAATAATATCAGAACAGTAGAGTATGTGATCACACTTGAAGTTAGTCTGAAAAAAAAAATACTCATTTTACTCAAAATCAAGATACAGTATGGGTACAAATACATACGTTGTGCCATCTGCTTATTATTTAAGGATCTGATTGAAAAAAAGGTCACATAAAGCAGTATTTAAAGGAACTGCAAAACTCATTATGACAATAAAATATTTCCATAAAGAGGGAAGATAGATCTTCAATTTTTAGAGTAAATTGAAGCGTGAATATATGACCAAAAGCATCTTGTGAGATAGAATAGTAGCAGAGAATAGAATGAGTACCAGTATGTATAATTGTATTTTATAAGAAATCAACAAAATCTTTAAAAATCCTGAAGACTGGCATTGTCCAAAACCATTTTGGGTAGCGTTGAAAATAAGTAATATTAGCAACAGTTTCACTGGAAAAATAATGCTCACTTTTTGTGTATGAAAAATTAATTCTACCATGAGCCAGGCGAATAATTGAGCAATTGAGAATATATTTTGTTAGGCCAAATCTAAATGCCCACTGGCAGAGTATTTCCAGAAAACAGTGATACATGGTTCTACCAACTTTACAGCCAATACAATCACTTATTAGGTGGGCAAAAATGACATCAAGAAAATGGAATTTCACATGCAGATTTGAGGGAAAAATAGCAGACAGATAAATTGAATATTGAAGTGGAATTGCTCCATTCTTCGTATCTTGACAGACGGTTTTCTCCAGCTCTGACAGCAACTTCGAGAACAAGTAAAGGAATACAAAATACTGAATGAGAAATGATCCCATCAAGTTATAGAGGTGGGTAATTATCTGATGTCCTTTAGGTTCAGAATAATATGCACACTTGAGAAACTTCCGTATATAGCAACATGAAATAAGAAATCAAAGGACAGCATTTGAAAAAAAATGAGAGTAACTAATTCTAGAGAATCTTAACTCTTCAGACACTAAAACAGCAAGGCACAATTTTTAAATGATGTTTCAGGCACCACTGACATAAAGCAGCATCTGGTAGTGAGATGGGCTATATTTGAAGTCATGATTCTTAAAGGTATTTTTTGTTGTGGATATATTTCAAGAAATCATTTTTAAGACAAATAGAACATACGCAGTCACATTATCAGTGTTAAGAAAGTTACATAAAGAAGGTACAGTGAAGATAAAATGCAATGAATGATATTAAATTTTTGTACTCTGGCAAGTGCAGTACTGTATTTGCTGTAAATGGCTCTACTGCTGTACTGGTCACAGTGATTGACTGATTTTGGAAGAAGGCACAAATGGCCCTGAGCCTGTCACAGCTGGTTAAAGCTTCCTCTGACACCAGTGTGAGCACCACAGCAGTTGTTCAGAGGTTGTGGGGTTTCCTCTTTGAACATTGATTCCTTGGAAAAACAAAGAAGGTTCTAAAAGACTCATTCACCTTACAGCAGTCCCATTTGTCAGGCACAGAAGCTTGCTGGAGCATGATGGTTACCAGCAGGTTTTAGCTTTGAATGAAATCACACCTCCATTCTCTGCTTTGGTTCCAGATGTGCTGCAACTCTTGCACAAGCTAGAAGCCAAAGAATATATATATACCTAGTATGCTACAACTGATATTTAAGTACTTTTTTTCAGTCTCCCTGGTTGAGGAAGCCATACCTCAGTATGCCTTTGCCTGGAATATTGTGCTTGTAATCAACTGTGCCAAAAGTGCAAGCACAACCAATTCATCTGCTTTGGCATCATCCATAAAACTTTAAATCAATCGATCTTCAGATACCTTTTCCATTACATTAATGATGTATTGTTTGGAGGAACAACTTTGAAAGAGGTACTAAGTGAAGTTTAGGTTAACCATGGACTTCAGTCAGATGACCACCATGCTGCTCACTCATTCTCCATTCTCAGCAGGATGCAGAAAAAACTGAATGAATAAGCACAGAGGCTGAGAAAAATATCATGGTTTGAAGAGTTAATCATGTGACACCCCTTCCTCCTCTCAGAAGAGGAGGGGTAGGAAGAGGAGGAAACCCAATTGAGATTAAGAGAAACTGATTTATTAAAAGGAATGTAAGATAATACAGAATAATAAATAATTAACAATTAATAAATCAAATGAACCAAGATAAACTAGAGTAGAGAGAGTCCGAGTCTTTATCAGCAGTCTTTCATTATTGGGCCTCACAGAAAGACGAGAGATCTTCTCCCTCATTCGGAATCTGAAGATGACATCTCCCAGAACCAGAACTAATGCGTAACTGCTGAATCTGCTGGAAGCACAGCGCACAGGAGGTGCACCTAGCACTGTGTTTAAGCATCAGATGACCTTAGCATGATGCCCTAATATGGAATACTGATAAAACCAGGACAGAAAGACAGGGAGATCACTGACTAATTGTCGTAGGCAAAATCAAATGGTCTTGGAGAGAATTAATTTAATTTATTATTCATTTAATTTATTTTCTATGTAGTTAAAATAGATTTGGGGAGTAAGAGACAAAAGTAACACCTATCCTCTACCTCCTACTTTTTCCCAGGCTCCTTCATTCCAAACTGCTCCCCCTTCTCTCCTGAATGCAGAGGGAATGAGGAATGAGCAATTAAAGCCTGTTCACCGCACTTCCTCTCTGTCATCTTGTGATATATGTCTGCTCTCCAAGATGTAACACAACTGAACAAATTTCTTGAGTAAGTGTCTTCTTGATCTCAGTGTATGCACAAGCCCAGTTGCAGCCAGTAGATCAAACCCTATAAGGAATGGATTTCCAAAAAAAAAAAACCCTGAATTAGAGAGGGAGGAAGCTTTTGGCCAGTTCAAGCAGGAGGTAGCCCATGCAGCGATGTCATGTCTGATCCAAAAATGAAGCAATCTAACAATTTTTAATATACCAGTGCAGGAAAGTATGTCAGTTTCTGGTAACAAAAGCAGTGTTTTGTGTCAATTAGCTCCTTGGGAGATTAGAGGGAAGCTGTTGGGGTTGTGGAGTTGGAACTAGAATGGAACAGAAAATAATTAGACTCCTCTGGAGGAAGAGGCTTAAACTGTAGATGAAGGAGTTCTTCATGTCACTGAAGTATAAGGCACAGAGCAGCCACTGTGGTTACAAGTTATTCTATCTGTCCTGAATTTTTTGTTAAAGAATTCAAAACCCAGAACAATCAGAATTATGTGGCAAAAGTAGGTATGAACAATTTCAAGATCCAGCTGGGGTTAGCGGAATTTATTGGTGGGTAATCCAGTAAATCAATACAAATTCCTCAGGCTGCTGAAGCCCCAGCGTATGATGAAATAAGTGCTGAAAACAAAAAGTAGATTTTGTTTACAGATGGATCTTGTTAAATTACAGTGGGGATCAGGAGGTGGTGAGCTGCTGGTTGGAAACCCTCCACAGGAGAAGCTGCCACCTACAAAGGGACTGGAGGCTCTAGTTAGTTTGCAGAAGTAATGGTCTTGAAAATAGTCTCGGAATATGTTCAGAACCATAAGTGGCCCCAATATATTTATATACAGACTCCTAGAGGGTGGCTAATGCAATGTGGAAATGGCTTGAAGAGAAAAGTCATGTCAACTGGCAGAAGTGAATAGCTGAGACTAGAAATGTGGGAAGATAGTGTAAGGAATAGCTTTAATGGTGTATGGTTTTCCTTCCTCCCTTCCTCCCTTCCTCCCTCCTTTCCTCCCTTCCTCCCTCCCTCCCTCCCTCCCT
>VXAB01006124.1:75794-124302 GCA_013399175.1 Odontophorus gujanensis | reverse complement strand
TTCCTTCCTTCCTTCCTGCCTTCCTGCCTTCCTGCCTTCCTTCCTGCCTTCCTTCCTCCCTCCCTCCCTTCCTCCCTCCCTTCCTTCCTCCCTTTCTTTCTTTTTCTAATAGTACTTGAATTGTTAGTTGGCAATAAAAGTTAAGTCAAATTCCTTAAATTGAAAATGTTTATCTCTGAGAACTGTTGGCAAGAGGGTACAAGGAAGAGAATTTTTAAAGAGTAGCTTTACAAAAAAGGTTGATTACACCTGCTTGCATCATACCCTTACTTCATGGAAGTGAGAAAAAGCATAGATGGATGGATTGAAAGGAACAAGAATGATCAGTTCCTGGGGGGGTGGGGCTGTGTAGGTAACCCCTGCAGATTTAGGAGACATAAGAAAAAACTATATTTTACATAGGAGCTAAGAAGACTACTAGCTGAGAAAAGAGCAAATACGAAAGAGGATATAAAGATACAAAACTAACCCAGAAAAAAATTGGATTAGGATTTGGAAAATATGTGGATGACAGAAGGTTAATTTTCAGATTTCTGAAAGTCTGTCTTAAGGGCAAAAAATGTGATGAGAAATGTTAAGATAGCTTTCAAAAGTTCTGACCTATCTGACAATGACTTAGGAAAGGAGCAACACATCACAGAAGAATTCAAGTGATTCAGTGGCATGTGGGAATCTGAAAACATAATGGATAACAGTAGGATTTCCAAATGCCCTGAAAAGACATCCAAGAAACTGATGGCAAGGGCAAACAAACAGAAAAGGATCTTTACCTTCTGGCTTTGGATCCAGAAAACCTTCTTCACAGGTAACAAAGCACATTCTGATGAATTAGAAAAACACTTTTATATCCTGAAGTCATCTGGACCTCACTAGAGAAATGACAGATCATACCACAGTTATGATAATGCCAAGAGCAGTTGACAGCCTTCTGTAGCAAAGCAGTCAGTGGCCTGAGTTGAGGATGTACAGCTGAACATGCTTGTGTCTAGTCATTAAATCAACCATACAGAACAATGGCAAAAGGCAGTAATACATGTTACCTTGGAAAACAGTGCATGTAAGGTAAACACAGACTGGGAGAGCAGTGGAGAAAGGATCGTGGATAATTGCGTGGAACTGGCAGGTATGGACAGGAAGAATGTGACCTAGAAAAATGTTCTATTGTATGAGAAATGAGTTTTCCTAGTATGTCTATGACAAGGTTTACATGATCCGACAAATCCTCTTAGGAACCACAAATAACTCCAAACACAGACATTCTAAATCAATAAGGTTTTCGGATATATGTTATTGATGGGAATTTTAAAAAAATGGCTCCAATTATGATACAGAAATCAAAATTTACATAGAAAGGTTTATTTAGTGAACTGCACATCAAATCTGTTTTAAACTGATTGCAAGATCTTTCACTATTCCACTACATCCTATTTATGACTCTTTTTTTAATGTCATAACTGTTATAATATGTAAATTTTCTCAAAAGAAACAAAATAAACTTCTAAAATCCAGAATATGAGTAGTTAAATAAATATAATTCATTGTAGTTTCTTTAAACAGTTAATGCATACACAAAGGGATGATAAACTGTTTTGTTAAATATAGAATAAACTGTCATTACTACAATCTCAAATTTTCCTCTCATTTGATTTTTATGTGAGAAATACTGCATTTCAGAATACATATGGAATATTCTTCAATATATTAATAGTATACTTTGTCCTAAATAGATTATCTTTGTTGAGTGTGCTGGTTTTAGTCTAGATTAGATCTGATCAACCGTATAAGTCACTTAATGAGCTTCTACCTTGGTGTGATTTCACAGAGTTTATCTTCACAATATCAGGGAAGAATTCATAGTTAAGAATACCTTCAGATTTTAGTTTATACTACATTTATGTGGAACTGAAAGCAGACCCTTAATTTTATCTCCTCCACAACACTAGCAACAACAGAAGAACTTCAGTGATATAAATGGAAATTATTATGGACATGTGAAAATTTAAAGTCAAACAGTGAGAGTGCATTTAGAAGGTCAGTGTCTTCTCACCCAGAAATTTTTGCTTACATCATAATTCAAAATAAGACTGTGAAGGCAATTAACCACTGATTCTGACAAGAACTGTGGTAGACTTCTTATCACACTGAAGTGAAAACTGAACTTCTCCCTAAAAGATATACTCTAATTAATAAATGAATTCAAGGTCATCATGTAATGATTTTCTATTCCTTTGATATACAGAAGAGGTAATTATGATGATACTTCTCACCTTAATTACTCTAAAAAGAATTCTTGCCTAACAACATACCTGTAACATCACAATAGGAATGAAGATACCTTCATCCTAAAGGAAAAGTTAAACATCTGTTCATGCTCATTGCTTGCTGCACTGTGAGAACATTTATGTGCCACCTATTGCATCCATTCTTATTTTTCATGGTATAACTGAATCATAATAAAATTTGAAGAACACAGAAAAGTATCCCCTAATTTGGCACACCAAATCTTACTTTCTAGAAAAAAGTGAAGAGTAATCTGCGAGGATAGAACAGGGTTGGAAAGAAGTTATAATATGTGATTAGGTTTTTATAATGTAAATTTTTAAATGTTAGAAATAATTTTAATTACCCTGAGGTTTCATAATTATTGAATTAATCATTAATTCAAGCTGGCAACAGGTTTTTTTTCAGCTCTTCAATGTGGGTAAACAATTTTAATTTTTTATTTATTAAAGCCTTGAGATGCATCTAATACTGAAAAGCTTCAATGTAAAACTGTCAGAACTACCGTGACTTCACAGCTTTATTCAAAACTGTCTCAATGCAACTAATATGTCATTTAGAGATCCCTCACAAAAGACAGGTCTAGGTTACAGGATGGCAGCACAAGGAAGAGTTTGGTCCCATTTGTGCTTTTTCTCCTCTGGTTTCCTTATGTCCAGTTTGAAGGTTAGAATTTGAGATTGGCACATGTAGAAATTTGCTGTTTCCGTCCTGTAAGGTTTTCACTTTGTTAATACAATAGATAAATGGTCTTATGAGTAGTTTGGAATCTAAATAATTATTAAATTATTCTAAGTTAACTGATGCCCAGTGAGTAGTGTTTTTCTGTTAAATATTGAACTAACCACAGACTGAGTCACAGAAATATGTAATGAACTTCTCTGAGGAAAAGATAGAAGACTAGGTCTAGTGAGAAATTTAGGTACATAGAAGTGCTTTGACATTATCTAAATCAGAAAGTTTTCAGATTTTCACCTTTGCATGTAGATTCCCCAACTACCTCAGAAAGAGTTGATATGTCTATAGAACTATGCCAAACTGCTCACCCAGGTTCTGGGAAGGTGGAGGTTTTGTAGCCAAAAGCCAAGAGCTCAAAATACCTGGGAAAGTGAAGCGCCATGCATGAATGCACAACTGTATCCTGGGATATCAGAGCACACATAAAGTCTTTAGCAGCTGCAAGCATCTTGAAAACTTTTGCACTGTACAGTATTTTTTTTTACAGATTTCTTGACTAATAAATCCATGAACATCTCAATATTTGGCTAAAAATTTAGAAAACAATCAAATGAACAATGTTTTTAATTATACTGGACAGTTCTTTCTGGAGTTCTATCCTAACAACAATTAAGGCACTAACAAAGCCCTTTTACAACATTTCATCAATAAACCTTTCAAATCCACAGGAAAAGGATAACAAACAATCAAAGGACATGAAACAGATAGCAGAGGATTGGTAAACAAGATACTACTAAAATTCTAGGCTATTGACTTAATTTTTTTTTTCAATTAATTGTACAGATTCTTACACAGGAAAAGATGCTCTTGACAGCATTTGAAAAACATTAGTGAATGCATTAAATAGTCTTTTTGTGGCAAAAGAGATACAAGCTGGGGTGGTTTACATTGTAGTTATTGTTGCTGCGGAAATTCAGATATTTCTCTTTTAATATGCACAAAGGCAGGAAAAAGATAAACAGTTGGTGAGATTGAGTATCAATAGTGACTTAAAAATAAGGAAATTACAAGTACAGTGTACAGTCTTATCTATCACTTCCAGGCTTGATAAACTTCTACCAAAGCCTGTGAGTAAAGGAAGAATCAGATGTAGGAAAATTTAAATTTTCCAGCTTACACATGTTCATAGAAGCAAGCTGTGTGTTTAATTCAATTAAATCAATCTCATGTCTTTCAGTCTGTCTTAAAATATTATGTTTATTCTGTATCTGAGCCTATCCTGTCCCAAGTCTAATTAGCTGGAGGAACATCACTCTTCACCAGTCTCCACTTGGACACTGAGCCTTTGACTCCTAAACTCTTACAGTGCTTTACAATACCTTCTATTCCTTCAGCCTGTAAAAATGAAAAGGAAATCCAAGTACAGTTCTGGATTGCTGAAGTGACATAAATGTAAGTGGCTTGGCATGCTTCCTTTCCTAGCTTTATTCTTCGTTTGCTAATGGATAGTTTAACAGGACAAAAAGAAGATCTGGGTAACTACAGGCCAGTCAGTCTCACCTCTGTGCCTGGCAAGATAATGGAGCAGATCCTCCTGAAAGTCCTACTAAGGCGCATGGAAAATAAAGATGAGGTGATTGTTAACCAACATGGCTTCACTAAGAACGTGTCATGCCTGGCAAAGTTGTTCCACTGTTACAGTGGGACAGAATCTACTCCTCTTAACCACCCGTAGAGGATCAGGATCCTGGCAGACACAGGGAGCCAGGCCACCAAGTGAAGACCAAGGCAAAGCACTTACTGAACACCTCAACTTTTTCTATGTCTGAGGAAGCCAGTTCTCCATCCTCATTAAGCGGAGGGGGAACACTCTCTTTGGTCTGTTTCTTCCTGCCTATGTACCTTTAGAACCCCTTCTTGTTATTTTTCACATCCCTTGCCAAGTTCAGCTCCATTCGTTCCTTGGCTTTTCTGATCTTATCACTGCATGTGCCAACGATATCCCTGAATTCTTCCAAGGCTACACAACCCTGCTTCCACTTCCTGTACATCTCTCTCTTTTCCCTCAGTTTAAGCTGCAGGTCCTTGCTCAGCCACGCTAGTCACCTGCCTCCTCCACTCTGTTTCTTCTGCCGGGGTATGGAGAGCTCTTGCACTTGCAGAAGGTATCCTTAAAGAGCTTCCAGCTCTATTCTGTTCCTACACCCTTAAGGACAGTTTCCCAGGAGAACCCATCCAGCAGTTCCTTGAGCAGCCAGAATTTTGTTCTCCTGAAGTTCAGGGTCCTGACTTTACTTCTTGCCGGGCCTTCATTCCTTCAGATCACAAACTCCACCAGGGCATGATCATTACAGCACAGGCTGCCTCCAAACTTAACTTCTCTAATGCTTTCCTCTGTATTGGTGAGCACCAGGTCCAGTAAGGCTTCACCTCAGGTCAGTTTGTCTGGTACCTGGACCGGGAAGTTATCCTCAGCAGACTCCAGGAACCTCCTGGATTGTCTGCCATCTGCCATGCTGCTATCCCAGCAGATATCTGGGTGGATGAAATCCTCCATTAGGACAGGAGCCTGTGAGCGCGACACTCCTGCAGTTGAGGTAAGAAGGCCTCATCATCAGACTCCTGATCAGGTGGCCTGTAGTAGACCCCAACCACGAGATGTCCTTTGCTGAACCAATCCCTGATTTTTACCCATAAGCTCTCAACCTGATCGTGGTTGGTAATCAGACACAGCTCTTCACAATCTATCCACTTCCTAGCATAGGGGGCAACTCCCCCTCCCCTCCTACCCCACCTATCCCTTCTGAAGAGCCTGTAGCCCTCAATTGCAGTATGACAGTCATGAGATTCATCCCACAGTGTTTCCATGATAGCAACCAGACCATAATTTTCTTTTTTACTTGCTCCACCCTAGTGAGCACCATTTTCTCCCCTTCTCTCTTCATATCTAGTTTAAAATCTCTCAACAAGCCCTGCTAGCTCCTGCCTAGGATCTGCTTTCCCCTCAGAGACAGGAGAGACCCATCCACAGTCATCAGGCCAGTCACTGAGTAAACTGCCCCATGATCAAAGAACCTAAAGTTCTTGTGACAGCACCGCCCTTTCAGCCACTTATTAAGAGCCTGAGTTTTCCTAGACTGCTTCATGTCCCTCACCACCCCAGAAGGGAGAGAGGAAAATACGAAATGTGCTCCCACTCCTTCAACCAACTGCCCCAAACCCCTGAAATCTCTTTTGGTAGATCACAGGCTTCCCTGAGTGATTTCATCACTGTCTGCCTGAATTATCAATAATGGATAATAATCAGAAGAGTACACCAGACCTGGGATTTTTTTGATGATGTCCCTGACCCGTACCCCAGAGAGACAGCGCAGCTCCCTATGGGTCGAGACTGGTCTGCATATGGGGTCCTCCATTCCCCTGAGATGGGAATTGCATACCACAATTACCATTCTGTCTTTCCTGGCAGAGGCAGTCTTGAGGCATGAGGACAATTTCTTTACTCTAGTTCCTCTCTTAGGGGGATTCTCCCTTGCCTCACCTCGTCTTCAGTTTCCAGCACCCCAAACCCATTTTCCTTTTATTTTTCAAGGGACTTGTGGAAGTGAGGTGGGTAGGCAGGGGGTGCACCCCTGACACCAAGCCAGGATTCTTTTCCAACGCTCCTCATTTGTCAGATCTGCCCAACCATGGCAGGGCAGGGAGTCAATCAGTCTTCTGAGAGTATGTCCCTGGCACCCTTCCCTCCGCCCCCTGGCAAGTCACTCTACCAGTCAATCCCCTGCTCACACTTCCTGATTGTTCTTAGTCTCTCCATCTCCTCCTTGAGCTCCACCACCAGGCTGAGCAGCTCATCCACCTGCTCACGTCTCACGCAGGTGAGATCCTGATGAATCTTAAAGGTCTCTTCCAACCCAAACCATTTTATGATTCTCATTCAACAATGACATTTCAGGATTGCCTGTTATATCATGCATGCTGTGAAGAATCAAAACTCTTAATTCTGTGGTTTTGGTTCTAGTCTAGTAGGTTTAAGATATCAAGCCCATATGCTCCTAGGAACTAATTCAGTTCATTTAACTTAGGTAACCCACTTAGAACTTCATTTTAGGTTTTAATGAACCAGTAAGATTTATCTCCAGGAGAAAGATGTATTTGTCCAAGGTTAAGCACATAAATTAGGCAGATATCACATTCGTGAGGACTTCAAAGTCACCTACTTCTCTTCATTGACCAGATAGTAGATGTCAGTCTTCAGGAGATGACAGTCTTTAGAAGACTGTCTGCTTTTATATGATTAAATGGAAGGTAAACAAATTATGCACTACCCTAAAAATACTTTTGAATCACCTGCATGGTCTGATCTTTCATTTTGCAGTTTGAAACATTTTGCAGTACCAAAACTAACCTTTTAGAACTCCACCACTAACTTTCCTCTATGAAGACAAATCTTATTCTGTTCTTTTTCACGTTTCATTGGTCATTTTCTTACCCATCACACTGTTTCCCTACTTGTTCCCATTTTTTACAGTTTAATGAATATCCCATGTGACACTGCATGAATTTCTTTTAGTGAAGAACAGATTACAGAATCACAGAGTTGTAGGGGTTGGAAGGGACCTCTAGAGATCATCGAGTCCAACCTCCCTGCAAAACAAGCCCCCTACAGCAGGCTGCACAGGTAGGCGTCCAGATGGGTCTTGAATATCTCCAAAGGAGACTCCACAACTTCCCTGGGCAGCCTGTTCCAGGGCTCTGTCACCCTTACTGTGAAGAGGTTCCTCTGCATATTGGCACAGAACTTCCTATGCTCAAGTTTATGTCTGTTTCCCCTTGTCTTCTTCCCACAGACAGTTGAAAAGAAGTTGGCCATGTCTCTTTGACTCTCAATTGGAATCTTAAATCCATTGCATTTCTCTAAATGGCTTAGGGAACAAAAAAAAAAACAACATGATCCATTATGTTAGATCAGTTCAGAAATTACATCTCAGCAAAGTCTAGTGTGGATAGAGAATAATTTTAAGATATTAATCAAAAAAAGAGCAGTAATATTCTCAGAATTCATCCAGTGCCCAAACTGAAAGTCTCCTTATTAAAGTAAGTGAAGGGAAATAAAAAAAAAACCACTATACAGAAAAATTGCACTAAAAAAAATAATCTTTTAAAATGACAGTTATTAACTGAACTATTTTTAATGCTCTGATGCTTAGGCACCAATCAGCTGGTGATTCCCTGTTCCCTTAGAAAGAGCAAGTTCTGGTTCTACAATATAGCATGATGTTTTATTTCCTTCCACCTTGGTTCTTTCTTTCTGACAATGTGATGAATGATATTGGTGTTGCAAGTTATTGGGTCACTAAAGTTAGAGCACAAAGTCATTTCTGTGGCAGCACTAAGATATTACTCTACCCTATTCCTTGAAAATGAAAAGAGTCTTTTTGAAGTTGTAACTTTTTCTACATGCACCAAAAATGATTTCTGTGGTCTCTTTAAAGAGAAATTACTTTGCAGTACACATCACATCTATGTGTCACATCTGACAACAATAAACCCTGATATGTTTCATGCTAGGTGTTAATGCCAATGCCTGAAATATAGCAGTGCTCTGGAGAAAAGGAATAACCTGGAAAATAGAGATACACTGAGGGCTCTTGATGCTCACTAGCATCAAAACGTCTTATTGGATGAAGTTATGCATATATTATATGTAACACTTCCCAGTCAAGACAGACTATATTTTTTCTTCTTCCTCAAGCAGAAAAGCATGAAAGACTATTTCAGTAACGTGATAATAATATCAGGCAGTAAAACCAGAAGATGACAACATAAAGAGTAAATGATTATTCACAAAATACAGGATTGTAATTTAGAGTTGATTTCTGAGAATGATTAATTTAGAAACAGTAGATGAAATTTGGCTGTACTGAAATCAGGGAAATTTACCAATTGCAACAGAGGTGAAGTTTCAGTTTCTTGTTTTGTAACGTTCACATATGTCTCGATTTTCTTGTTCCGTGGATACTTTATATTCAATATGCATTGCAATTTGTTTCATCTTTCAGCTTGAGCTAGAGGAAAATATTGCATATTTGTATGTCTAAAGCATTTCTCATNCCTCAGCCGCTCCTCATAAGCCTTATATTGCTTATATATGTACATTCACTCTTGAATATGTGTACTGAATTATATCTGGAAGGATTGACGTGTCTGTTGCAAAGATGAATAGGTGACTTGCAATTAAAAAGATTCACACAAGTTCACTGAGAAGCAAATATGGCTTATTGTCAATAATTGTGTCTCTATTTCTAAAGAAAACTGGTATTCTTAACACGATGACGGATATTTACCAGGATGCTGAGAGCACACAGCTTACATGGAGAAGTTGAGGAAGCTAGCTTGAACAATTAGAGGAAAGATTAAGGGACAATAACATATTTGAAGTGTAGTTACAAAAATAGCAGAGCAAAAATTTTCTCAGAAGGAGATAAAACAAGAAGTAAAAGGATAGTAATTCTCAGGATCTCAAAAGGTCTCTAGGCCAAACTGCTACTCAAAACATATTAATCTGTGAGGTGGGACAAGTGTATTAATGTTTTAGAATCATAGAATGGTTTGGCCTGGAAGGGACCTTAAAGGTCATCTAGTTCCAACGGGCAGGTTCACATTCCACTTGACCAGACCTGGACTTGAACTGTTGCAGGCCTCCATAATTTCTCTGGACAACCTGTTCCAGTACTTCACTACACTCTAGTGAATAATTTCTTCCTAATATCTAACTGATCTTTTTTTTTTTTTTTAATTTAAAACTGTTAGCCCTTGATCCTTCAATACGCCCTTTGATAATGAGTCCCTGATAAAAAGTCTGATAGAGAGAAGACTCCAGGGAGACCTGATATCAGCCTTTCCATATCTAAATGGAGGTTATAAGAAAGAAGGGGATTTTTTAGCAGGATCTGTTATGATAAGACAAGACTTCAAACTAAAATAAGGGAGATTTAGACTGAATATAAAGAAAAGCTTTTTTACAATAAGAATGGTGAGGCACTAGAACAGTTGCTCAGGGATGTGGTGGATGCCCTGTCCTTGGAGACATTCAAGGTCAGGCTGGGCAGGGAAGCCCAGCAACCTTATCTAGTTAAAGTTGTCTCTGTTCATTGGAGGGGAGTTGGACTAGATGTTCTTAGAGGATCCCTTCCAACTCAAATGATTCTATTTCTATGACTTCTATGATCTTTAGTGTAGGTCTTCTCTGGAGCCCTCTCTTCTCTAAGCTGAGTAACTCCAGCTTTCTTAGACTTTTTATTCACAGGAGAAGTGTTTCAGCCCTCTGATCACCTTTGTAAACCCTTTGGTCTTCCTCTAACAGGTCTGTGTCCTTCTTTATACTGGAGGTCCCAGATCTGAACAGAGTACTCCACCTGGAGTTTCAAGAGAACAGAGCAGAAGGGAAATCACCTCCTTCAGCCTGGTTACTACATTTCTTTTCACGCAGCCCAGGGTATGATTCGCTTTCAGAACTGCAAGAGCATACTGCTGGCTTGTGTCAAGCTTTTCATACCCCACTAAGTTCTTTGTGGGGATGCTCTCAGTCAAGTCATTGTGCAGCCTGTATTCATGTTTGGGATTACCCTGATCCAGATGCAGAATCTTGCACTTGTCCTTGTTGAACCATATGTTGTAAGCCACAACATGGCTCACCCCTTAAGCCTGTCAAGGTCTCTCTGGATGGAATCTCTTCCATCCAGCATGTCATCTGCACCACTTAGCTTGGGACATCCACAAACTTACTAATTCAATCCCACATTACCAACAAAATGTTCAGTACTACAGATCCCAATATTGACTTTTGATGAGCATTACTCATCACTAGTTTTCACTTGTACATCAAACTATTGACTGCAACTTTTTGAGTGTGACCATCCAGCCAATTCTTTATCCACTGAGTGACCTGTCCATCAAATCTTTCTCTCTCCTGTTTGGAGAAGTAACGGGGGACAGTGTCACATGGTTTACACAAGTCCAGATCTGTTCTAGAAAACCTTCAAGGTCAGGAATGGCATAACCTCTCTGGACAGTCTATTCACTGTTGATTGTCCTCATTTTACAAAGTTTTCTGCTTATATTCAGTCTTAGACTCTCTTGCTTGGATTTATGTGCGCTGCATCTCATCTGCTTTCCACACAGCACTGTGAAGGTGGGTAATAGCACCTTCTTGATGATGACATTGGTACTGCTATGTAGTAGTTATGTTATCTGAAGCATTCCTTTCTTCATGGTGAACAAGTCCAGCTCCTTCAGTCTTTCTTCACAGGGCAAAAGTTCCAGCCAACATGAATTTGCTTCAGTTTTTCAAAATCTCTTTTTATGCTGAGTGAGGTGTAAAACTGAATGCATTATTCTGTAAGTGGTCTCATGAATGATGATGTATAATTTAATAACTAACCTTGATCCGCTTTCTGTGCTCCTGTTCATTTCTCCGAGAATGTGGTTGGCCCTCTTGGTTACAACACACTGCTGACTCATGCTCAGCCTTTTGTCCATGAAGCCCCATTAAGTCCATCTCATCAAAGCTGCTCATTAATCAGATTAAACAGAGCCTGTATTGTTGCTGGTGATTCTTCCTTCCAAGATACAGAACTTGGCATTTGCAGCTGTGGAATTTCATGAGGTTCCTATTGGCGCATTCCTCAAAGTTGTTCAGATCACTCTGAATGGCAGAACAGTTCTCAATAATTTCAGTTTTTCTCTCCATTTTAATGTAATCTGAAAAATTATGGAGGCTGGTTGTCTCCTCATGATTAAGGTGGTGAACAGAACAGGTCACAGACTAGACCCTTGCAATTGTCTATTTTTTACCAGCTTCCAGGAAAAGCATAACTCCTTAGCCATCATCCTTTGAGCCTGTTCACCCAAAATCCTTTTTACCCATCCACTGTGCACTCCTTGTAGAAGACAATAATAACAACCTTGCAAAGGCCAAAGTAAATTATTTCTGTGCTCTCATTTTATCCACAGAACTAGTCATTTTATCATAGAAAACAATCAAGTTGGTCAGGCAGGATTTACATTTGGTAACTGCTTCCAGTCACTTTATTCTCCCTTGTGTCCAGGAATGTGTAACAAAAAGGTTTCTGCCATTACTTCCCCAGGGAGCAAATAGGCAGTAGAAGGTAAAGATGTTTTCAAGCAACATTTGATGTGCCATTCGGAGAGCTTTAGAAAAAATTATGGAGAAAACACAGTCATTTAAAGACTACTCTCACTTGAACTTTACAATTACTCTTAACATGAGGAAAGAAGAACTGTCTCTCCTCAGCTACTCTGTGCCTTACACGGAAACTGAAGGACCTTTTTAGAATCTACTGTGCAGTCAGAAAAATATCATTTCAAACTTCTTTATATCCAAGGCAGATCTAAGTGCCTTAGAAAAGGTACTGTTGAATAATATCATCCATATCACACGTATGGAGCAATTAAGGAAAACATCATTAAAGTCTTTATTTCCAGAGGAGCATTTAAATTTAGCAGTGTTATGAACACTCAGCATTTTACACAACTGTGCTCGAGATGTTCCATAGAAAAAAAACTGTGCTGAATTGACTTTGTGAGGGTGGTTATAAGCGGGATGTTGCTCCAGTAAAACTCCATTCTTCATCTTCTTGAGTTATCATAACATTCAGAAAGACCTGGGTGCAAAGGACTTTTTTTTTTTTAATGTCAGTAAAGGATTTTATACTTAGACGCTGTATTTCTTTAGCAGAAGGTAATTGCAAAGCTTTTAGATCCATTCAGATCTGATATTAATAGGGGTTTACACCACTTTTCCCTGAAGAAGTGTTCACTGAAGGCTTGGTTTGTCACATTTTAAACCTGCTCATTACCCCATGTTTTTTGTCACTATCAAGAGACAGGCTGTAAGCTTTACAGTGAGCAACACCCCTGCATTAAGAAGTTGTCACTTCTTTTTGTTACCAACTGTGTCTTTACAGGCAGGTCAGAAAAGACCAGAAAGCTGCTCTTCTGGCTCATATCCAAAGTATTTTCTCTGACTAACAGTCAGAACTGTTGCTTACCTGCTGTTGGGTGCCAGACAATGGCAGGTGCTAACCCTACTGTCCCTCAAGAGAAGCCAAAGGAGTCAGATGTAGATGGTTGCCAGTCTCAGCAGGGCTGTGCTGAAAGCTCAGTCATCTCTCTCCAGACTACAGTCCTAAAGAGTGGGCTATCAACCCAATTCCCACTGCTGTAATATTTATCTCTAAGCAAAGGATTTCCACAAAATTGTCTTAAAACAGCTTCTGAAAGATCTAAGCCTACCATATCGTCTGCTTACCCACTATGAGATGAGGTATATAAAAACCCTGCAGTCCCCTGGGAAAGACAGATTAGTGGCCCTTGAAATAGCAAAGTATCATTCAACAACAAACAAACATTTTCTCATGTGAAAGCTGCATTGTGAAAGCAGCCTATACCTCGTTGTACAAAAATAAACAGATTAGTGCCCCATGCAACTGATGTTTCAAACAGTCTGGGCACTGACATGGCCAGCTTATGAAGTTGGGGCCAGGCCAGTTCTGATTCCAGGAACACAGCAAGAGATTGATTAAAGTCAGCTTTATACCATCTGTGGTCAGGTTATGTTTGGGATAGTTCATATATCTGCAGGAGCAGCAATAAATATTCCAGTAGAGACAACAGCTTTCCATGAACTGAGAAAAGGAGACACTCAGGGAGATGATTTCTGCTTATCAGTAAGGATTCGAGGAGAATAAGTGGTTTTCTGTCACCTGTGAGAAAAGATCACCTGCAACGAAAACTGATACTGGAAGATCCAACCTCAGAGGAGAATTTATGATTCAAACTCAAATTCATTCCAATATTTATTCAATTAAATTTAGTATAGGCATTTTGGCAGAAATTCAAAGTCTACATTAGCAAGACAGTAACAAAATATATATCTGGTTAGGAATAACTGGCTCTCAACTGCTTTAATCTATTAATGAGATTGAAAGTAAAGGCCAAATTATAGCTGAGGCATAAACAGGCACAATTTAATTCACTTCAGTGATATGATACACATTTATGCCAGATATATGTTTTGCCATAAGAGGGTCAGGGAGATCTAAGTAGACCTTTCTTCAGCTTCAGGTGTCTTCAGCTAACAGTAAGTAGCTGTCATCCCCACCACAAGAATTACTGATACCATATATATGCCATTTCTGATCCATCCACAGCTTAGGCCTTCTGCCAGCTCCTGTGGGTGGCTTGGCAGGGAGCTCCATTAAGATCGGAATTACCAGCATACATAATCACCAGTGTCAGTCATTAAACATGAGGCAGTTATGTCTAAGGATAAAGCAGAGAAGATATTTTGAGATTAATCTCTTGCTTAATGTTTTGTTATCGTGAGCATCTAATTGGACTCAGAAAAGATTTGCCAGTACCTATAAGCTTTGTAGCACTGATCTCAGAAAAACTGGAAAACAACAGAAAACACTTTTTTCATTTTTAAGGAAAAGCAAGACAGGTAGCTGAAAATTGTAAAGCATATGACTTAAACAGAAAAGTAATATTTTGTTCTCAGATTCATTTGTGTTGGAGTAATTCAAATAGAGTGCTGCAACATTACATATACATACTCTACATAATGTAATATATATATTACAGTGGGTTATGACTTAAAGTAGTAAAAACATACAATGTATTTCTGATAGTAGTATATTTTCTTGAGTTTCCCAAACATGCTCAATGACTGCTGAATCTATTCTAGATTAATATCTTCTTTTTAAAGAGTACCAAATCCTTTTGACGCTATTGATTAATGTTATATTTCAAACTTTTATTACTGCGTGTATCCTGTGCTGGAGTTTGGTGGGGAAAACCCTCCTGCTTCTCTTTGAATTACATCAAATCCCATAACAGTATGGGATTAGGCAGTAATGTTGAGTAAGCACCCGTCTTGCACTGCTATTATCATATTCTGTCTTCGTCATTTTAAAGCTATTTAATTATAAACTAACTGAAATTATATTCTCACTTTTCCTAGGAACACTTTTTTCTTACTTAGCCATCTGATGGAATATTTCTCAAAGTGTATAATGCTAGAGGCAATCTTTTGGTGTAGACCAAATCCTCAGAAGAATTCTTAGCCTTCTTATGGATAGATATTCAACTATTTGTTATTTAATAACTGTAATCTTTATCTCTTTATTTTGCTTTTTGATGTAATTTTTGATGACCTGAATAGCTCTGCTAATATTAATTGTTCATCTGTCATTTAAGCACTAATATTCACAGTCACAGGTTTCCATTGGCTTTGCTGATGCATAATTTTTCAGGTGAGTTTTTCATATTGACGGATTCTTTCCTTTTCTCTGGAATTTGTGGCTGATCTTTGCCGCCCTTTTCTGGTATAAATAAAGCTATAAGCCTGATCAAGGATTATGTATCTTTTTTGATGGCTTAATACCACAAAATCTTCCTGAGAACACTAGGCCAAAAAGAGATCTAGAAAGTATTTTTTTACAAGTTACGTAGCTCTCATCTTCTTGGTCTTGTACAGATACATGTTTTGCTACTATTTTATTCATTTAGAAGTGTATAACACTTGCATTTTTTAAGCATTCAGTTTTCCTTTGCCACATCTTAATGCCTTTGCTTTACCTCTTCTGTTTTAGTCCCTGAAATTACTGTACCCTCCTGAACCCATATTTTGAACTATGTGTAAAGCAATGGCTCTCCAAGACAAGGTAGAGACCCCTATATCTACTTTATTTGGACTTTAATAATTGAGTTGTTTAGAATTTAAAAAAAGAAAAAATCAGGGTAAGAGGCCAAGCTCACAAGAAAAAGCCATTTGTGGCTTAACACAAAGGACTGATTCTGTTCTTACCATGGAGACTCTCAAATGCAGGTTCAAGCTTTGTTACTCACTTGCCAGCATCTTTATCCAAAGTCAGCAGTGCTGGAGGGTATTCTGAGTGTCCTGGTCACAAGCCCCAGTTGCACAGCTGACAATTTCACTCAGTGCACCAAATGTCCTGAAAATATTCACAGGAAAACTTATATGCCAAACTGTAGGTTTTAGAGTAGTCAGCAGAGTCAGTGGGAAGCTGCTAAAGCCCCAAAGCTGCACAAGTGACTGAAGAGGCGGAGAAATTGCAATTCCTGTTTTTTAAGTTACCAGTAATTATATTTTTCTTTCAGGTGCTACCTAGATTTTTTTTTCTTTTTTTTTATCTTTTAACATGGAAGTTGAAAACACAGTAAATTTTAAATAGCCATTTAGTAGTTACAAAGCATCCGATGGAAGTCAGAGGCAGTAGCTTAGTGCTTTTTTTAGCCTAAAGGAGTAGAATGCACATCTCCATAGAAAGGACCATCAGAACTATTCCTCCATATAGAGACTTAGGTAAATGAACTTGAACACCCTCACACACAGGTTTGCATAGTATAGATTCGTAGATTCATAGATACATTAGGTTGGAAAGGACCTACAAGATCATCTAGTCCAACCATCCTCCTATCACCATCCCTACCCACTAAGCTACTAAACTAGGGATAGCTTTTCATCAAATCTCTAAATAATTGTGTAATGATATGTGACCTATGAGTTTCTAAAGGGCATGCAGTCCTGCCAAGTATGGATTTATTTTCACAGGGGAGACAAAGGAATGTGCTTCACATAAAAGAAACAAACAAAAAAACACCAGCAAAGTGTCAGTTCTTGCTTGAATGTTTGGTGTGCTTGCAAGACTGTGAGAAATAGTCACCACATCATTTCCAAACTAAATCAGGCTTTTCCCACACTTCAGTTTCAGGTAGGGCTGAACTAATTCATCTCAATTTTCTCAAGCTTAGATCACAGCACGAAGCTGGTAAGAAAAACCTCAGCTCAGTCACTGAAATTTAGGAAAATTAATTTCAAAGGGAAACTGAAATATGTTTAAAAGAATAGGATCATCTTAAAAGAGTCTTCAGGGACTTGCACTTTAATTGTAAATAGATTTTGAAAAAGCAGTCAGAGAAACACAATTGCTTAGTAGTATCTAATAACATTATCATGATACACTTCTCACTGAGATTATATACTGCAGTAAATGCAGGAAAAAATATATCATTTTATTAACTTATAAGAAATAATATCAGAAAAGGATTTGATGAAGAAATTCCAAAGTCTGAATCATGAGTTTTGTTAAAATAATTGCACTGGGAAGAGTTTCAAAATTAGGAGGAGAGCCATTTGCTTTACCGAGTAAAAAGGATTAAACAGTGGTGGTAGTACACTAAGATAGTCTTTGGCTCATCCTCAATACAGCTGAGAGTATGTGAGCACTCACAAAATTCTTAGCTCAGCGGGAATTTTCTACACTAAGTTTTGATGTTCTTTTAAATTCCCTCCTTAAGTAACATCTACTGGGGGATGTTTTTCAAGTCAGACAGTTGATAGGTTTTCATCCTTTATTTTTACATGACCAACTGCTACTAAAGTTGAGCAATGAAAGCCTAAACCTTAACTAAATGGGAAAAAAAAGAGAACAGGTTGCCTATATAGGAGAATATGTAGGGGGACAAAAATCTCTTTGGCACCAGACCTGACATGAAATCTCCTTTCACTGACTTCATGACATTTAAAGCCATGGGATTGTGCATGGCATTCGTCCATTTTATTGACAACAAATCCAAACCTAGAGGATCTCATTTTACTCTCATGTAGAAGGCGTTACCTCCTGTTGATGTAAATAGAACTGGTCATTTTTATTCCTGAAATAGAAGAAAAATATGGCCAAGAAATTTTCCTTTTTTAATTTCTACCTTTCTGGCATTTGCATGTGAGGAGGCATCATTAAGCACGTAATGTGCAAGAAGCTAATAATAAAAATCCATTATCTATTACAGTCTTCCATGAAAAAAAATTTTGTTTAAGGCTTTTTTAGATCCCAGATTAGAGGTGGAAGTCTCTAGTGTCATATTAATGTATGCCTCAGATGGAGACACACACACCAGTGCAATGTACTGCCTATGAAGGAAGTCCTAAAGATGAACTGGGAAGCTGTAATTCCCTGCGGAATACCATATGTGACTTAGGAGGGAAACTGGATTAAAGTCCTCAGAAAACTCTGCTTATACTACTCCCCTGGCGAATAACTAGGATGCTGAATTTATCAGGCTTGAATCTGGAAAGAAATTCTCATTGCTAGAAGAATTATTTTGGGATAAGAGCTCTGACTTCACTTGTGACATTCTTGTGGTAAATATACAGAAATCAGAGATGTGCATTTATGCTGGACTGCATCCCAACTGCAGCTAGCTGCTCATTTTAATTTGTAAATCCTAATTCTGTTCTATCTACACTTAATGAAACACTTTTTTTCCCTAATTTCTGAATGTCCAATCTCAGAATATTCTAGTAATTTTGGCTCAAAAATGTCTGAAATAAAATTAAGCAATTGGAAAGGAGACATGGTGGAAATCTTCCACTCTTGTATTAATTTAGTTGAAAAATTAAATCCAAATTGTGATGTTCTTATTATGTACTTCATTCTATAAGATTTCTTATTGCTATTCTGGTTTTTAATGGCATCTGATTCTGTAGCTTTAGTCTTTGTTACAGCTGTGAATGTTGATTAAATAACAACAAAGTTGCTTAACAAAGATATTTCAAAAACTGTTTGAAATATATTTCAGCTGTGGAAATACTTTTCACATAAATAAGCATGTCACCACTGAGACCAAATAAAGTGAGATCCTAAGGTAAATATCACCATCAATGATATAGTATCTCTTCTGGACTTAAATGTTCTTAATATACAGCCTTCCTGAAGCTCAAATAGTTAAAAGATAACTAGTTTAATCAGATCTATTGCTGCAAATGGAAATAGAAAAAGCTTTATTTATCCATGTGAAGGATCATTGTTCCTTTGAAAACACACACTAGGTGTGGATTGAACTGACTAATGCAGACTGTAAACAAAATAAAGATAAAGTTCCCTATATGCTTCCTTTGATGCAAGGAATATATAAAATTTAGATCAGAGGAGAAAACTAAACCATTGCCTCAAAGTTGGCTGATGGACATGTCCTAACACGTCCAAGCAAGTCCTGGGCAAGGGTTGCGAAATCCTTTGTCTAAGGGACAAACAGATGGGCATGTCCTGGGGCAACGAAAGAGAGATAAGCTGCAGCTCAGTGGCCGCTGAACACTCTTTTGTGTCGTACTCATCTCCGTGGGGAGATAGCCACCTCAGGAGATGCTTGCCTGGCACGCTAGCATGGGATTTGTCACGTGGGCAAGAGAGATGGAGGATAAAAGAGGGATCGACCACCATGGGGTTGGAGGTGTTTTTCAATCAGAAGTTTCATGAGTTGATCCTGCTGCTGAATTCCCTCCTGGGCCTGCTGCCTGAGACATGCTGCCTTCTGGAACTCGCCGCTCCTTCGAGGTGTTCTACCGTCTGAACCCTCACGAGCTGATCACTGTTTGCTGCTTCCCGGAGAGGCCTTCTCTTAAGGAGACACCTCACGAGCTGATTGATCGCTGTTCGCTGCTGCCCCTCCCGGTGCTGACCCCTCGCTGCTTCTCCGGTGCTGACTGACGCTGTTCCTGTGCTGACCCGGTGCCGCTTCTCCTGTGCTGACCCGGTGCCGCTTCTCCAGGACAACTGCTTGCTGCTCAAGGCTGCCCGTCGCTGCTGCTGTTCTCCCCGCTTCTGCCACCCCTGCTCTTCTGCCTCGGACCGTCAGAGCCGCTTGCAACCGGACTGCCCCTAGGATCCTGGCTGGTGACTTTTCCTGCGTTGTACAAACCCTTGCTTCTTTCCTATCGCTCGCCTTCCGTTCCCCATCTCGCTGATTAATATTGGTAATAAACTGGTCGGACCAACATTTGAACCGTTGCTTCTTGATCTCACGTCGGGTATACACGTAATCTAAGAACCTCCTTTATATTGGAGCGTGACAAGTCCATCTGCACTTTTCATCTAATATTTTTCTGCAGAATATATTAAACATAACAAAAACAGTTTTTTCTTAAGAGATTCATCAATTAGAAGAAAAATGTGGATTAATTTCATAACTCCTTTTTTAGGGAAAGTAGTTGTCAGCCAAAATTTGCAAGCTATGTACCATAGGAACATCTGTAACTACTTCAGAAGAGATTTTGAAATATCCCAAAAAGTATTATGTTCCACAGCTGATGATTTAGTAAGTTGAAAAACACAAAGGTCAGACAGTTTAAAAGGTTAAAGGCTCTCGGGGCACATTATGTGGTACTCTAAAAGTCGGTTAAACTTTCAAAGTAAAGATTGAGCAGTTGAATTAATCTGATGCATCCACTACTTTGCTGGCCATATTCCAGAATTAGTTAATTTGACAAATATGTTGGATTTTCAAAAGGTATATTTCCTATGTACTGCTTTTACCTTTTCCAAAAGAAAAAATACAATCAAGTGTGTTATAACACAGAGTTTACTAATGCTTTATGGCTGACCATCAGGCAGTAAAACATAGACCGGACTTATAGGGAGTCAGAAATTTAAATGGCTTGGGTAAATATAAACAACACATCTCTCATATTATTTCAATAGGAAGACTGTTGCAAAACTATAAAAAAAAAAAATACATCAGACAAATGTCTGCTGTAGCCTCAAGTTTCTGCTATTCCTATAAAACTTCAGCATTGCATTAAAATACCATCACCTCACCCATCCAAAAGTATAAAATACTTCATGTGCTAGAGGGTGGCAGATGGTCTGGCTAGTTCTAGAAAGAAAGGCCAAAGAATTTGATTTGGGTGTCCCAGCACTGTGTTCGGTGTAATCTGAAAGAGCAATAAGAAGTTCCTGTAGTCAAATGGTGCTTCTTCAAGGGTCACTGGAAGTGCTGTGCAATGTAAGCAGGGAGAGCTTGGTAAGCTTTTGGAGAACATTAGATGGAAAATGTTATTTAAGTTTGAAGTATTGTATCTATGTATTTATTCATGAGACAAGTTGAAGTGGGATTGGCTTTTTGTCAAAAACTGTCAAACAAAAATAGGATTCCTTCTGGATAGTTGTCTTGAGGATTCCTCCTGCTGCTTCAGAGATTTATGTGGAAAGATTTACAATGATATTACAATCCTGTGTAGAGTAGAGGACTAGAAATAGGAAGTATTATATTCTACTGACCTCTCTGACCTTAATTATTTTATGATCTTTGATGTGTTATTCTAGCTTACATTCTTTTCATTCCCTATCCATAGTCAAAATGGTCTTTGGCAAATTTGCAAGCATAAAGAAAGTAAAAGGGGGATTTAGGTGGTCTAATACCCAGTAGCACATTTTCCAGTGCTGATCTAAGAACGCCTTCATAGCTTTATAGTCTCCTTCACCTTGGATCTAGCCTCTTGTCAGTTATATGCTAGTATGATTAATTAAAAAATGAAATCTGATGATTCCGTAGGTGCTACTGTAATGTTAATCCTGGTTTCACCATTTATGATATTAAAAATTATAGTGATGTTGTTGCATATATATATATAAACACTTCCTAGTGTATTAGTAGTTTCGATTACAAGTTCACTTGGGTGTATGAGGTATGGATATATGAAAAACAGCTGTCTTACTTTCTTTAAAGAAAGAAGGGATGTAATGAATTCATACAAACCTCTGGTCTGAAGAATAGGGTGACCAAGAGCCCAGCAATTATAAGAAGGTAGTAGGTTAATTCTATTTTATATGTATACAAGGCATAAACTGTTTTTGTTCTTGAGAAGCACGCGGAGAAATGGAGATACAGGAAAACTGTGCAGATTCTCTTTCTGTACACTACAAGTACCTGTAAAATAATCATATTCAAAATGATCAGATTATGGATTGACTCGTCCATGAAAGATTCATGCTTTGACTTTTCTTTTAAGCATTATACCTTATTGATTTTTAAATGTCACAAAAAGGACATATAATTATTCAGTATATTAAAAAAATAGAAAAAAAAACAACAAGAGATTCATTTTAAGAAATGATAGTTTGCAAAACGTATTTACTAAGTAATGGAAAAAGAAAAAGAAAGAAAATGAGAATAACCTAGTGATTATAAATCAGATCAAGGAAGATAATGCAAAATATTTTCTGCACACTTTTTTTTGAGATTTCTATCAGTCATTTTTTTTATTTTATTTTTTTAAAGCCCGTGCAAATTAGCTTTTCACACCAGAGTACATTCAGAAGGAACAGAAAAGTCACATTTGTCCAAACAACCTGAAATCTAAATGTATGTTTGCACGTGTGATGATTTTCACAAGAGTTGCTTATATGTTTATCCAATCAGCAAATAAGAAGTGTGCTGTGTGCCTTTGCTGTTCAAGATATCAAACATATGAACAGTAAGAACAACTCATATTCAGTACATATAAATAACAAGCAACTTTTTTAAAGAGCTATTTTAATTCTGAATGTTGATTAAATCGGAAAGAACTGCAGTCTGCTTGCAGATATGCCGTAAGAAAAGGATTTACATAAATTATTCATAACAAGCTATTCACTTATCTATGTTGTGAACAATATCCATCAGTGTTCCTGAAGATGTTTATATAACAGCAGAAAGTGCAACTATAGATAGGAGAGTGGACAGCTATATATTATGCTTGAGAAAATTAAAGGAGTGAGAGCTTGTTTCTTTAATCTATAAGTCCCACAAAAAAAATAAAAAAAAAAAAGAATTTCAGAACTATTTAGGAAGGCAGCTTTTACAGTAAAACTTAAGTGGCATCATATAATGCCACACATCAGTTGCATAGGTAGCAATATGGCGACTATGTCCCAGTTTGACAGTAGTGTCATTACCCTTAATATGGTTAGAATAGACCAACTAAAATATCAAGATGAATGAATGTTTGCTCAAAGGTACTGAATCTACTCTGATCTACTGATGCTGCTGTAATATTATTCTACAGGAAAAGAATAAACAGTACTTTTGAATAAGAATAGACAAATATTTTCTTTAAATATCCAGAAATTACCTACATGATTGAAGATATGAGAAAATAATATGCTTACAATTCTGTGAAAAAATTGTAGAAGTCGAAATGTAAGGAGATGGGAAATAGGAATGAGACCTATACTGCATGAGTATGACTAGGTCTTCAATTCATAGTTGACTGTAGGAGAAGAGAGGAATATGGAGATCCCCAGTGGAAGAAATTCAGTGATCATAACCTATAACAACGTTTTTATTTATTATTTTTTTAAGTAGCAAAGCCAAAGTCCTGAAGTGGTACATGACTACATGCTCAGACACATCTAATTCTTTTCTCCCCCACACACCAACCTGTGCCTCTGACTGAATAGATGCAGATACACAGAAACAAATTCTGTGACATCTGCTTCATGCTGCGCAATTAGGTTTTTAGCCCTTATTTTGGGAAAAATGAAGAGCCATTGGTCCAGTATTCTGCATCAAAAAGACTTACTGTTCCTATGGAGGAAAAATAAAATATAGAAACAATTTTATCCCATTATATTTGTGAAATTATATTTTTACTAGAAAACTTGCAAACTATTTCCAGGAAATTTTTGTCAAAAAGAAGTTGTCCTTTGCCAGTAATATGCCAGAGACTCTGCTATGAGTTCCACAGTATACACTGGTCACTCCAAAAGTAATGTATTCTATTTATTTCCATGGAAACTACAACAAAGAGCACAATAACACTAGTTGATAGAGCAAATTCTCAGCTACAAATCACTATTTTTCAACAGTCACTGCTATTAGTATGCACTTTCTCCAGTGATGAACAAGAGCCTGCATATTGTGCTTATAACTGTCTGCCCTGCAGCCCAGAATGTGGCTTGTCTTTCACATTGCAGTCACCTGTGGGAATACAAGAAAGATTATTCAGAGCAGAAGCTGTGGAGCAAGGTAAACAGCGTGAGAGAAAAAGTCTGAGAACCAAGGACAACTTCAGAAGATGTATAAACAAGACGGACAAAGTACCTTGCCACTGCTACCTATTCTTAAATTCACTGGGAAGAATTCTGAAAGCTTGTACAAATGTTTAAGTTCCCTCTGCTTTAGATTTTTTTTTTTTTGTCAAAAAGAACTGGCGAAGGTGTGCTAAACAAATACAACGTCTGAATTTCTCAGTGTTCTGTTTCTAAGTCCATTGAATAACACTCCTGTTTTACTTTTTCCTCTGTTTCATTTCAGAGTAAGAAAAATATCCATCAGTTTATTTATCTGGAAGTCAAAACACGATCAAATTTAATTGTATGGGGTTTTTTTTGTTTGTTTGTTTTGTTTTGTTTTGTTTTGTTTTTTTACTATTTGTTCCAGTGGTAATAGTGGCTCTGTTATCACCTGTATTTTAAAAACTTCAGTTTCCTACGGTCGTGCTGGTGTTCTCCCTTTCCCAGAAACAAACCTATTTGCTGTTTTCTGTGCATTTGCTGTCTTCTGTAGAGATTCCAGTTGGGTGTAGTTGAGGTTGTATTCCCAAAACATCATTACACACAAGAACATAGTTTAGTCTTTTTCTGAGTAGCAAAGAGCACAGATTGGTAGAAAATTTCACTCAGAAAAACAAGAAGGTTTTCAGCGTCTTAAATTTTCCTTGCAGATTTTATTAATTTGACATCTTTGGACCCAGGCTCTTTTCAGAGCCATTGAATTCTTCCAAAGTTGATACTTGTTATTGCTGATAGCTCTTTAGAAGTAGTCATTGTACACAGTTTGTCAGAAAAGTGAATCTTGAATAGATCTGTGACAATCTTTCCTTTTTACAATGCCCAGTGCTCCAAATTTGAAAGACTGAAACTACCTGTTAAATGGATTAGCTCAATCCATATACCTACATATTTGAAAGAATGCAGTCCTAATATTTCTTTAATATATAGTCCAATATATTAATCTGTACAAAAAATAAACTTTTTATTGTGAGTAGGTGTATTTTTTTTTAATTAAAAATAAATAAAAAAAATGAGGCAAGGGAAAAGGAAAGAATGACTAAGCTTGCATGTTCTGTAATATAAGATAGTTTTGTGGTGCCTTGAGGATGGGTGTTTGGGGTACTTAGAACATTTGAAGTTTAAATGTGTTATTACTGTGTTTTTTCACAAGACATTCAGTCAGTAAAAAATTGAAAAGTATTGCTTGTCCTAGAAAGCAAGGACATTCTCCTTTAGTAACAGAAAAAACAATGTTGACTTTATCATAGCAGAAATCTACAAGGTCTAGGTAATGTCCAGTGTCTACTAATAGTTTTCTGTTCTAAATTCTATTTCATGAAACTGAAGTAATGTTGCATCAATTTACAAGCATTCTTTTTAGGTGTAAAACATTGCATTTCATGAAATGCTTTATGTACAAACCTTTTGTGTGTGTGTGTGTGTCACATACAAGAACGTTTTTTAAAGCTATCAGAGTATGAACTGAAAAATCATACATACAAAGTATTAGCTTTTTTTACAGTTTGTTCTCAGAAATCTGAATCTATCCATATTGATAGTGTGTATGGTAGCACTTTCTTGTAAGTGGACTTTTGAAATGATCCCATGTTATGCCTTTTGTTTCCTACTGTCTGTCCTTTGTACTCTGTTTTGGTCTCTCTAATTTTGTCTCTATACATTCTAATCTTTTATTTACTGTCTCACTACATCCCACAAAGTGCATCTATCACAAACTTTCCCTTTCCATAAGCAGTATAGAAAATGTAGTACTGTGTTTGCTTGATTAAAGCATGAGATCCAAAAGAAACATAGTTTGTGATTGTATTCACATTAATAGTGCTTTAAAGGTGTCAACGGTTTACGGGCAGGTTTGGCCTGATTCTGCGACAATTGGTGTGGGGGACCCACAGACCCACGCCCCAGGAAAGGGGAAGGGGGAAAGGGAAAAAGGAGATGGGCCTAGGAACAAAACAGCAGTAACGATCTGAGGAGGAAAGCTAATTTACTAAATAAGATATCAGAAAGCAAAAAAACACAATATAATTGGAATTGAGGCTAATGGATCAAATAAAATGAGCAAGAGAGAGAGAGTGCCCGATAAACCGAAGGCCTTACGCTAACGCTGAAGGCGGACAGCTGCAACAAACACCCACTGCTGAGCTCGATCCAATATGGCGTCTCACCTGCAGATCTTTCAAATGAATCACTGTCATCATTGTCAATTTTCTCACTGGATCCATAAATTGAAGAAGATACACTCTCTCCTGGCACCCAGACTCTTAAAGAGAGACAGGCTATGTCAGTAAAAGACAGTGTCTGCTTAGTGCTCATTAGCACTGCTATAATCAAGACATCAGTGATAGTTATTTTAATTGAATGTATCTCTGACTAATTACATGTATTTTCAGAAACTAATAATTTTTGAAAATAGTAGTTTTTGAGATTCATATCAAGCCTTCACAGTATAGTGACAATAAGAAAATCACTGTATGTAGCACTAAACATCCTTTTTGTTATAGAATGCAAAATCTGTTAAAAAACAAAAAAACAAAAACAAACAAATGAAAAAAACCTCACAGTTCTTATTCTCTTCCTTGCTCTCCACCCCTCCTTCAGCATAGACCTGTGTCCTACACGTGTATGGCACAGTGACGTGAACACCTTCCTGCTTCACTATCAAGATGCTGTTGGTCAGAGAACAGAGAAGTCCCTCCTGATGGAACACCTCTTCCTGTCACCTTCTGTGTCACAGAACAAGCAGATCCATGTGATGGGTCTGCTGAGAAATTAAGTGAAAGCTTATTGTCTGAGGGAAACTGCACAACAAATTTTTGGAGTCATACAAAGTATAACAGTGGTAGAATTGACAAGCTGATCTGCAGAGGTAGTTTGTTTTGTCCTATTTTGTATTTTCTGTCTCTGATAGTGGACAGTGCTGGATGCATTCAAGCAATATTCTGTAAAGGAAGTAGATATAGTCTAAGGAGTAATATATCTTACTAAAGATTTTCTTTCAGCTAATAAATGTTGCATTGTTGCTCTTTGTTCTCACTCTCCAAGCAGCCTCCACCCTGGCAGGGCCTTCTCCTTTTCTTTTGGCTTGAATCTATAGACAGAGCCTTGTACATCTTCTCATCCACAACAAGTGTAGGCTTCACCTGAAGAGAACTCACCACATGCATCAGTACAGGTGAGGAGCTGATCTGCTGGAGCTCTGTAGAGATAGACCTGGGTGTCCTTCTGGACAACAGGTTGGCTGTGAGTCAGCAGTGTGGCCTTGTTGCCAAGAAGGCTGATGGTGTCCTGAGGTGCATTTTAAAAGAGCATGGCCAGCAGGTTTAGGGGAGTGATTGTCCCCCTCTACTCTGCCTTGTTGAAGCCACATCTAGAGTACTGTGTCCGGTTCTGAGCTCCCCCATTCAAGAAAGACAGGAAACATCTAGAGAGAGTCCAGAGGAGGGCTACAAAGATGATTAATGGCCTGGAGCAACTCCACTATGAGGTTCCAGGTTTAGACACCTGGGACTGTTCAACTTGGAGAAAACTGACTAGGGATCTTATCAATGCTTATGAATATCTAAAAGGCGGGAGTCAGGTAGATGGGGCCAGGCTCATTTCAGTATTGTTGAGCAACAGGGAGGGGGGTAACTGGCACAGATTTTAACACAGGAAGTTCCATCTGAACACGAGAAGTAACAGCTTTACTTTGAATGTTACAGAGAGCTGGAACAGAAATGTTGTGGTGTTGTCTTCTCTGGTGATATTCAAAACCTACCCAGACAATCTACTGAAGGAAACCTGGGCTTGAACTTGATAATCTCCAGAGCTCCCTTCCAACCTCTATGATTCTATAATTCTCTAATTCTCTGATCTGTATAATTTGCCTGTTTTGACTGAGTGTAGTAAGTACAGTCCATGGTGGTGTGCCACTGAAACTGAAGCTGATTTTTGTCCTAGAAGATTCTGGTTGTGTCTGTAGGAGGCTGAAACACGATCTGAGGCCACCAGACACTGTTTTCATCAAGGAAAAACAAGTAAAAAAATTGCAATGGTTTTCAATAGCACGGTCCATAAAAGAATGTTTAAAAGAAGTTAACTCCACTGCAAATAAATTTAAAGTGCCATTACTCATTTGTAAAATATTAATGATTAACAAATGCAGTTAAGAGTCTCGCATGAATTCTGGAAATAGTTGTCAAAAGATCACCAATTTTTTTTTAGAACAAAATATATTTCAACTGAAAATGCTTGTTTTTGTTTTAAACCTTTTGAATAATTCCACTGATATTGGAGGCCAAGCATTAATCGATGTAAAGTTTTGTCGGTTTTGCTAATTCTAGTTACTATTATTTAACAAATAGATAAACTTAGAATTCTGGATTGCACATCATAGTGAAAGACAAAAGAAAACAAAATTATAATTATCATTTTACAGTAACATTATATTGAAACTTTATAGTCATCAGTACTATTATGTTGAAAGATATAAGCTAACACATTTTAAAATATTTTAACTTTATTTTTGATGTTATTAAATCCAAATATCTGACTGAGGACAGCTGATTTGATAATTATACTCACCAAGTTACAGAAACAAGTACATTCTTATATAGTCGTACTTGCAAGATACCTGTTTTCTTGTGTACATGATATTGCTTGTGAGATAAATCAGACATTAAGACTAAAAACATGATGAGACAGGATTGTAATATACCAGTCTTACCTACATTTTCCCTTATTTATGCTGTTTGTGGCTTATGTACTTTAGAGTACTTTTATAAACTACTTTTCCTAAGCCCACTTTTATTAGAACCTCTTCTATGTTGGGCTAATACATAAATTCAATACTTAAAAAATTGATTTTGCAAATAGCACCAATGCAGAAGTTTTTGAAGAATTCAGTTCAAAAAAGATCCCCTCTTTATCCTTCCAACTTATCCAAATATAGTTTTCTCATGCCTGCTCCTGTCCTAGCTATATCCCTGTGGCTTTTAATCCTTCATACTGATGTTTATCCCTGGTTTCCTTACAAACCAGGGAATCCTTTTCATGTACAGAAATCTCCAGCAGTGGGATATGGCAGCTGAACAATGCAAACTCATTTTAAGTGTTTTCTCATCTGATTTCTTATTTTCCCAGGGGAAATTATTTTGCAGATTAATGTGTGTTATTTTGTTGTTGTTTGTTTGTTTCAAAAATATGTATATCAAAATAGGATTATTATTATTAATATTATTATTTTATGTAACCAAGAGGGTGGAAGTCAAATAGAGCTCACAAAGAACAAGACACTCCAAACAAAGCTGAGATATGGGATAATGGATGAATGGCAAAATAGCACATAGAAATCTATTGTTTAAGACACCTCTCCCTAATAGACTGTTCGTTCTTTCACTGGTTTCTCATCTGCTTCCGGACTGCGCCTTTCATTATTTCAAATACAGTGGTCAAACTTTACATAGGCAAAGTGTACTTCTTCTACTGGAGCTCTGCCAGTTCAAAATTTATTCAGTGTAAATTTCATGATTCAAGATTCATAATGATCAGCACTGCATATTTTGCCTAGTACATATCTAATACATATATAATCCAACGAATCCTGACATTCAGATCTATGAATTTTCTATTCTTCATATTTTAAGATGTGTCTAAAAATCAATTCTGTTTTCTGCCAGTAAGATAGACAATAAATACTTCATAAGTATCTTGACCCCCCCAGAAGCTAATGACAAAGTTCCCATAAGATACAGTGGGATCAAGGCTCTAATGAGGACAAACATATCACACTGCCTCTTTCTGATTGCTGTAAATATGTGAATACCTTGGGAAATATATATGTGTATCTCTCTCTCTCTCTCTCTGCATATAAGAAAAAACGATATTTTCTATACTACAGTATCTGTTGCCATATTTGTACTATTTCTGACACTCTGTGGAGAAAATTCCTCAAATACTCCATAAATTTAAGAAATGGTTCTGGTGAATGTCCAGTTCTTATTGACTCCCAATGTATGATGAAACCTAAGACATACAATACCTCACAGTGTTGTCCTAAAAAAATAAATCTATTTATTCCTTGGACATCTTTTGCTTTTGAAAACTTATTTAAGTCAAGGTATCACAGCTAGAGTATAATTTCAGGCAGTGTTTTCTAGGTCAGTGGCAAAGCAGTCTCTCTTGAGTTTTAAGATTTTTAGTACATTTTCTAGAGCTTGCACTTGGTTGAGATTTAAATGAAACACTTTAAGGACTCGAGGAACATGGAATAGAAGTGTGTTGGGTGACTGATTAATACCACACATGAAAAAGAAGATTCTGTAGGGAAAGAAGACAGAGAGGAAAATTGGAAGTAATCCAGGAAAAAAAAAAAAGTGATACAATTTATACCCATTTTTAACCACTCATTTTGTCTACACTTAAAACTGATAATATAGTTTTGAAATGTTTTTCTTTTTTAATTTTTTTTTTTCTCAGTCCAGGCAATATGCTTGCAAATAATTTATCACAGTGCTTCAGAAGTTAGAGTAGGGTAGAACCTGTAGACAATTAAGGCGTTATTGTACTATCTGAGAGGCTGATATTCTGTGTAGTGGTTGTTAGGGTGTGTATAGGAGCTGGAGTTTACTTAGGACAATTCTTCTTTAACATCTTATTTTTATCTTTATATCATCTCATGACTTGGGGTCAGCATACAGTTTCTAAATAGCTTCCAAATTAATCAATACTTGAACTTGCTCTGTATCTATACAAAGGCTTCCAGTGTGGTGACCTTTTCAAATCACTTCTTTCTCTCTATGTCATTGATGTCCCTAGCTCTTTGCTTTTTAAGGCAGTCAGAAAGGAAGATAAGCCAAAAAATGCACTTTATTCCTAATATGTGTGAGAGACATTTGCTTACTCCAAAAACATAATTGCAAATGGCTTTGAACAAGCTAAGTTCTGGATATTCCTGTAATAGATGAGCAAATTTAAACTAGATGGGAGGGCAGAGAGAATTTTTCTAGTGAACACCTACATTTTATGAAGCGCAAAATGCCTATCACAACTAAAATTGTTAGTGAATCTGTGAAATTCACATTACGTGGAAGAACAAATTGTTGCTTGTTGAACCAAGAGATTATGTTTGTATTTATCAATTTTCTTGCTTGCAAATCCAAGAATATTTTAATGACATCTATTTATTTAGTAAATATTACTCTGTTTTTTGCTGGTGGTTTCTTAATATCCAAGAAAGTAGAATTGTGACATATGTGGATTCTCTATTTGATTACCACTTCCTCACTCTGCCTTGGATATCAAAAATTCAAAAACACAAGGCAACAGCTTAGTCCCTTGTGGTACAGTCTTTTGCAATGATTTTCAAAAATGTGCACCCCTACAGACTGGCTTTTAACTTGTATATTTTCTTAAGCACATAATAGTATAGACATCTCAGTGTAAGACTGGCACCATTCATAAGCTAAGGGAATGAAAATTCAGTTTGTTTTTATTAATTCTTGTAGAAGCAGCCGATGTCTGGTATGCACAGTCTACATTCACCAGTTTGTATTTAAATACTGAAAAAGAAACACATTTCTTCTTTATTGCTACAGTTGCTTTAAATTAAAATTGTGAAGAAATACAATGTTAAGTAACACACAACTTCTTCTATTTCTGTTAAAAAAAAAAAAAAAGCTTTATGAACATGCTGATGTATTTTGTAAACATAATAAATTTTATCTAGTGAATCAGTGGGAAAACATAGCCCCAAGGCTCAACTCTGTGGTGTCTCTCTGAAATGATACTAGTAAAGTTTTGCTAAAGCTATCAAAAAGGAAAAAAGCCCTTTAGTGAGTGCTTGCAACATTTTAATACTAATGGAATTTTATTTGCTCCAATGAAAACATTTTGATAAAGGCTTACAGAACAAACAGCACTGCATTGTCTTTTTACAAATTAAGGATAGAGTTCTAAAGGTCAGATGTAAAACTTTGCCAAATAGTTCTCTCTCCATTAATTTTACTGTGTGCTGAGAAGAAAGGATGTAGCTTGCTTATGACATGGAGAAAGAATTCTGGTTTTGCTGTCAAGAAACTCTGAAGAATCAATGAAGCAAACTGTTGAGTGTGAAGAGGTGAATACTATAAGATCTGAGCAAATCTTTGAGGACCAAGTGACAAAAAAGCAACCTCCACTGAATTTCCATCCTGAGATTTTCCAGCCATAGATACAGTTTCAGACAAATGGTGAGGGTCTGTAAGAGCAACAGACTGTGGTGCGGGTTACTCCCAAGGCTGCTGGTCTCGCAGGTAAGTTTATGTGAAAAGCTGGAGGAGATGATGACAAATGGAGTGGGAAACTATTTTTCTAATTTCTCTTACGAGTGAACAGCAGTATTCTCAGTCACCTGTGATAATGAAGATTTTCTTACTACTTGAGCAACTCAGTTCATGAAGATTAGTGCTGGACGTGAAATGCATAGTGCCTTTGAAACAGTCACGTGGGAAAAGATGGGGTCAGTACTCTTGAACCTCTTCCAGCTGGTTTCTGTCAACATTTCTTCTGCATTACTTGGTATGAACTTCAAAAGTTAAAAAAAAAAAAAAGTAAAAATGTCTTAGAAACCTTACTACAATGCAGACTCATCTAGGAGTACAGGTATGTTCATTTCATCTCAATTTTGTAGGAAAAGAAAGATTTCTTCATAAGAGTACAAGACAACATTTCCAGCATCTTTTTTAGAAATAAATAAATAAATACTTTTCCAGACTGTTGAGGGGAAGTTGGTTTTGTTTTTCTTGTCTTTCTGCTATGAATTGCTTCTGCCAATCACAGAGAAACCTAGAAGGGAGGGCTTGAATGGTGGAAGTTGAAAGCATTCTGAAATGTACATTAAGTAAGTTTAGGATGAATGATGGCACTAGTGCTTGTGTTGCTAGAGTTAGGTTATATTTACCTTCCATTAAAAATTGTTAACAATAAGGCAATACTCTGAGCTCTATCTTGCCAAAGTTCAAGCATAAGAAAGTTTCTCAATTTTTTTTGTAATTTGAAAGAGAACCATTCTGTTGATTTTGCTTCGCCTCAAAGTAGTCGTAAAATACATTCTGAGATACATTTTGTCCTGTTTGAAAATCAACAGATAATACCAACCTGTATTACTCCTGTGAGTAGTCTAGTTCAATAAGATTGAATTTATATACAGAATCTCTTGGTATGACAGTGTTTTCTTCAGCAAGGACAATACTGTTGCGTATTTTCGTCTCCCTAAAGCCTTTTAGTCAGTTTGGATTTAATCTCCAACTCACTTTTCACTAGTGTTTGATATCTGATTTAATCAATTGTAGGATTTCAGGTATTGTTCTGGGGCAATAAAAGTGTGAAAACTGCAATGTATAATGGTATATATTTTTGCAAAATTACAAGTAGGGTGGGATAAGGAATGTCTATAAATAGTCAAAAGAAAAAAATAACCATGCATCAGAGAAACTATTCATTCTGAAGAAAGTATGTTTAATGAGAGGTAAAAAAAGGAAAGAGGAATTTTAAAGTGACTGTGGAAGGGAAAATACCTTGACAAGTAGCACTAATAGGTTATGCAGTATTTTTTAAAGAGAAACAGTTGAACTCTTCTCATTTGAGACAGAAAATTTCAAGTGACAGGAAACAAAAATTTGAATGTAGGAAACAGTAATTTATTGGTAGAGAGATGGACAAAATTATCATGGGTAGTAAAGGAAAAATTTCATTTCCCATTTTCTATGATGTTATGAAAATATTCCTTTAATATTAGAGTATCTTTCTGTGCAAAAGCATAATAGCAGAAAAAGCTGTCCCCTTTTTCCTGTGAAAAGTATAGGAGTTGGCAGAGCCGTAGGGAACTGGAAAATATAAAATGGAGAAATGGATAGAGTATTTACAGATACAAAAATAGAAGTCAGACTTGAATCTGCATATATTATAGTGACAGGCACCACTCACAAAAGAGGCATGTTGCAGTGCTACATTAGGAAGCAGTCCTACACTTACCACTGAAGAATAATAATCTTAGAACTGCTCTTATATTTCTTAGCCAAACTCCCTCCTGCTAAGAACACAAGCAGAGAGAAAATGAAACGAAGTTATGAACAAAATGCATGATAAATAAACAAGAGAAAGTCGACTTAGTAGAAAAAGAAGAGTATCTTGCATTCTTTCAGTTCAGATTCCTCCCAAAATATAGTGCATAAAATTACTGGTTGTATGTGTTTCCAAAAGGGTGAAATCTGCAAGAAATTAGAATAGTAGAACTCAGAAATAGGAGGTCTTATGCTATTGTAACTGGAACAATTCTTACTCAGGTCTGTGTAAAAGCCGTTTGCATGTCATTATCTTGTCTGTCAAATCTTTTTGAATACCTTTGTAAAGCCCAAAAGAAGTAGAAACTCTGTCTTCTCATGTCACTGTAGTCTTACTGTACAGAAGACAAAAGTCTCTGAGTACAACAGCATGAGGTGTCAGAGTCACCAACAACAGATTTGTGACTATCTGAGGTGATGTTAGAGTAGTGAGAATCTGAAGACTTGATTCCCTGGTGTAAGCAGGAGGTAAGAAAACCATTTCAAAATTTATCTTAATGATTTCCTTCACGCAGTGCTCCAGTGGAAAGCTCCAACCTACTACATTTCTAATGCTCATCTATCCAATGTCATGTATAGCATTAAATTACTTGTATTAACTGAATGCTACTTGCTTATCTTTTATATCTCATTTGGATATAGAAATAATAACATAAAAAGTGTTGTGTTGGCAAAGCACAATTGTTCTGATATATCAAAATATCTTAACCTAGGTGTGTAAGTGATAAGATTTTTGCATTAGAGATAAAGAGATCAAGAAAAAAATGAGTAATTAAAAAAAATGCATATATCTAAAATGTTAATATGTGTAAGGTTTCAAAAGCATTCAAGTGTCTCATTTCATTGAGTATCTAATTCGATTAAAAACCTAAGTCAAAAGTAAACAAATAAATAAATGAGTACCTTGCATCCTATCACTTTAACATATATTTTCAGTCTCTTGTAGAAATGAGAAAAGCTCTCATCAAATTCACTTGCAGCAAGGCACTGGCTTCTCTGAAATCCAGTTTAAAATGCTCATTGGTTTCTCCTTTAAGGAGTTTTAACATTTTACTCAGCTGTGCTGAGTCAGTTAATTCAGATTTTACATGTTAAGCAAGCATCTTTCAAAGAAAATAGATGGCAGTGCTTAATAAACGACGAACAAAGGAGCAGAAGGGCTCTAAGGTTCTAAATGCAGTCGGACTGATTTAGAAAAGCTTGGGGAATCACTGCTTTCACCTGATCAGTTTTAGAAAGAGATTTCAGGAGATCATTGAAAATCAGGAAAGAAGCCAATGGGACGCAATAAAGAGAGGTCAAGAATGGCAGTTGTGATTGTTGTACAAGTGTCAAGAGGAAAGATGGAAGCTCATGTTGGAACCACTGCCTTTGAAATTGCATTTAATAATAAGTTTATGGTTTGGCTGCTTAAGTTTGCATTTGGCTTCAACTTGAAACACAAGCAGTTAGCCCAATTGCAAATGTTTCATGTTAAAAATGGCTGATCTTAAGTTAATTTTAAAACCCAGAATAATCATTTCTGTATTTAAAGAAAAAAAAAAGATTGGAAAGTAAAGAATATCACATTAAAATACAAAACAGATTGTAGATATTTCTGTTAACACATGCTTTTTATTTGCTGCTGTTACTGACTGCATTTTCATTGTAGCTAAGTAAATTGTTTTTTGAAAAGCATCTACTGTGTATGCATGCTGGTCACTACCAGACAGTGTAAAAACTTCTCCACTAGATGGTGGAGACCTGCTGTAGCCACTGACACAATGTCATATTGTCTTCTTGCAAGAGAGAAATACACTCTTTATATTGTTGCAATAGCAACAACAAATTAATTGTTCTAATGCCAAACATAGAGTTTTTAAAAAGTCTCTTAGTCCATTCTTTTATGCACTGAATATTAGCATGAAGAATAAAACAAAAAGAATCTTCAAAAATACACGAAATAAAAGGTTTTAAAGTATTCTGTTGTTATTTGAACCTTCAGGGAGAAAAAGTAGAATGAACACAAATTCCAAATACATTCATCCTATAATGAAGTGCGAAGACAGAGTGGATTGTATTGACAGTCTTTTAGAGTTCAGATCAGGGGGACTGGAGCTGACAAAGTAGATGTGGACAGGACACCCAGGAGTCATATGTAATGTGTGGAAGTCCTACTATCCTGCTCTATCTTCTTACAGCCATTACGGGAATTAATTTTATTCCATAGGTAGTCTTTATCCTTTTCAACAGGGCTGTTGTCTGTAATAGTTAGAAATGATGTGTCTTAAAAGAACGATTTCTCCGAAAAGACTTTACTCAGTCCTGCCAGTACACCTGTATGCTATTGATGGCTAACTTTGTTTCCATTGTATCATAGAGCAAAGCTGACTGTAGGAAGAACTCAATAAGGCCAAAATTCAGTGCAGAAGAAAGTCACACACTTCATGTTGACATGGTAAATACCATCAGTCAGGAAATCCTGATATTATATATAATGAAAAACTAATCACAGAATCACAGAATGTCAGGAATTGGAAGGGACCTTGAAAGATCATCTAGTCCAGTTCCCCTTCTGGAGCAAGAGATGTCCATACTCATTAGTGTTTAAGACTGAAAGATTTTGGGTTTAATGTCATGACGGAGAAACATATTCAGAATTACGCATAAAGGTTAACAGAGCTCATTAATCAGAATGCTGAACTTATTTAATTTAATGTGAACACAAACTTTAAAGAATAATAGAAGATGATGAAAATGCAGTTCCCTGACTGCCATCATTTTCAAGATAGATTTCTCCTCACTTTCTTGATAGTGTCAATGTAGTTACTATGAAATGAGATTAATATAAGAGCCTTCTGCTGATTTCTATATGTCATGTCATTAATCAAGTTCTTAACTTAAAAAATGTTTGTATGTTTAATGGGCTTAGTCGTTTGTTCAAACTCCAAGCAAAAGTTACAGTTATTTCACAGAATACTGTAATAATGATAAAGTCATTTACTTAGGGGGGGGGGGAAAAAGAAAAAAACCAAAACAAAACAATGAAAAACACACACACACACACAAAAAAAAAACCTCCCAAGGAGCAGAAGAACTCAGAGGAATTCAACGAATAATTTAAAGACCAATTAGATTTCATCTGTTAGGAACTTTTGCTAATTCTTCACTGACAGCATGTTTCTCCTTCTTTGCCAACAGCAATAATTTCTATATTATTTATGAAAGAATACAAGTGATCTAGCATATAAGACACGAGCTGATATCATTAATCACTTGTGGCTGCACAACTGTTAAAGACTTGTCTATTCAGCTGTTTTTATGTAAATTAATTTACCCAGAAAAATAGGATTTATGAAAAAAATCTGCAGGTGAATGTATGTATATACATAAAATAAGTGGATGATTTCTTGCCCACTGATAAGTTTCTGCCTCAGAGACAGAAGGGTGCAAGCCTGTATTCTCCCCTCAGCAGCCACCAAGTAAATATGCCTCCAAAAATGCTATTAAGAACAGGTATTTGTGATATGACAGACTGGAACTGAACTATCACTGGGTGGCTGAATTGCTCTTTTGACAGATGCGTGAACAGAGTTTCTGTTTACATGTTCAGGTTGTACAACTCAAATAGCGAAAAGAGGATTTTTTCTTGCTCAGACTAACATAAAACTGACTTGCTCTACTGCAAGAGTTTAGATAAAATATGTGTAGTCAGAATAATCAAATGACATTGCCAGGTAGTTCATTTTCATGAGGGATAAGGTTTTAATGGTGAAGGAGTCCATGGATAAGTATAATTTAGCATTAGGATATCCATGTAGCCACAGGGAAATGACTCTGAATTCCTCCTCCTGCTCTATCAGGGGACTTCTGTATCCAAAAGCATTTGAAAACCAGGCAGCATGGGTTAAATACGAACACTTTATTAGTACATAGATTATGTATCTACATCTCTTTGTGAGAGCAGTCTCTGAATTTATTCCCCAAAGATATTTAACAAAGCTCATGGACTGCCTGGCAACTGCCTGCAAACACTGCACAGTGACTTGACAACTGTGCTCTTTATGAGGTATCCCAGGTGGTCTCTGCATTCTGGTCACACAAGGTTTGCAGGCTTATTGGCTTCATTTAAGTAGTGAGGATGGCCTCGGGGCTTCCTTCAGCAGACAGTGCGCACTGATACATGAGCCTGGGCAAATATATTTTGAACATTTTTCTGACATTTGAGGCCTACAATTGATTTTGCCAACCCATACAGATAGAACTTATTGTGTCGGTGAGATTCACATTTCTTTTATACTATCTGGCTGCTATGTTATAAAATACATTCTGAGGCTGATAACAGCTTTGTAATATATATATTAAAGCTTTTGAAAGGTGAAGATCTTATTCAGCAGTAAGGAGAAGACTTCAGACGAAGAACAACCAAACTACCTTGTAATGTTTACAGTAGGACAGAACTAGGAGCAGAGTTTTAGGAATTGACATAATATTTTATTTACATATACTGACATATATTCTATATATATATATATGTAATTGTCTACAAGAAATATGGAAAAGATGGTGTGACAAATTGTAGCGTATCTACTTAGAATATATACTAAGTCCTAAGAAGTATAATTATTGTAGAATCATATTCTGGCTTGGGTTGGAAGGGACTCTGAGGGTCATCAGGTTTCAAATGCCCCTGCCACCAATCTCCAGACCTGGTACTAGACCGGGTAGCCCAGGGCCCCATTCAACCTGGTCTTGAGCAGCCCCAGGGAATTGGCCTCTGCAACCTCTCTGGGCAGGCTGTTCCAGGACATCACCACTCTCTCTGTGAAGAACTTCTCCCTGACATGTAATCTAATCCTTCCCTCCTTGAGCTTAAAACCATTCCTCCTTGTCCTATCACTATCTACCTGAGTAACAAGTTCATTCCCCTCCTCAAGGATTATCATTAAATATTTCCTAGGTTATGTTTCCCTTTCAATTAGCAATTTTTGTATATCTGCGTGGCAAGATGGTCCTTTTTGTTCTGAATCTAAGACACCAAAATGCACTCATGATTCAACTATGTTTTCACAGACCAGCCACTGATAGGTGAGTTTTCCTTGGACTTAGGCTGCTTCCCTGGGAGGAGTTCTGATTGCCAGAGAGTCCCTTCACCAGTTGGGTGAGTTCAGCTCTTTTTTTTCAATATATGACTATTGGCCTACCTGCAAATACTTTGCCTGGTATCATCAAGAACCTGTCAGAAGCAATTTTGCATTTTCATGAGCAGAATGTGTCCCCTAGCTCTTTCTTTTTCCAGTGACATTTCAGAAAAAGAGCTTTTATCTCATGGCCAGATCAAAAGTGTTTAATTTGAAAGTCTTGGTGTTTGTTAGCTCTAATATCCATTAACATTTGTTACATTGTCTTATTGCAATAGTTCTTTATTTTTTTTCAGAAGATGCATAAGCTCAAATATGTGACATAGCAAACACCATATTTTTTGTCTCAAGCAAGGTACAATAAAGAGTTTAAGTAACTTCTTACTTGAGTAAAAACATATAGAACTAATCTGTAGATATAAAAAGCACCTGATAATTTATTTAGTAGTCTGGAATTTTATGAGTACTGATCAATATAGAATATGTAGTCTGACAATTACATAAATTTAATGAATTTAAGCAAAACACTAAAAAGTACTGTCATTTCAAGCAGTTTTAATCCCTTTATTCAAGGGAAAAAATTAGCTGAAGTATTTGTAGGATACATCAGTCTTGTGTTTCTCTGGATATTTCTTCTTTTAAAAGAAATATGAATTGAATCTTCAGTTATAAGACTAGTTTGTCCCCGAGGACCACCCTGAAAGTGACATTTAAATTGTATTACAAGGGAAGGTCATTGTTCCTTCGCTTGTGAAAATGAATAATTTATACAAAGCATAAAAAGGAAGTCTAGCTACATATGCCTTTTCTCAAATATTTCCTAGTTAAATTTTACTGAAAGTAATAATTTAACTATATTTATACTACTTGTATATGAACATAGCTATTCTGTTTCTTAGCTATATGTTTAATAGTTTCATCTAGTTTTTTTAAAGATACCTTTACTTTTAAGAGTATCTATATCCAAATCTGTACTGTCCTTTATCTGTGCACTACATGGAAAAATGATTAACCTGTATCTTGAATTTCTGAAGCAAGACTTGGTTTCTTCTATTTCAGATGCTGAATATATGTTCGGAGAGCACTCAGAAGATGAAGTTTGCTGTGAGGACATCTTCCTTAAGAAAATAGTGAGTTGCAAATTGCAAAAATCTAAGTAGATACTAACTACTTGTCTCCAACCAATAATCTGTAATTCATTTACATCAAGTATTGTATAAGCTATGAAGATCAGTAAGCCAGTACAAGTTAAAATATTTTTACGAGCATTACACTGCTGTCACTAAAAAAATGAGCTCTTATTTTTTTTACCTTATATCTAAAGGAAAAGTGCTTAGTTCCAAATTTTGAGTAGCTGTGATTGAAAGAAAAACTGAGTTCCAGCTATGTATTAAAATCACTTTGAAAAAAAAAACAATATATGATAAAGCCAGCATTATGACTATGAAGCAGCATTTGGACTGATTTGGTCAAGAAATAAATGAAAGGGTAACCACATCTTGTGAATTCTTATTCAAATAAAATATTTGGAAAGAGAACATTCTGATTTCTGCACTTTAATACTCAAAAAATCTGTGTTATGCTATCTATTTGAATTACCATAGTTTGAACCTTAAAACTGAAATGCTTTTTAGCTAAGAAAAGATATTTAAATGAGCCTTTCTATGAAACTATTCTTGGTCATTGATTTTTTTTTTTTAAATAAAAAATGTCTTTGTTATTACTTGTAGAACGTAAATTTTATTGCACATTCAATACCTAGCATTTTAACTTGATCTGAAGTTAAAATCGGACTCTAAGAGTGAGTCATGGATTAAAAACCCTAAAAGTTTTTTTTGCTATGAAACTCTCATGGTGTTATGATTTTTTGTTATTGACATTCCACATCATAGCATCATGTAGTGAATTGGAGTTAAAGAGTTAATTCTCCAGCTCCATGGGTCATCAATAGTTTTGAGTATACCTGTCTCAGAAGAGAGGAAGAACTATGTACCCCAGAGGACTTTGAGTTGCTTTGCATTTTTCCATTTTCCACTCAGATGGAAAAATAAAAACTCTTTGTGTGCCACGAGACACAGACTCTTTCCCTTTCGGATCGACCCAGTAGTGGGTACTCCCTAGCCATCTCACCTTAGCATTTCGCATAAGGCCTTCAGTTTTTCAGACTCATTTTATTTGATTTATGAGTTTCAATTCCAATTATATTGTATTACAGTGTGCTATTTTGCATTCTGATATTATATTTAGTAAATTAGCTTTCCTCCTCAGATCTTTGCCGCTGTTTTGTTTTTAAGCGATTCACCCTTTTTCTTTTCCCTTTCCTCTTTCCTGGGGCATGGTTCCATGGGTCCCCCACCCCCATCATCACAGAACGGAGCTGAACTAGCCCATAATTTTTTTTGCTATGAAACATTTCTGGAATAGTTCAGAAGCTACAATAACAATCTAAATTTTTTGAATTATGTTACCCCGAGCAAGATCAGACTGGAATTACAAGGGTCAACATCAGAAGAAAGATCAGTGTCTTTTTAACATAAATGTTAACAGTAAATACTCAAATCATGGGCATGGGCATTTACACATGTCATTGATAATTCAAGTAAAATCATTAACTTTTGTGAAAGCATCATTTTGCATCAAAATGCATGTGTCCAGTCTTGCATCTTTTACAGACTTTCTTTGAATGAATATATTTATTAGTTTTATTGTTCCAAATTGCATTATATTTCACTTATTTTTGCTTCCTGAAGCAGTTGATAATACCCTTGGTCAGAATTTCTGGGCAGGAAGAACACTACAAATAAACTAAGTACAATGGCATCCAAGGGATCGTTGTATTTTTATAAGAGAAAATTTTATTTGAATGTCAGCTTAACTGTCTGTTTTACTAATTATTAAATTTATTTAGATTAGTTCTATTGTGTCATGAAAATGAAAACAAATAAGGCAGGTGATATTAATAGTTTGCTTCATTCCTTTAGGTTCTGTCTTGCAGTTCTTGTTTACAGTGGGAGAAAATCTATATTTTTGTTTAAGTTTCAGTCAAAATAGCTATTGAGATTTTCTATAGCAACTGTGCAAGAAACCCCTAAATAGAACTTGAAAGATTTTAAGACTACAAATTTTACACAATTGCAACAAGATGGAAAGATGACAGAGACAATTGTTAACTTTGCCCCAAAAATAAGTGTAAAGAAGATTATTTAATACCTCAACTGGTAACCTGTAGGGCAGTAGTTCAAATTTCAAGTGAGAATGGTAATAAAATAGTGAAATGTGATCAAGAAGGAACAGTTTCCCCTGCTATTCCCAGAAGATCCATGTGTGGTTTCAAGTTGTTGTCCCTTCACTCCCCACCATGGGACAGACTTGAATAGCTTCATACCTTTCAGTGCTAGTACTATCCTAAATGAAAGCATTATAACTTTTCATGCAGACTGTGACAGAAGCACCAGTAAGTCTTTAGAGTGTGATGGGCAAGTGTGCCTTGAATTTAATTATTTCTGGTAAACTTAACAGCCACCTTATGGCTGATTAAGGAACAGCATCATTCATTTCTTTGCTGAAAGATACTAGTGCTGACAAAAATCCTTGAGGTAGGTTTAAATCAGGCATTTCAGGCTTCCATTAAGTATATATACTATTTCCTGAAAAGAAAATAAGAGCACTGAGCTAATAAACATGAAATATTGAAAGACTGCCTTTGACAGAAGAGCTCAAGGACAGCAAGTCAGAAAGCACAGCAATCTGTTCCATCTGAAACACTGTTTCACTGAACAGAGAAATGGAATTATCAAAACTTTTTCCCTGGCAAAGGGTCACACTGTGCTGAGAAGAAATGCCATGGGAACAGAAGTGTGGACAATAAATTATGACAATATAGTTTTGAATAGGATAAAAGAGCAAAATAACCTCCAAAGTGAGACTGTCAGAGACAGAATTGTGCACTAGGTGGACCTTCAGTCTGACCCTGAATGGTGGCTTCAGTGTTCTTGTGGAAGAGATGAAATTAAGAAAAGGAATTCTAAAAAAGAATAATACTGAAAGGTGCTTACAGACCTGGTTTTTGCAGCTGGAGCTGGAAAGGGCCCACCCTGGGATGTCAGCTTCCCCATATTTGTGTGTGACCTTTCTCATTCCCTTCCACACTACACAGAGCTGTTGATTTTTGCAACAAGGATTCCTTATCACTTCTATACCATCATAATGGGACTGCATGCTGCTTTTCTTCCCGCAGAGTAGGAAACTGTAAGGACAACAAAAAGCCCAGGGAGTGAAAAAACAAAACACAATATTTAACAGTTATTTTCATTCCTGAGATGAAACAACTTTATCTCCTTTTCTTGTTAAACTTCCAATTTTAACAGACACTTTTCCTTACTGAAAGCGAGTCTTTCCTTTGAAAATGTCTGCTTTCCAGAGCGGAGACCTAAGGTTAATGGAAAATCTCATGAACAACATCCCTAAAGTCAATAAATTGTCCACTAGATGCTCTATTTTTGATAGAAAAGTATAGTTGTTTGATGTTTCCCTGTGTTGTTTAGGAGGGCATATGCTTGTATCAGATTTTCACCTTCACAGTGGAGGAAAATGCCTTCTAGTAATGTGGTAGTGATGCAGCCCTCTGTTTTTATTTCACTTTATGAGCAGGCAACATTTGAGATTCCCTTTATCATAAAATTGTCTTTAGTGTATATGGGACCTAAACAGTCCTTCCTGAAAGAGATAAAAAAGTAATTAAAGTCTGATATGATCCACTGTCAGAGATGGAGCATTAAACTAAACAGCTATTAGATTTAAGTCTGATGTAGTTGCTAAGTCGTGTGTAAATCTCATTATTTAACAACCTCAAAACTATCTTTCTTTTCATTTTATTTTATTCAAAGAGTTAAACATTAATCTTCTTGTTTATCTCCTGTGTTCATGTCTTTATTGGTCTCTAGGTTCACATTCTTAACATTTGGCTATGAGAAGGAAGGTTTTTTCAAATGATAACTGAGTTTTTCTTAGTGTAGCATGACTCTAGAAACTGTGAATTTAGGATTATTATAAATTACCATATTATTAATCTGACAATAACTGCTATCACAATTGCCATTTACTAGTCCTGAGTTTTCAAGACCCACCAATTGCAATATTTGTGCCTCAATTCTAATAAAATATCTTACGAGTCTATGGATTTCCAGAACAGTATTTTGTAACACTAGCAAAGATAGTGGTCATTTGTGTGATAACAGTCCTTTATCACTTCTCCTGTGGATGAAGAAACAAAAGCTGAATCCCAGAGACAGGTAGAACACTTCTGATAAAACAAATTTCACCTGAAAATGAGAATAATCATATATATAATGGAGAAAAATGAGGTTTTTTGATTTTTTTTCTCACTTAAGGGAAAAAAATGTTTGAGATAAAACATCTTCTATGTGTCTCAAAAAAAAAAATTAAATTATGAGTGTATTCCATTAGCATAGGCTCTATTTTATACCAGTACTCACGTGTAGTTGCTTAGATACAAATTTTTACATTGAGCTTGTTGTTCCTTAGCTTACTCCTGCTAGTGGAGATATAGGGCTTAGTTTTGTTGCTGACTGAGTGCCATTTTAGATTTCTGTGGAAGTCTTGCCTGGCTCCATCTTTTGCTTTTGGACATAGCTCCTGTATCATTTCTTAACTTCCCCATGATAGCTGAAATACCATAAGACATTTCAAATGACACCAGATCCATATGCTTAGGCACTATTTTTCTGATGCAACACAACTGAGAGTACGAAAACAAGAAACTTTAAAACTAGGATGTTTAAATAATTTTTCTCCTTGTTTCCTCTGCTTTTTTTTTCTTTCCAATGACATCATTTTTATTTTTTCTGTCTCCTCATGCAGTTGAAAAATCTAGTGACACACAGTGGCACAGACTATACACCCAGTAAACAGTTGTCATCAAACTATAGCCCTGTGGAACATTGCTATGTATTTCAAAACTGACATAGTACTTATCACTGTATGAAATTGTAGCCTTCCTGTCACCTCAGAAAAGCTGAATCAGAATAACAAGATCAAGAAAAAGTGAAGGACTTTGTCATAAAAACTTATATTTGTTTATTTATTTATTTATTTTTGCAGTTACTTTGCAAAGATTTTTCCAGTAAGTGACTCCCTAGATCAAGTTTCCCTTATCTTTCTTCTTCCTGGAAGTGCACACTCAACAATATTCTCAATTCCCTGTCAATGGCATTTGTCAACGCCTTGTTCATATCAGTTAAATAGATATTTCTCTTTTTACTAATCATCATCTTTGTTTTTATAGAATGCTGTGATATTTAGAGCTATCAATTACTAGTTTTGACCCTCTTTTTCTTCTTGCAGTCAAGAGAAAATGAACCATGTTTCCAGTTTTCAGCATTTTAGCTGTTGTTTCTGTGTCCTGCTGATAACTCTACTTCCTTCCCATGCTACCAATCACCGCATCTTCAGGGTCACATGTAGATGGTTTTGTAGGAGGATTTGTAATGGCTAAGGCGTCCAGTTTTTATTAAGTGCTACCCAAGAAACTGTACATTCACATGAATGGCATTTGTGAAAATAAATACTCAGCTGTGAATCTGTTACCTTTTAACAGGGATTATGTCTTGCTCTGAAGAGCAAAATTTAAAGCCTTACCAAGTCAAAGTTCTTTTTTCTGTTATATAATCATCCTAAAACTCCATTCTTAAAGGATGATTGTTGGTTTTTCTTTGCGAAGATCAAGACAATAATTTATCACTCCTTCAAGTGAGCACTTTCTGGAGTCACAATAAGAACATCACTTTTCAGTAGCGTCAATCTGAACTTTGCACTCTAATTAGAATATTATATATATATGTATTTAATATTATATGTCTTATGTTTCTTGCAATGAAGGACATTTGTCACTGAGCATAACAACTTAAAAGCAACTGGTATTAAATTATAAAAAATAATGTATAGTAAAACAAGTTCATATAATCAAAGTAAAATAATGTTCTAAATTAAATAGTGTAATATTTTAGCTTATGTATAATGTTGTAATATAATATGACATGCTAGTAGTGGTAATTCCTAAAATGAAATGATGTGATGTCTAATACAGAAGAAAAACAAGTTTTGAAACGTTGGAATTTCCTGTGCACCAGAAGATGTGACTGTCTGGCTCTAAAGACAGAAGAATGGTGAGGTTAGGAAGAAAAACCTGAAAAGTAGAGGCAGGGGAAAGTTTGAAAGAAAAGAAAAGCTGAATGTCTTGTACTATGGGACTAGGGATGTTCATGCTCCCCAGAAATTCATAACCCTTAGTAAAAATTTTTTGTGTTTGTTTTCCTGTGGCACATGCTAAACACCAAATTCATCAGCGTCAGCCTGCTTCTGTAATGTGCAGAAACATGCACTGGCTTGGGAGCATGCTTTGTCTGAACACTCTGAATACCACAGGGCAGCTTCCCCTGAGGAAAATACTTCTGTGATCACCATCAGGAAGCATTTGGACAGTGCTTTCAAATGTAGGGTTTGATTTTCAGGTGATCCTGTATGGAATCAACAGTTGGACTTGATGATCCTATGGGTTCCTTCCAACCCACAGTATTGTATGTGTTTATGATTTCTCTGGAAATAAAATGTCTAAGGTCTAGACTGCAAATAATCCAAACTAGAAGAAAAATAATTTACATCTACTGTCTCAACTGACAGATATATTTGGTTCATATATTGCTTCTATTCACTTGCATTAAATTTAGTTTGCCTGCCAATTCTACAACATGCAACCCAAGGTAAGAAAGCAAAACTAAAATTGATCCCTCTGTTTTAGGATTGATTTAATATTTCTCCCAGCATCTTTAATTGTTGTCTGTGTAATATTGTCCCATCATTCAAGAGCAGAAAGTGAGGAATATTTTGAACTATACTACATTTTCCCACAAAATTGACGTGCTGATGTTTGGGAATTCTGAATTTACTCTGGAAAATTTGGTAATTATACAAGTATTTTATATGTTGGACAAAATTTCAGAGATCAGCGAGATCAGAAAGAAGTTGTCATGTTGTGTCTCAAAAGAAATGAATAAGAAAATTATCCCTTATGACTTTTAAGTGTGTATTCATATGTTCTTTTTGTTTTATGCAAAAATGATACCTCAAAAAATTCCAGCTATATTATTATTATTATTATTATTATTATTATTATTATTATTATTAATTTTCCTTTCTGAAGGAAACAAAATCTGTTTGCAAGTCATGTCTACAATTTCAACATGATCTTTAAGCACAAATTCAGGTTTGGTGTAAGCAGCTGATGTTCAGGTGAAAGTAGTGAGATTATGTAAAGGCTGGATGCCACCCTGTAATACCTCCTGGATTTAAAGATGGTGAATAGAATCACAGTAGAAAGATTTTACCAACATTTCTATATTAGTATTATGACCCATTAAACCCTTAATTGGTAAAGCAGTGATTGTTTATAGATGATTAAGCTCTGTAGATTTTTTTTAAATATAGTCAGAATATAATTAATTAATAATAATAGAGACAATAATAATAACAGTAATGTAAGAAATAATATAATTTAATTTTTGGAGGTATACATTTGTCATGCAGCACAGCTCTCTGAGGTAGTGACCCATCAAATAATTCTAATTTACCAGTGTTCATTGTAACTAGTTTGGCTCAAAGAGGCAGGAAATCTCCAACTCGGAGAACAGGAACGTATATATATGGTTGACATTATTTAATACCCTATTTTCTGCACAGGGTTTCAATTACTGGAAGATATGGGCAGTATTACAAGTTATGATGCCCACAGAGTATAATTCAGAGAAAGATAATTCTCTGCTTTTGCATTTCTTCCAATTGATCCTCTACATTTTTTATTTTTTTCCCAAGCAGGTGAAGATTTATAACACATTCAGGCTTCAGGATAATTATTACCTGTCTCTGCATAACATTTGATTAAGCAAGTCTTTCCTGGCTTATCATTAAATAGAATTCTTGCTTTAATTAATTCTAGTTTTTCTGATTTGGTTACACTTAGAGATTCTAGATGATGCTAATTTTCTTTGTGTTTTTGAAGAATCCGTTGTAATCTAAATTTGATTTTTAAAAAGTGACCATTTAAATTTTGTTACTGGCACTCTCTAGTCAAAACTACTTTAACAAAAAGAGAACTAATGCTTTTGCTTACCATTCTTTTTACTTCCTAGCTTTCAAGTGGTCATAAATATAATTGTCTAAAGTGTTTCTCTCTTAAAAAATATATATATATATTAAAAATAGATTGGAAATCTTTAGACTAGAGAAAGTGTAGGTTATATGTTACTTAATAGCACATACAATCTAAGCAATGTTTATTTTGGTTCAAATTTCCTCAGATTATTTCAGCTGTTAATCTTATGTAAGTAGGAAATAATTCTGC
>VXAB01006124.1:41068-75427 GCA_013399175.1 Odontophorus gujanensis | reverse complement strand
CTGCCTCTTGGAATTCTGTTACTCCTATCTTGTACACTTTTTAAGCATTATCTAACTCTATATTTAGTGACAATCAGTTTTATCGCCTGAATATACAAACTTTCAAAATCTATATTGGCCAAATTTTAGTAAACCAGAACATTTTTACTGGGTATTTCAATCCATATCACTGAAATTTCCTTGCCTGCTTTTTGTATTCCACATGGCTTCCATTTTGGTATAACTTCTGAAATTTTGATAATGATGCCATCTGTAAAACACAGCTTCTGATAAGACTTAACTTTACATATCTATGGGGTTTACTTCTAGTAGTAGTGATGGAAGTTAAGTAAGAGTATAGCTCCATATCTATTGATTACAACCTTTTCTTTTATAGTTTCTAGAGCTGAGTCACTGAGTCACTCCTCTGGCGCATGACTTCATATTTTTTCAACTTTCTATTTGAGATCTGTTTTTTTTTTTTTCTAATATACCCCTGTAAATATCAATATTATGTAGAAATTCTGTAGAAATAAAATATTTTAAACATTAGTTCTATTCTTTCATACAAATCTGTCTACATTTCTATATAGTACTTTAATAAATATAAATCTAATTAAAAATACATTCTCTATAATTTTCTGATTTTTAAGTAACAAATATAATTTCCTAGGGAAAACTTTACTTACATTACCTTTGTGAGAATCCTTTATCAAGGTTTAAGAGGTTCAAAAAAATTTAGATAGAGGTTCACTGTTAAATTAGCGTATTTTCAGTTATGTTCAAAGATAAAGAGAGAGGTCGATTTTTAAAAGAAGCTACTAAAAACAGAAATACTGTACCTTTGATATCTTTCACCTTCACAAATATTATTGAGGAAGAATGTTCCTCAGCATAGCATGATGTTTCTCTCTCTAAAAAAAAGATTCATTAATCTTTGAGGAGAATTGTGCCCTGAAATTCTTTTGCTGATATGATCCATGGAGACTTCAAGTGAAGGAAAGACAGAGACATTCAGTAGATGTGTGTACAGAGAAACTGAATTCTCTTTCAGTAGACGTTGGATATGTGAAAACTCTCATGTTATTCTATAGACATGAGAGAACATTTCAAAAAAAACCTAAGAAAAGTATAAAGTCACTATTTAACTATTCAATGGAAAATTTTTGATAAAAGAGGGTGAAATTTAAGTAGTCAAAATATGTCAAAAAATGAAAAAGAAAAAAAAAAGAGAAAAAAGAAAAAAAGAAAAAGGAAAAAAGGAAGTGACTAGTGACTGACCTGACAAAAATAAATGCTACAAAATATTTAATTTCATTTGTATGCTAGTCTGTCAGCACTACATGCTTCATTGCATATCATTCTGAGACTTGTTTCCTCTTACCAAAATATATTGGTATTAACTGGCATTAGTTTTTAACATGATTGTGTATGGGGAGATACTACTTTCACAGATCAGAGGCAGACTACATTACAATAAAAATAAATGGTTCGGAATGTAAATATGGAGTATTACTATGCAGATATCTAGCAGTATTATTTGTCTCAACCATATTAAAAATAGTCTGAACACATAAGGCTGTAATCCCTCAGACTGCAGCATCATTTATTCAGTTTCTTCAGGAGACTAAGCTATCTGCTTATGGTGTGTTCAAGGGTAGACCATGTCTACATACTTTTTTCTGCCTACCTGTATTTTTAGATTTTAGAATATTTATAGACAGTTAAATATTATACAGAAAATTACCGTCCATTTTGTGTTTTCTATGCAGTACTGTATAAATGCTTGTAAGTTAATTGTAGAAAGATTTTCCTACAGAACTTTTTTCAGTGCTATAGTAATTTCAATCCACCATTCTGTTTTCATCTTATCTCTTTGTGTATTCAAAATTTAGTTGTGTGTTTTCTGTGGTTTTCTTTTTGTTCGGTTTGTTTGTTTATTTGTTTTTAATTACTCATTTATTTTGGACTAAACAATGGCTCTGGGACTCTGGTATTAATTCAGCTAATTTCAAAATTTTATTGCATATGTAACATTTGAATTCTATTTCTTTGTACACTTTTGGAGGTCCAATCATACTTCCTATGAATTTACATCTTTTACTATTGTATAAGAATAAAAGAAACTGAGAGAAAAGAGAAAATAATTATCCAAAAAAATCAAATTTTAATTCTATAGTATGTTTTGTAACTTGCATTTTACAACATTAAAATTGAAAAAGTATAATATCTCCCTTTATTGATTTGGATGATAGAAAATCTGTATTCAGATACTTTGCAATTGGTAATTTTTAGCAATCATTTTCATTATAGCAAGATGCATGTAGAAGTTATTTGCAGATGAAATACACCAGCAAACACTGCCATGAAAAGAAAGTAAAAATGCAATGACTGTTCTTGTGGAAATGAGTTTGGGAGGAAACAGCATGGAAAGTGAGAGAGAGGGTAATTTAATATACGAGGAAGACATAAAATAGGAAACACAGAGGAAATGATATGAGAGTGTCCACCAGAAGTGGAAAGCAAAAGTTAAAATATAATAACAAAGCAAAATAATAATCAGAGAGGCAACTTGAAAACTGTAGTGTGAAATGAATTTAGACATGAAGAAAGGGAAAGGTAAAAGTTTATCTTTAATTTTCCATGCAGGCGATAGTCAGCACCCTAAGTTATAATAAACTTTGCTCATGCTTTCGTGGATAATACAAGTCAAGTGCTCTTTGTCTCATTCACAGCATCTACATTCAGAACTCTCAACCCAAAAGTCACGTACAAGTCCTTCCATCTGTGTTTATTTTTTTAATGCATCCTGCTTCGTTGTCTACCCTGCATGTTCTTACAAACCAAGAGTCCCCTTGAGGATCTCTGCAGTACGTGGGAAACAAATGTTGGTCCGACTCAAAGCAGCCCTTGTCACTATAGTAAACACAATACTTTTCTTGATACTTCAGTTTCGAATGATGCAAATGATCATCAGTCATTGCTAGTTCAAATATGGAGGTGTTTGGACTGAAGACATGTTGAAAATATGTTTGGGTGATATGGCTCAAATTCATCTTCAGAAATGGCGTTCATTCTTCTGTACCGTGTCCTCATTTGTTTCCTTCTTTCTTGCAAGGTACTTTCTTTTAGGCAGCTCTTTTCATTTTAAAGATCACTAGTCATGCTGAGAACAGGATGTTTTTCTTTCCATATCAGCTTCCCATGGGGGATTGCATATAGACTTACATACCCTTCTCAGAACTTTCGTGCTTATGTCTCACATAAAGTTGTACATTTAGGGGTTTGTTGTCAAGTGTCAGAGACACTTTTCACTTAAGTCATAGATATTAATACTGAAGCAGAGCATGAAGAAATACTGTCCTGAATTTCTTCAGCACAGACAAATGCATATTAATAAATATAATGAACTGACACTACTTAGTTTATAAAAGGCAGAATTAAATAAAAGAAGGTTATCAATAATAATGAATCCTGGCATTACTGTGATACTACAAAATTTGCAAATGGTGATATAGTCTCCACATATCACAAACCAGCTGAACTTAGTCTATATAACAAATAAAAGTTGTGTTTTTCAGTAATTCACCTGTAATTGTCATGATGAATACAAAACAATGAAATGATGTGGGCATGCTCTTCATCAACTTTTTGATGCTTCTTATACATTTCAATTTGATTTCATTGAGTTTCACTGTGGAGAGAGAGTCAAGCGTTTCCCATAGTAATGTGCAACAGCTGCTCCAAAAGTGACGTCTACTATTTATATTATGTTGGCCTACAATGTCAGAGGTGGATGTTGGCAGTGTGGCAGTATAAGCTGAAGCTTTCCATCAATATTCCATTACATTTTGTTGCCATGTGACAGGTGGAAGAAGAGGGGCAGTCTGATAAAATGGTGTCTGACATGGAAGTGCATATGAAAAAAAAGTGTAATTAAATCCGTCTGTCTAGAAAAAAATGCACCATTGACATTCACTGATGTTTGCTGAATGTTTATAGGGATTAAACTGTGCGTGTGAGCACAGTAAGGTGGTGTGTGGTGTGTTTCAGCAGTGGTGACAACTGTGTGTCACCTCTCTTGTTGAGGATTTTCACAAACATCATGGAAGCTCTTGTGAAATGGTGAAAATGCATAGATAATCATGGTGGCTATTTTGAAAAATAATGTTTTGCCACTGGGAATTTGTTCCATAAAATATTATTATTATGCTTTTTGTATCTGTTGTAGTTTCCAGGAAAATAAATAGGATACATTATTTTCAGAGCAGCCTACACATGTTGCTGCATAGAACATATTTTTGTATTTAGTACTTGAGTAGCTGTGGGAGAGATGCCACCACTGAATTTAACTGTTAATGCTACATGCAAGTAAGAAAGAGATAACGACTAGATGATTTAGAGGTAGAGAAAGCAAAGAAGGATCCATCTTGTTGGTTATAAGAAATCTGTAGCATTTTTTTACATTCATTCACAAGTAAAAAATACTGCATTTTTCTGCAAGCCCCATTTTTCTAGCACTCAAGTCTTTTGCATGTGGAACAGATGCATTAGTAATGTTCAAAAAAGTCTCTCAATGTCCTATGTTATTAACCTGTCTTTCAGAACAAATATGAGAGAGGTAGTGAATGGAGTTAAATCCAGCTGGCGACTGGTCACAAATGGTGTTTCTCAGGGATCAGTACTGGGACTAATCCTGTTCAATATCTCTAGTGATGACCTGGACGATGACACCAAATTGGAAGGAAATTTTGATCTGCTTTGAGAGCAGAAAGGCATTTCAGAAGGATCGGAATAGGCTGAAACCAATTGTATGAGATTCAACAAATGCCAGGTTTTGGTCTTTGGTTGCAAGAACCCCATGCAATACTATAGGTCTGGGGCAGAGTGACTAGAAATCTTTGTGACAGAAAAGGATCTGGGTGTGTTAGTTGACAACTGGCTGAGCATGAGCTAGTAGTGTACCCAAGTGGCCAAGGTGGCTGATGACATCCTGGCTTGTGTCAGAAATAGGGTAGCCAGCGTGACCAGGGAGGTGATTGTCCCTCTGTGCTCAGCACTGATGAGGTTGTGCCTCAAGTACTCTGTTCAGTTCTGGGCCCCTCACTACAAGAAGTATATTGAGCAGCTGGACCATGCCCAAAGCAAAAAAGCTGATGAAAAGTCTGAAACACAAGGCTTATGAGGAGTGGCTGAGGGAATTGGGATTGTTTAATCTGGGGAAGGGAAGGCTCAGGTGAGACCATATCACTCCCTTACAAATACCTGGAAAGAGGTTGTAGCAGGATGGGGGTTAACCTCTTTTCCAAGGTAACTAGTAATAGGACAAGAGAGAATGGCCTCAAGTTGGGCCAGAGGACATTCATGTTGGAGATTTGGAAAAATTTCTTATCTGAAAGAATGGTCAAGCATTGGAACAGGCTACCTAGGGAGGTGTTGGAGTCACCATCCTTGGAAGTGTTCAAGAAATGTGTAGATGTGGCACTGAGGGGCATTGTTTAGTGGATGTGGTGGCGATAGATTGACAGTTGGACTAGACAAACTTTGTGGTCTTTTCCTGGGTTAGTGATTCTATGAATCTGTGATGGCCAGAGTCTCTTGGCTGAGAGTTCTTTGTCCCTAGCATCTGGCCTTGGTTCCTGATGTTCCAAAATACAGGATAGAATTTACTAATCTGCCAGATCTGAAGTGAAACTATTCCCTTCCAATCCATTATGAGATTTAAGAACTGATTATCCCATTTCTCCTTTTACAAACATCTATATGAAGACTTTGCATTTCTCTCTTTGTAATCTTTAGTCCTAAATAACATGGTTCTTTCTTCTTTTAAGGTTTTTTTTTTTCTCCACTTTGTGAAGACTTTTTTGAATTCTGAACTAGATCTCTCTTGACACCTTCAGCTTTATAATAATGGAAGCAGAAGAAATTTAGATCAGAATTTTTTTTACATAAAAAAATAATGTTAAAGAGTTGTATGCTGACACTACCCATCTCCTGGGAAGAGTTTATCAGTGATTCACTCTTTCTCATTAGTTAGAAGGGAAAAGTAAGTTATATTACTTTAGCTTTGTGGTTTTTAGGTTGTGTTGATTGCCAGAATTGTTTTCAGGTAACATGAAGGAAAAAAAAAAAGTAATAATTATTATGAAAATGTGGTGATAAAAATGTAATGCAGAGCAATTCACACATCTGCATAACATTTTAGACTTAGATACATTAATTAAATACAGACAGCTTTGGAAAAGAAAATAAAACAAACAGAAAATGAAAAGATGCATAACTATTTGCTCTTTGGAGCTTATCCTTACATCCAACAAAAATAGAGAAGACAGTGGTCATCAGAAACATAACTTTTCAGCCATTTCTTTGCAGCTGATCTGAGAGACTTGTCAATCCTTTTTGTAATAAGTATAACTTTCTACCAGAACAGAGGGCATTCTACCTCCTAATAGTGACTACTGAGTTAAGAGCAGTTAACAGTTTAAACAATAACATGTGTTCAATTGGGCATTATGTATTTGAGTTTAATCCAAATGCAGACTCTTCTTTGCTTAGTCAACTGGAGATAAGTAAACTTATTCTGCATATTTTTGATAAATAAATATATGGGATATAGCAGATACATCCAGGTACATCTTCATCATAATATATGCTTTAAGTCTGAAAATAATATGTTGGTAATTAATATCTGAATATATTTTACAGGTAGTATTACATTTACCAGGAATTCTCTTTAGACCAGATCTAGACCAGGTCCTTAGCACACCTAGGAGAATATAATCTTGGACGTTTTCAAAAGCATTGCTGAAGTCAAGATGTATGACATCGACTCTCTTTCATTTTTAAGACCCCTCACTCTAACACTGAAAGAAATTACATTGACATGACATGATTTGTTCTCTACAAGTGAAGTGGCTGTTCCCTACTTATTCTTTGCTTTCAGTGTTTACAAATAGATAGATTTTTTTTGTTGTTCTAAGTTTGCTTTTTCTTTTGAAGAATTCAAGCTAAATTGACAGGTTTAATGTTTTTCTTCCCAAACTTTCCTCCTTGAAAGGCAGGTTATATGGGAAAGATTCCAACTGCATTACACGTAAATTTGGACATTTCTTTTAGATGCCAGTATTAGCTTTATATACAATCAATGGAGTGAAAAAAAAGACAAAAAATAAAAAATAAAAAAAAAGCTAAGCAGAGTATTACTTAAGGAAGACTAAAATTGATCTCCATATCTGCCTAGAAAACTGTGTATCTCTCCTGTGCCTATATATGGCACCTGCAAACCTAATTACCTAATATAGATACCTGAATTAAGAGCCTAATATGTATTCATACTTTTATATTTACTGTTTGACAGTCTTCTAGGACCCCAGCTATCCTCTTCGACTTCTCAAAGGTAATTCCAATTATCTTCAAGATCTCTTTGTCAGTTCTTTAAGGATATTAAGTAAGATAATGAGCCTCTGTTCATCTTTGCTGTATTATTACCTATGGTAGCTTATTTTTTGTGTTAATTGTTTTGGATATCTATTTGCCGATCATCTTTTTAGTGAAATGATGCATAATATTGATTTTTTTCCCCAATTCTGACTGTAATGTTTTACTTTCCATATGTACCTTGAATCAGTTTCCATTTTTTCCATAAGCTCATTCAATATAATGTCAAATCAAAAACGATAATTTTGTAATTATGGTATTTTACTATTTTCTCTGTTCTTTACCCTCCACAATTAAGTAATCACACTTTCTGCTGTGCTTTGAGAGATCCAGAAATCTAAATATTGATCCTCTGGCAAAAAGAAGAAATCAGTGGAGGTATGCATACATATATATATGTATATAATTTATGTGGACCTTGATGTGACATATAGACTTTTAATTCATTTGACAAGCAAGAGTATTAAATAAAATGAAAGGCTGTTATTAGAATCACATTCCTTATTGTGTCGTACATTTTCTGTATACACATTCGAATGTTCCATTGTTGAGTGTCCTGTATATCTTTGTTGAGTAGTAGTGACTCAATCTCTCTTGAGAAGTATTGTATGGGTAGAAAATGGCATCTTCCTCCAACTATTAATTACCTTGTAGCCACAGCTGTCTTTTTTGTGTGCTTCTAATCTCATAGAGGGGAATTGCTTAATTGTCTTAGAATTAAGTTTTCTCAAAGAGTTAAATAAATTGTACTAGTGAATTTTATAGCACTTGTATGAAAAGCAATCTATGACTCATGAAGTTGTATGGAGAAAATTACTTTTGATATCTAAATATAAACCAATTTATAACTCCTGTTCCAATAAGTCCTGATAGTCATGAAACACTGCAGTACTGCAGTCCTTGTCAGCTCCTATTATTCACACAATATCTATTTCATGAATAAAAAGAAATTTTTTCCATAAGCACTCATTTTGTTAAGATAAAAATTATTATTATAACATACTGTTATTCTGTTATTAGTATAGCGGTACTCATGTAAAAATCCAACGAAGTCATAAAAGCAGTTGTGAAATCACAGAAAAAAAAAAAAGAAAGAAAAATATTTTAACATGCTTTTATTGTAGTTGCTTTTATTGTTTTGTTTTGTTTTTTTTTGGTTTCTGTTTTTGTTTTTGTTTTTGTTTTTTGGTCATGGAGTTATCTCTGAAAACTCTGTATTCATTAGAGTGGTTGATAAAATTTCAATTTTCTGTAAGGGGGCAAAAATAAATGGAAGGTTATTACTACTATATTATTTATTAGAATGCATGGTAAATGAATCCATATGTAAGCTGTAAACTAAGGACATTATATGCGATAAGCAAAACAATTTCATAAAGAGCAGATCGTGTTAAAGCAATGACAAAATTCTGATGAAACTACTAGTTTGGTGAAGAAATCTAATAAAGTTAATGTAATTTGTCTTGACTTTGCTGAAGGCTTTGTAATAGAGTCCAGTCCAGAATCATAAAATCAGAATGATGCTGTCTTGCTGCAAACACCAACAGAGGAAGTTAATCTGATTCATAAAGTGACAACAAAGAATACAATCTAATTGGAAAGAGGTTAGAATGAGGTTAAGACAGGATCTTAACACCAATAAGTAGAAAGTTATCTAACACACTTTTTTGATTATCCTATTAAACAGGTAGAAATCAAGATGTTTCCAAATAAAAACACTAAAGTAACACCAGCATGAAAGCAGAAAAGAGAAATCAGATTTAGTTTCCTGGTCTTTTATAGTGCAAGTAGGTGATTAGAGCAACTGACAGGAGTTTGTCAAGGAGCAATAAATAAGTCAATAAGGATAATAACGGCACTGGGAAAACGAAACAAAACCTCACAGGAATTTTACTTTGGTGATTTCAGCATAATTGCACTACAAAAATAATTCATGTAATGCAGCATCAGCTAGTCTCAAAAACAAAAAGTAGTTAAATGTTTGTTAATAAGAATAAAAGGTACACATAAGTGGAAGGATTCTGAACTACTCCATATTGTTGAAACTAGCATTCAAACATCTGAAAGAGGGTTGTTTTGTTCTTTTTCATTTTGCATGATTTAACTTGCACTTCTTTTATGTCATTAGTTTACCTGCCACACAACACATAGATTAATTAAAGATTGATAAAACTTGGAATTCAAACTTTTGTGATTTAGAAAGAGTAATTATTACTACTAACGAAGATTTCCTTCCATATGTGTATGGTAGCATCCTTAGAGACAATTTATTTTCTCTATTTCACTCTACATAGTTTGGTAAATTATTCAAGGTCCTCTGTAAAGACAAAGGAGAAATCCTGGTGAGTTTTCTTAGCAAATTTGGCCATAAATTATTTAAGAAAATTCTGTACATAAGTAATCTCGACCCCAGTTTGATTTCAGCTTGCTATTTCCCATGCTTTGGTTCAACATCCTGTTGCAGAATGAAGCACAGGATAAACCAAGCCTTTGTCTATGTCTGATAGCAAAAGGAATTAATAACAGAGGACTCTAGGACTCTTTTTTTTTTCTTTTCAGCTTTTCCAGAATGCAGACAAAGCAAAACCTTTCATAACCCTAAAATAATACCTCAAGCACCCTAACTATAGATATTAACTATAATAGTGCTCTGTTATCTGATTAAAATAACTCCTAATTAATATTAAAGTCCTATATCTTACAGTTTATTGAAGTAAAACTAATCTTGAGTGTATTAATATTGGCATTTTCACTTTAATAATTTCTCTAAATCTATTCATGTAAGAGCAATGCATTTAACGTGACACAGATTTTTAAAAGAGAGTAGTAAGGCCTAACTGAAAACCTAATGGCTCTTTTTTTCTGAATTCATACACCAAAATGAATTTCAATTACACAGCAGGTTTATTATTTCGAAGCAAAGGCTGTAAGCCAGGCAAATCCGACTCAGGGTTTCTGATTTATTTTCAGTTCAGAACTTACGGAGCTTAATTGTTAGAAATAGAAGAAAAGTGAAGTGTCCGCTTGTCTGCTCTCATAATTATGGCTGGTAGCTGTACCACTGTCTACAGCAAGATGCACCCTGCATTTTCCATTAATTAAAAAACGTAGTCACCTAAAACATCTGGCCGGAGTTTGAGCCTCAGTAGTTACTGTGAAATATCTGCCACATGCTATATTTCCTCTTAAATATCAATAAAGTTCAATTTTAGAATGTAGCAGGGGAAATAAATTTTAATTAACTATACTATTTCAGTCCTTGAGAGTGAAAATTTAAATCTAGCTGACAGAATATGAATGGTACTATACAAAAGGTACTTATATATGGCTGAGTTTCAAGCCTCTGAAAATCTCATAATGCTCAAATTTAAACATGCTGAGTACAGAATTCATCCTTTTATTTCGTTGGTCTACTTATTGGATATCCCTGTACTCCCTCAAAGAGAAACTGTTCTAACTCTTTAGAATCAATAGGACAGCACAAGGCCTAACAAAGTTCAGTGCAAAACAATGGTATCTGGTTTTTCAGAAATTTTCAGAATTTTTGTCAGACTTTTAAACCCAGATCCAAACTGTTCTTTTTTTTTTTGTTTCAACAATTTCTCCCCTCTTTCCTCTAAATCTCATTCACTCACCTGTCTCTAGTTCCACTATACCCCTAACCATTTCATAGTTCCTTCCCTTTTCCTATTTCTTTCTATTAAGTTTAATCATCCTTGTGAGCTCTCACCCACAGAAATCATTTACAATAACTAACAGTTTGCTGATATTACTGCATCTCCTCTTTGCTAATAATAATAAATAATTATTAATAATAATAATAACTAATATAAGCTTTAAACAGATTCTTGTCTATTTAAACTGAAATATTTGGGATACAGAAACTGTTGTACTACAAAAGATAGAACCAAAGGAACAAAAACTATATATAGAAAGAAAACAGAGATTGCAAAGAAATATTGGCAACTTTAAGAATGCTAAAATGACCATTTCTTATACTATCTTATGAACATTATTCTATACCTTGTCATAGACTTTACATGATGATATGTCTCCATACCTCTCTACAAAGCTACTTTTGCTGTTTCTTATTTTTCGAAGAGTGTCAATTTAAGAAAGTAATTTTACTTTGAAAATATTTTACAGCATTTAATATTTCATCAAGAACTGGTGTTGGTCACTTTACAAAGCAACAAAGAAAAGTTTATTCTGCTGCTGTCTGATCTTCATTTGTTACAGAGAATCAACCCAGAAAATACTGTTCTCAAGAACTGTAAGCTTCAAACTTACTGTGTATTCTAATAACCTAAGAAGAAAACAAGTCCATAGGCACTAGCTTTCTACATTCTTGATGAGGTTCTGTTATTACACACTTGCTTCATCAATTATGTCTTGGCTTCAAGCCACTTTCAGCATCCACTTGATGCTCTGATGTGTAAATTGCCAGAGGACCTCGTATACAGGAGGATTCAGCAAGCTGCATTCTGTTTTCATTACAACAGATATCTGGCATAGCAACATGGCATTTGATAGGTAGATTGCCACATAGTAAATTAATACAATAGATCATAGAATTTAATTGCTTGAATCTCTCCATAGTGTCAGCTAACCTGATGAGTAGCTTATATTTTTGCTGACACAATCAGCATTTGTGATGACTTTACATCAGTAATACTACTTTGGGGCCAAAACAGGAAGAAATCTTTGAGGATTCACATCTATTTCTGGCACATCTACCTATATAGTCTCCATTGCTCAGCCTCCATTTCCTGCACATATATTCATTACTGGAAGAAACTGCTACAAATTACTTATCAATAGCAGAGACAGAAACTATGCTTGGACATCTGTAATCTGGAAGCTCAGTAGCTTTCCTGCTCTTCCAAGACCGTGGAGAAATATTATGGGCTTAAAGGTTACCACTTTTTACAAACCTTATAAGAGATTCTCCTGTATCATTACACTTTGATATGTCAGATACTGTTATACATTTATATACATGTATTTAACTTGCATTACACTCCTATTAGCTAGGTTTAAAGGAATAATCTGTTTCATTTGATGGCAAGTCAAGTCATTTATGTATTCTGCAGTGAGATCTACACATGCAGAGTAGTTTTCTCTTGTTGCAGGATTTGAAGTCTAGAGGGGAGAGACAGATAAGTACTCTAATGTACTGTATAAGCACTATGCAGACGATACAAGAAAACTGTGGGGAACATAAATAAATAAGTAAATATAAAGAAGATATCTCAGAATTAAATGTTAAGTTCTGCATATCACAGCTGGAACTAGCTCTGATGAAGCAATATAGAAATAACGCAGCTTCATAGGGAGTGCTAGAAATGATAGAAAAGAAACACTCCAACAGTGTTTGGATGACACTGATGTGTGGCAATTGCCATCATTATTTATGGATTCAATTTTTACAATATTCTAGAACAAAAGAAAGGAAATATGTATTTATGTCTCAAAAGAAAATGTAAAATAGTACAAGAATATGTATGTACTGAAGTATTCTAGTTACATCAAGTCTTATGTGGAAAGCATAGTTTTATCCATAAGAACAAATAATAAAAAGAAGACTCCAAGATTTACTTTTATTTTTTATTTTTATTTTATTTTGTTTTACTAACAGCTATCAAGAGCTATTTATGAGCTTTTAATTTACAAATGTTTAGTATAACTTTCTACCCGTAGTATTCACATCATGAGTATATGATGTATTTCTAACTTTAATTCTGGAAACAAAAGAACAAAAACACTTCTGTATTTATGGATTACCACATTTGATCTATTGTGGCGGAAGAGCAATTTGAAGCAATTGTAACAACTAGACATGAGAAGCCTTACAATGAAGAACTGATTACTGCATGAAAGTACAAAATGTCAGTCTTGCTCAGAGTTTCATCTTCTCTAATTTTAGCATCTCAAGTCCTCTGGAGCAAACCCAATTTTATTTCAAAGAAAAAATATGTGTCTACCAGAACTTAAATTTGTCAGTGGTATAGGTTATTATTTAGAAGTACTGTATAAATTTCAACAGTGAAAAAGTGATGCCATCCAGTCAACTGATTGTTGCAAGACTAGACAGTTTATCATATTTACCAAAGAAGATACTTGAGGCTAAAATGAAACCTTTTACTGAATTGGAAAACACACCCTTTTTGGAGGTTAGAAGGAGTTACCTGAAATACCCTCTGAAAAATATTGCACAAATCCTTGTTCAGATGTAGGATACAGCTGTCTATGGATTATAATTATTTAATATGTAACATTAGGACTTAAAGAACAGTATGCTTCAGTGCTTCTTTGGAATAAAGAAATCAGAAATGCCACGGTGAATATCAGAAGTAACAGAGATTACTTCTCTCCTCTGCACAATGGGCACATTTTCTCTGCTAGAGTAATGTGAACAATTCTAGCAAAGCCCCTGAATATCTGCAGTTCTTCCTTTGGTCTTCGTGTGAAGCACACCATATACAAAAGCGGATGTAGTTTTGATCCAAGAGGAATTTTAAAAATAACTTAAAACTAGGCAGATATCCATTCTTGACTTAATTTCTGTTTTAAAAGGAGTAAGAACATCTCAATTTAATAACTGATTAGAATATACCATTTAAAACAAAATAGGTGTCCAAATAAGAACACACAATATTCTCTTCATTTTAATTCTGTTTTTCGTTCTGGTTGGTTTTTTGTTTGTTTTTCATTTTTGTTTATGTGTTTTTGTTTGTTTGTTTGTTTCTTTTGTCTGAAGTCTGTCCCCCAATCATCTAATCTTTACAGGTGTTGTTCAAATAGCTTATAAATGAACCACTGTTTCTCACATGACTTACCAGAATGTCTGACACAGTTAGTTAAATGTACTTTCTTATTATTATAAGGAAAATTAAACCAGAACTGTAGTAGTGATCACAGTGTTTTTCCAGGAAGGTCATACTTATTACCATCCTTTTGCTATTTCTTAACAGTCAGTCTACGCTTCATAACCACTGTTGAGCTCTTTGGTTGTTCTTTATTGACTTTTACAGACATGTTATAGTACATAATAATATAAAAATTTGCTCTGTTTCTTTCATAAGGCCTAGACATGCAGATTTTCAAACCAGTCACTCAGCCTCAGTATATGTCAGAGCAGGGAAGGCACCTGAAACTAAGTTAAACTCTATCTCACAGCATTTGCTAAGAGGATCAGATGAACAGAGCTCTTGAACTTATGTGGTTTCCAGATCCTGCACCCTTACATGGCTAGTTAAATGGAGCTTGTGTATCCGTGCTATCTAATGAAAAGTAGGAATAGCAGGTGAACGAAACAGGCAAGTAAATCTAGCTCAGTACTTACATACAAAGAAAACTGTACTATGGCACTTTAACATTGACTTGGGAGTGGATTTCCTAATTCCAAGGTTCAGATACAGGTACTGGCTATGTCCTACCTCTGCTGGTATAAGATATTGTGGGTACATCTCCCTTCGCTCACAGTACTCTTCAATTGCTATGATTTAGCTTCCAAGAGTAGAATTTCTGAGGGCAACATCAGATGGGAACTGTGGCATGCTTCAGCCAATCTAGTTGGCCATGCAGATCAAGACTGGAAGAGACACTGTGAACATGTCTTCAAAGTCTTAAAACACCCATCATGTTATCTACAAATCCTCCTGACTTATGCCTTTAAACTAAGTCTCCACTGCTATAAACAGTTATAAATATTTACTAGAACAGCATCTTATAATTTGGTGCCAGGATAACATTTTGGTTTATCACCACTATCTCTGTAGTTTATCGAAAAGTAGCCAGTTGAAGGTATGAATCTGCAGTGTATGTGTGGAATGTATTTACAACCTGAACTCTCAAGATCAGGAATGGAAACTGACCCACTATTTTTTCTGTCACAGGTTATATCATCAAGTCTTTTCCTGAAGTCATGGCCTGCAGTACACTAATAAGCTCCATAACCTCTTCCCTCCCTTGTTGGGGTGTAACTGTTCTGATGTTGTGTAACTGTGTAACCCTTGATAAGACTGCTGTAGAAAAGGCTTGTTTGAGAAAGAACTATGAGAAGTCTTTTTAGGGGCTTACCACTGATCTAGATCAAAAGTCACATCTTTAGCTTTCCTTTCCTTGTAGAGCAGGTCACTCTTGCTGGTTTTTTTTACACCGTATAAATATAAATCTAGAAATGTAACTTTAGTTTCTATACCAGAATATATCACTCTCGCTTCAGTGACTGAAAAAATTATGGAGAAGATTATCTGGGGAGTTACTGAAAAACACCTAAAAGACATTATAGTCATTGCTCACAATCAACACAAGTTCATGATGGGAAAATCCTACTTAATCTCATTTTTAATAATAAGTTACCCACCTAGTTGATCAAATGAAGCCAGCTGAGGTAAGATATTTGAATTTCAGTAGAACTTTCAATATTGTTTCTTGCAGTATCCTTCAAGACAAAATGTCCAGCATACAGTTAAATAAAAACTTAGTGATAGGTGAATTGGCTGGCAGATTGGTATTAAAAAAACGTTCATCACAGCTACAAGCCTGGTGGAGTTCAAGAATTGTTTGAACAATGCTCACGGATATGTATAGTATGAGTTTTGGGTGACCCTCTGTGGAGGCAGAAGTTGGACTAGATGATTCTTATGGTTCCAATCCAACTCAGGATATTCTACATAGTTTACTCTAAAAGTAATGCCTCCTGTTTTAATTTCCTTGGAAACTACAATGGATATAAAGAGCATAATAACACTATTTGATAGAGGAAATTCTCAGCTACAAAACAACAGTTTTAAATAAAAACGGTGTTTAAATTTAAACGGTCACCACCATTAGCCATGCACTTTTTCCAGTTTACATGAATGAGCTGATCAAGACATTTTTCATTTTGTGATGTGACAGCTTTGCATGGCCAACCAGAGCATGTCTTTTCTCTCATATCAATCTTACTACTCCTAAAGTGCACCACCCACTGCCTCACTGTGCTCCATTTTGTCTCCATAAACATTCAGCAAGTAAATGAATGCCATTTTTTTTCTGCATAGAGGATTTCAATTACACACCTTTGCTTCCTGTCCACTTCCATGTTAGATTTCCAACTTTTGCCACCTGTTTCATGGCAAAAGTTCATTGTCTACTCTCACACCAGCCATACCATCAACATCTACCTCTGATGTCATGGGCCAACAAAATAAAATAGGAGGCATTACTTTCAGAGTATCACTCGTTAGATTCTGTGGTGTAACGTGCTGATCTAGTTACTGTTTTTCTTCAGGAAACATTTAGAGCTTCAGTTTTTGGCACATTTCTATTAAAGAGATATTAAAATTTTATCCAGAACTTTTTACACTGAATTTAAATATTCAAGCAATCTATTTCCATTATAATGCATTATAATTGCTTTGTGGCTATAATCTCTACATGAAACAGGCTTCCGACGTATTCTACCACACTGAAGTATGGATCCATCATCCAGTGACAGCTTTAGAGTTCAGAGTCACATGAAAAATCATGTTCAGAATTTTCTCCCTAATCAAGCATTCAATACAGGAATTTGAAATGAAGACAGAAATCTATAATCTTGATTTTTTTCCCTAAAGTAGAGTCAGTATTTTCTTCAACATTGTTTTATATAAATGTGGTGATTTCACTGTATATAAACATGAATATACTATTACAATGATTACAGTTGGACATTTTAAATGATCTGTCATGGAAAGTAAAGTTAGATAGCCTCTTATTTTTTTTTAACACATTTAGAGGTGCTCCTACTATATTTTCATATACCAAGGTCTTCTTTCACTAGACTTGTTGTCATCTAGGTAAAATAAAAAAGCCTCAGAAATAAAAAAAAAGATGCAAAGCCCATTTTTATGATATGGGACAACACTTCTCATTTGATGTCTTTGTGAATCAAATATCTTCCTTAACTGTGATTTTTCTGTTACACGGAAGCAACAGCAAGGAAATAGACATTTAAAAAAAGCACGTGGACTTAAAATCCATCTGTTGCACAGCTTCAGACATTGATATAGATAAATTATGTTATCTAACCGTCAAGAATTGTAGCAGTAGATTGAAAAAAAAAAATCCTATTCACAATTGAACCTTTTCATAACTCAGGAACACAGAAGAATTTGAATTCCGTTGACTGTAAAGAATACTTAAGAGAATCTCCATTGGAGGGAAGAGAATTACATTTAGTGTGTATCACAAATTTCTTTTTTTCTGGAAAGCAACTGTTGCTTCAGAGTAAGAATATAGTGTCTTCAGTATTCTGTACCTTGATTTCATGAGTAACAGTTTTAAAACAGGATTATATTCACATACAAGAGAAGTCTTAAAAAGAAGATTTATTAATTATAATTTATTAATGTTTCTTGACCTAAAAAAGTGGAAGGAGAGTTTGGAGGTACCTTCTTATCTTTTAAAATATTGCTGTAAGTCTGTAATATAGTCTAAATTACAAAGACTAAATGTCTAGTCCAACCTCCTGCTCCAAACTGGGTCATCTGTGAGGTTGAACCACCTTGCTTAGTATTTGACCCAGCTAAGGCCTGAAAGGCTCCAAGGGGGTAACAGCTTTTGGCAACCTTTTTCTCATTTCCCTCATTGGGTCTGAATCCCTTCTGCTTCTCTGTATATCTGTTTTTTCATCAACTCCTGAGATGCAGTACTACAAGAAGCATGGATCCATCTCCTCAGTGACCTCACTGCTTGAAACCATCATCCCGTCTCCAGGCTGAACAAGTCTCCATTCCTCAGCTTTTCCTCAACTCTCCCAGTAACTATTCCCACCTGAACCAAAGGAGGAGAGATGTAGGCCAGCTGCCCCAGGACTAGCTGTGGAGGCCATGCTGCAGGCCCTGCTGCCATCACCTGGACAGGGGGCCCCAGGATAGGGGCCTTTCTAAGCTAAGCTCGTTCCTGTTTACAACTCTTTGTGATCAGGACAGATCATTTCTCTCTCTTTTCCACTATCCTTGAGAGGGGATCTCATCAACATTTAAAAATATCTAAAATGCAGGAGTCTAATGAATGGGGCCAGCCTCTACTCGGTAGTGCCCAGCAACAGGACAAAGGGCAACAGACAAAAACTGTAAACACCAGAAGTTCAATACAAACATGAGGAGGAACTCCTTCAGTGAGTGTGATAGAGCACAGGAAAAAGACATCCCAAAAGGTTGTGGAGTTTCCTTCTCTGCAGATACTCAAAAGGCACCTGGACACTTTCCTATACAACCTGTTGTAGGAAACCTTGTTTCACAGGGGGGTTGGACTAGGAGATCTCCAGAGGTCCTTTCCAACTTTTGTGATTCTGTGATTCTGTAATTTTTTCTTATATTTTCTCTGATTTTCCTTCCTCTTCTTTTCTGAATTTTCTGTGGTAAAGATAAGGCAGAAGGAGTATGCTGCAGACCAGGGATTATCCCATTCTGGATAGAAAGTGTGTCTTTAGCCATTCTCATTAGCATCAGCCAGCTGATTACCACATGATCTGGTGGCGTCTGGAGCCCTCATTTGTGTTGATGGCTGAGCAAGTAGCAATGAGTATGTGGAAAACAGGAAATGTTTGTCCCTGTTGATGAATATGAATTAACAAACATTTAAGCTATCCTTAGCTCTGATATAGTGAGTACATAACAGACTTCAAAAATTTTTGTACCAGCATCAGAAGCATTTCTATGCTGTTCTGCCTCACTGTACTTTGGTAGCTGTTTTTATCTGAGAGTAATAGTTATGAAATGACCTGAGCTGTGCCTGAAAATCATTCATTTTAACACACTTCCCATGGGAAACATAAAGAAATAAATTATCTTATGGTTTGGTTAAACACCCTGTTCATGTTTACAAGACTAAATTAGGACTATATGCAAATAATACTATTAATATCAACAGGAATCCTATAGTATTTTACTAGTATTTATTCACTTAGTAAAATAACATGCTTTGAGTTCAGTGGAAGGCTTTTCATAGCAGAGATTAAAAAAGGTGAATCTTCATACTATCACAGAAATATGTATACAGCGCCTTTACCTTACCTAATAACAGAACTGGGAATCTCTCAAAATCCTGAGCACATTAATACACTACTTGTTAGAAGGCCATATTTTCAGCCAACAAAAAGATCATTCTGAGCTATTTCACTGAGACTAAATTCTTTCAAAATGACAAGACAAAACCTATCATCTTCTTTCATTTCTAAAACTGGAAAAAAGTAACTATTTAGCTACGAGGTTGTTTCCCCTCCCCAGTCACTCCACTTTACAGAGCTGACAACCAAGATGTTTGTAGTGCTATTAATATCAGACCTGCATATGCAGAGTGACTTGGGCGTTGTTTTGATTCAAACGCTAAGGAGACTAATGTGTTGAGAGCAAAGTTAAATTGGAAATAATACCTGCTTTTTAATTGTTGAGAATGTGTCATCCTTTAGAACAGTATATTGGAATACGTAGTGTATTATCCAAAACTAGGAATCATTTGTTTAAGAATAGATTTATTCTTAAAAGTGAATTAATGTTTCATCATCGATTATTAGGTTTGATAATGTTCATTTGCAAACAAGGAAAGAACAGTTACTTTCACCCTAGAAATTACTAGGTGAAAATACATGGTCTACATTGTTTCAGTGGTTGGTAAAAATAAGAATCGCAAAATCCCACGATGATTGATGTTGGAAGGGACCTCTGGAGTTCAAGCAGACTCACCCAGAGCAGGGGACACAAGCCCATGTCCAGGGAGCTTCTGAAGGTCTCCAAGGAAGAAACCTCACACTCTCAAGGCAACCTGTGCCTGCACAGCTAACCTGCTGTCACTGCACAGCATAGAAGTACTGCCTGGTGCTCAGAGAGAATTCCTGTGCTCCAGCTTGTACCCATTGCCTCAGGTAAGGCATTTTTTTTGTTTTCATTCCTCCTCCCTTCTGAGTGAGAAGTCCCACATACCTGCAAATGAAAAACCTACAGGTGATTAATGTTAAATAGCTAACGACTTTTTGTCAGTCTTAATAAGGACAGCAGGAAGGACAAACATCTCTTTATCATATCATTGATTATTGTTTCTATTATTGTTACTGCATATATCTTGAACTTCTGCATTGTGCTTCACATTACAAAAAACAAATAAAGACATAGTCTTTGGGAATTAATAATCTGAAAATAACCCACTCGAAAAAGTTTATGTCAGGTGAGAGCAGAGAAATTTGGTGCAAGATAGCAGAGAACTGTTCTATGCCAGTTCTGGATCAACTAATGGCACATTTCTTGAGTCTTAGAATCACATGAATTTGCTTGTAATAGAAAGAGGGAGATTAACTTAGTCTGAAAAACATATATTGACCTTTTCTGAGAAGGTATTCTGGAAGATCAGCAATGGAAAAAAAAAAAGAGAACTACTGTTGTGAATTTACTTTTATGTCAGGAGCAAATAAAAATTGTAATATTCCTAGAGTTCAACTTCTTTTCTTTTTGCAAGCTACATTATTAAAGGGCACAGGATTTCCTTTAGAGATCTCACTCATTTTTAGCATTCTCTTTTTAATTCTGCTTTATTTTTATTCACCTTTTCTACAAGTTTTCTATGAACTTTCTTCTGAATAGGTACAGGTGTAAGTATAAGGGGAATCAAGCAACATAAACACAAGATGAATGTTTCCATGAGAAAAACTGAAATGTCACAAATGCCTAAGATTTCCATTTAACTTGGCACAGCATCTGTATTTTTTATCTCTTTTGACTTTCTGGCACTAACTACTACTAAAATTCTGCTATATATATATATATATATATATCTCAGAATTTGAATGTGTATATATATATATATATGGATAGCAATTCTTATAGATCATGGAGAACTTAAAAGTCTGCAAATATAAATACTGAAAATATTCTATATAATATGTCTCAAATTATTTGCTTTTATTCAACCAGTGCTTTCCTGGCATCAAGAAATTTTGGTGCCATGTTTCTTTTCAAAGTAATAAAGCAGACAGGTATGAACTCCAGCCACAATGTATCCTAATAATAATAATTGTTTTTTTTTTAAATAAATGAACATATACTATGGAAATTACTCTTTATTTGCTTTACCTTTCATAAGTTATATAGTTGCTTTAGGTAAGAATAACATAAAAATGCAATTAATTTCATAAAGCAGGATTTTACAACCATCTTTTACCAGAATAAGACAAAAAATATGCAGCTTTTGTTTTCATTATAAATACCCAAATGGCTCAAACGGAGATATTAATAATAGTTCTGACTGAATTGATAAATTATTAGAACACAGTTTTGCTTTTGTCCTTGACACTATTGCCAGAACAAGTCAACAGTATTTCAATATTTAAAAAACAGAATGTGAATGGAAAACTGAACAGTTTTGTCAGTTCAATTATTCATCTATTCACTATAAAGAATGGAAAAACATTTAAACAAGAGCTTTTTCCCTTAAATTTTATATGGATTGAAATTGGGCTCCTTGAAGACCCATTATAGTATAATAACACCTCAGAAATAAGGCTGTATTGCTTTGTAACATAACGAGTATGACAGATTTGGATGTATAAGGAAAGACTGCATTCCTAGTGGTCCTACTTGATGTTATTGTCCATTTAGTATGAATTAATCACAGTCTTTGAGGTTAAGTTCAGGAAGACGAGACAGTGAATTATGCACCCATGTAAAGAGGCTATGCAATGATTTTATGAGAAGCTAAGAATGAACGCATAGCATCTGTGGGCAGGAGAGAGGCAGAATGAATCTGAACGATGCATAGCCCAAAAAGACATGAAAGTACATGAGCAGTTGTGGAAGCTCATTCAAGGAAGCTCTGGAAAGTCCCATAAACATAACCAAGGAAAAAATGCATTGCTACCTGCCTCTCTGCCTGAAATTAGTTCAGATAATGGTGCAGTTTTCTCATAAAATCTTCTGTCCTAAGCTTGCACTATACTTTGCCAAAAGTGAGAGGTACAGTCAAACCAGGCTGAAACACAGTGGTGTCTCTACATCCCCAAGCAAAAGAAAATGATCAGCTGTAAATAAATAAAATACAAGAACTGTCTCTCTCCTCCACAGAAACAAGCCGTAAGCATATTTTTGTCTTCACAAAGTGTGGGCATTTCAGCATGTCCTGAAGTTTGGAAATATTAGGATGTAATTTGCTCATAAGGGAAGTGAGCATAAATCAATGCACACAAGTAAAATGACTTTGTAGATGTGGGGTGGGAGAGAGAAAAAGGCAAGATGTGGAGCCTGAATTGTGGACTGCTTTTCCTCAGGCTGTTCAAGTTTGAAGTTCAAAAGGGATGGCGCTGCATCCTACACTGCCTCTCCTGCAATCTGTTTCTGCAAGGACCATCCATCTGCTTGGTTTATACAGACTTCCAGTTGCTTATGTGTTTGTTCACAGATGTAGGTAGGAGGTTTGACTGTAGGTTTCTAAAACTCAAACTGAAGATTATGAGACATTTGCAAACATACTTGCATATAGCAGAGTCTTATCTGTGTGCTGGGAAATACTCTATTGTTTGACTTGCTAATCAGTTCCATTTAAATTGAAACATGGTGGTGATATGCACATAAAATTAAATTTGCACAATATCATTTCAATTTAGTCAAGAACCATAAAATATAGAATGAATGAAAATATCACTAACAGTATCCACAAAATCATTACATACAAAATCAAATTTATTTGAGAGGAGAAAGATCTGCAGGGGGAGGTTGTTACAAAATAAACAACCCTATTTCTTAAGCTATAGAATGTGAAGCACCTGAAAATGACATGATATCAACTGATTCCCAGGAGTTCTCTACAAGTAGATCAATTGGTATATTTTTAACAGTGAACTGAATATACCTCCTTTAAAGAAAATTACTGCAACAGTTTGATTGAACTTGATAGCTGTTTCTAATTCTTGAAGGCTTTCTTCAGTAATATCCCCTTCCTCTGAAAGTAAGTTCTTGATACTGGAAAGCATGAAATACACCAGAGACAGTATAGAACCAAATGCACCAACAAATGACTATCTTGTTTTGACAGGAAGATACTTTGTAGGAAGATGTTACTATGACATTTAACAAAATATAAAGTGGGACTTTCTCCTTACTCCATCAGATACAATAGATCATTAAACTGTATTTCACAAATAAATTTGAGTTCACTTGCATAAGTGAAAACATTCTGGGACAAGGTTGTTATTGTTACGAGGTTGTTTTACTGTTTAGTATTTGACACATTCTATGATCATAATTTGGTTTGGAAAAATTACTTCATCAGTGAATCATGAGTCCCTCATATGGGACCGAACGTATGGACATATGGATAATTCCTGTTTTATCCTAAAGATGTCTCAATATGTGTCTAAGTAAAAATTTGTCATTATATAATGAAAGAACAGGATCTCAGTTCTACATGTAGTTTTTCATCATACTCTGAGTGATTCAGCTACAGAGCAAGTCCAACCTGCCCCACATCCCTTTAGCACAGTCTTGTTCCCAGAGATTATTATAAAAGATAAGGCAAACAAAGCTAAGAAAGATGTTTGTCATATGTGACTCTGAATGTGCCCTACACAGCTACTCCCAGAGGCTATATCCAGGACACAGAACATGTCAACCTAAACTGCTTTGGTCAGTGCAGTGTAAACATATAAATTAGAGGATAAACACCAGATTTTGTTAATGTATTCTTATGATTCTTGGTGATGCTGATTGTTCTTTTCTTCTTCATTTTTATCCTGATGAAATTCTATGTGTTAAGATAATCTAGAATTTAGATTCCAACCTTGCCAGGTACTGAGCATATATTAGAAATACAGGGTCTACCCAATTTATGGACTAAAGGAGGAAAAGAATATATGAAAAATCTCTTTATAGCTGAATGCCATTGATATATGCCTCTGAGGAGATCCAAGAAGTCTTACTACAGACATTTCTTTTACGCCAGCACTGAATTTACTTTAGCTACAAAGGGTTTCTGAGTATCACTTGCAGGTTGCTGAATACCTGTGTACAGGCAGGTGCNAAAATCATGAAACCATGACAAAAACAGATGTTGGATTTCACTAAAAGACAAGATTTTACCTTGTGTGCAACAAATGAAATGCTACTCTCTACAGTAAAAAAATAAAAAAGATGTAACATGAAGCCTCCACATCCTAGTGACAGAATGGTAGTGGTTGAAAGGGTCCACTGGAGATCGTCTGTTACCAACCTCCCTGGTAAAGCAGATTACTTGCAGTAGGTTACATGGGAGAGCTGCCAGGCAGATTTTGAATATCTGCAGAGGAGACTCCACAACCTCTGTTGCTGGGCATCGCCAAAAAGAGTCATATCTCTACCTGACATCTGTGCATTAGATATTTCTAAGTGTTGATAAGATACTGCCTCAGTCTTCTCCAGGCTGAACATTCTCACGTATCCACCTGAAAGGAGGCTGTACTGAGATGGGAATCAGTCTCTTCTCCCAGGTAACAGCAGTATGAGAAGAGATAATGGCCTTAAGTTATGCCAGGAGATGTTTCAGGTTGGATATTAGAAAAAAATTTTTCACTGAAAGTTATTGGTTCAGTTACTGGAACAGCATTCTGGGGTGGTGGTGGAGTCACCCTCCCTGGAGATTTTCAAGAAAAGAATGTTGCACTGAGTGATATGGTCTAGAGCAATCACTGATGTAGGTTGATTCTTGGACTAGATGATCTTCGTGGCTGTTCCAACTTTAATGATTCTGTGATTCTAGTATTCTTTGACAAGCAAGTTTTCAGCTCTGCAGTTGTCCTACAGAGACATAAAATTTTACAGAAGCTGCACCACATCAAATCAGGTCACTATCACTTGTTAATTCACAAACATTGTCTTTCATTTTGGGGAAACTCGCAACATACTTATGTAGGAATCCTCCTTCCTTTCTTCTTTTAGTCCTCTCCTTTCTCCATCCTGTCTACACCATGATGTCATGCATATTGGGGTTTATTCTTGGCATATAACTGTTTTCCATTTTTCAGACATCTGGATCAAGAAGTCATCTGGATCAGCTGAATAGATCCTTATGTTCACAAGGTTTGATGGAAGAAATTGTGCTTCTTTAAGTGATTTTATGCTTTTAGTATCAAAGAGCACAATAATTTTCTTTCTGGGAGCTCATTTCTCATCTGTTTAATTGACTTTTTAATTGACAAGTACAAAACAAAAGTGTATTGTCTTTAACTAATTGGTAGAAGATGATTCCAAACATATTCTTAACTTAAATTGTTGCATATTATCAAACGATTTTTACTCGTACAAAGTTTCAAAGACCTTAATTTGCTTTTATAAGAAAAAATAGTCAAAATCAGAACAGAGCAGCTACAGAAATAAAAGTGACATTCTTCAAACAATAAAATCCTTCAGTAAAAGGAACATGCCTGAATAAGTCAGCAGAATAATTTTGTGATTACTTTCAGAAGTCAGACTCCCTTCAAAGACCTGTCTGTAAGTATAGAGCTGATTTGTATTGGTGCAGTAAGAATATATTTGAAGCATTTTTGAACCTGCAACTGGTTGGATCCAAGCACAGTCCTCAAGACACTGACTGCACATGAGCAATGGGTATTCCTCTACCTCCACAACAGATCATTTGCAAAAATGCTGATGAAGATTTTCCTGACTTTCATGGAGTTACTACATACCATAGAAAATGTCTATGTTTATGTTTACATTGAAAATGTAAACCAAAAAACGAAATTGGTAGGGGAAAGTAATTATCAGTCTTTTAATGGTTTAATGAACAGATTTGCTATTGTCCAACTCAAAGAACAGTCAGTATTTTCCAGGGAGCTTTGATATGGATAGTTCAGAACCTAAAGGGGAATAAAATGCCTCACATGTGTGCACCAAACGTCCTACTTAACATGCAGCTAGGATGGTTCATTATAGAGCAGAACAGCTGTGTAGACCAGCTACTGTGCAGTAAATTCCCAACCTGGCACTCCAACATTTCTGTGTAGATACATTCAGGCATTTCAATGAAATGGTTGCTTTTATTGCCATTAACATGAGTTACAGCTGTTTGCTATTGCTCCAAGATAGTCTAAATGGAGAAAGCAGACATTAACAGCATTAAAGAATGATCCCACTATGAAAAGTATCTCTGCAAGAATGGTATTTGAAGTTCAATGTCTGTCATGTTTTCAATGTTCCTGGATCAAATATTTTTAGCTTAAAAGTTAAAAAGTTTATTCCATCTACTACCCACGAGTATTCAACTTGAAATTTATAAATGAGGCTGCTGTTTTCTGTTTCCAACATAACTCATGGTAAAGATTCCGCGAAATAAATTCTCCTTTGAGTTATGTTGATGACACATGAATCAGAATACTGCCACTCTGCCTGTTCTATGTGAAGAGCAGAAAAAGGTAGAAAAATAAGAGCGTATCATTGTTGCTCAAGTAGCTAGACATGCTTTCCAGCATCTAGCAAAAGCTAAGCATCTGTCAGTGGTAGCCACTTCTTAAAAACAAAAATGCTAACATTCTAAGCTTGCTGTAAATTACTGTGATTGTTTCAATTAATCTGTGTCAACATCAAATTCTGAATTATACCAGTATGCTGTCTGGTGAAACATAAATAATCAGCAACCCTTCCATCTCAGTTTACTGGAAGGCATTTTCTCAAAGTGTTGCAATACAGCAAATAATAGTAGCATTATAAAGTTTGAGTTGTAAGGCATGTTTAAAGATTATCCAGTCCAACACCCCTTCCACAGGCAGGGATGGCATCACTGATCTTCACACAATCAATATTAGGGCTAACTGTTGCAGTCTCTTGCAGAAAATATGATATCATTTATAGTTGTTTTTGAAAATCAGAGAAATTATTCACTTTGACAAATAGAATTCCATTATTTTTTATGTGGAAAAACTATGCATTCCAGTACAGACGGAGAAAAGATATTGACAAAGAATGCTGCTTTTTGGAACTTATATTGTAAGTCTGAATCTTAATGGCATAAAGAGTAGGGGTCAACCTGTCATGAGAAGATTTGGAGAGAACAACCATGAAGTCAGTAGAATTACAGAATCACAAAATTGCAGGAGTTTGAAGAGACCTCTAGAGATCATTAAGTCCAACTCCTGTGCTCAGAGGTAAGCATCCAGACAGATCTTGAATACCTGCAGAGAAGACTACACAACCTCCCTAGGTATCATGTTCCAATGCAGTCTCACTCCCACAGTAAAGTTCTTCCTTGAGTCAGTATAGAATTTCCAGTGTTTCAGTTTGTGTCTGTTTCCCCTTGTTCTATTGCTGCATGACACTGAATGAAGTCTAAACCATTGTCTTGATTCCCACACTTTAGATATTTATAAACAGTGTGCTCTTCTCCAAAGTGATGAGTCCCAGGTCTCTCAGCTTTTCAGCATCACAAGGGAGATGTTCCAGGCCTCTAATCATCTTTGTGGCCCTCTGCTGGACTCTCTCCAGGAAATCTCCGTCTTTCTTCAACTGAGGAGCCCAGAACTGGATGCAGTACTCCAGATGTGGCCTCATGAGGACAGAGTATGGGGGGAGAATCACCTCCCTCCAAGGGATAGCCAAGTTCTTTATAATGGACCGTAGGATACCGTTGATGTTCTTGGCCACAAGGCCATACTGCTGGCTCATGGCCAACCTGTTGTCCACAAGAACCTCTAGATCCTCTGCAGAGCACATCTCCAGCAGGTCACATTCTAACCTGCACTGTTGCATGCAGTTATTCCTTCCCAGCTGTAAGTCTTTACACTTGCTCTTGTTAAAACCTCATCAGACTCCTCCCTGCCAAACAATGCAGCCTGTTCAGGACTTGTCGAATGACAGCACAGCCTCCTGGTATATCAACAACTCCTTCCAGCAGACCACTGCGAACTACAGGCATCCAACAGTCTCTGCACCTCTGAAGACAACCCTCCGAGCTCTGTCAGTCAGCCAGATCTCAGTCCACCTCACTGTCTGCTTATGTATTCCACACTTCCTAGATTTCATTACAGGGATGCTGTAGAAGACAGTTTGAAAGGCCTTGCTGAAGTCAAAGTACACAACATCCACTGCTCTCCTAAGAGAAGTTTTAAACTAGGACTTAGGTGCCTTTTGCCTCTTGATATATACTTTGCTACCTGTTGTCTGAAAAAGACTATTGAAATCTTAAAGATATTCAGTTGGGAATGAGAGGGGCTATGGCATAAGCTTTGCAAGTTTCTAAAGACTTTGATGGAATTGCGTTGCTGCTAATGTTATTTAATTAAAGTTTGCCCTCCAAAAATGATAACAGAATTATAAAACTGCATTTAGAAAGGAATAGTCAGAAACATATCTGTATTTCTGTACCAACTTGATAATCTTTTTATGTCATTGTAGGAATTGTGTCACTTCACAGGGGAAAAGAAACAGAGGGCAGGCTCTTCATTTTCATCTTTGGTTCTATTACTCTTATGTGAAAGTTCTGTTTCTGAAATTATTATTATTTTAGTTTAAAAATGAATATTTGTTTATTTACTTCTATATAAGTGATTGCTAATCTAAGGATATATATGATTTATACTTATATATTATCATTCATTTTTTTTTATTTTGATGTGATAAATAATGTAAAAGAAGTGATTAGATAATAAATCAATATATAAAATTGGTTTTTAAACACTAAAGCTATTTTCTTTCCCCTGCATATTTTATGGTAATTTAGCATACTTATTAGCAATGAAATATGGTTGTAGAATGTTTGATAGACAGCAAGTGTCTAGAAGCATTGGGTGAAGTATAATAGTTGTCTACAATTGTACATTTAAAAAGTGTATATTTATGAATTATACATTTATAAAATTGCTTTAATTTCAAAATATTCAAGAAGAAATGAAAAATCTGTAAAGATCCTTTCTGCAAATTCGTGTACAGCTGAGTGAAAATGGTAGCTTGTCACTTCAAGGAAATATAAGCCCATGTGATTTTACTTATCTTTAAAATTATTAATAAATATAAAATGAATATATACTTTGGCCTACTAAAATGCCTCCATTATTTAGTGGAAACTGAAGGATTTTATAGATATATATATTGATAGTATGCCTGTTCATCTGGTAATGTAGAGAGAAAAACATGCAGAATCATATTTCTTCCACAGGGCTTGGTGACTGACAAGATTCTAAAATCCAGAGGCTTGCTGCTGTTGAGTGGATGAATCTGAAAATATGTTACCATCTATACCCATATTAATTTTCATACCATAATTGTTTATCATCTTTACTAGCAAATGCCTTGTGAAGGCACTAAAAAGCTACTCTAAAAATATGGGGCAAATACAAGTAGACATCAGTATTTCAAGAAGTTTCAAAATTGTTCTCATTGTTCTCAAATGTTCTCCTTGTAAGCAATTCCAGGCACACAATGACCTTCGTGACAGAATTGGACGAGCAGAGTTGGTTATAGAACTTGCAATCAGAATAAGTTGTGTTTCAAAAAAGGAAGGATACAACTCTTAGAAAACATTTTGCTGAAGAATCTGAGGACTGTTTCCCAAGGGAAACGTCATGGCATCTACTCTCCATGATGGCTGAAGTGACAGAGGCAGGAAACCCCACCTCCACCCCAGCAAGGATGCGTGCTTTTCTAGATCAGTGTACAGTGGAATCCAAAGCAGTGTGTTGTCATCATGCTGCACGAGGTCAGCAGGCATACAGAGAAGGGAAGGAAATCAGGGCTGCAAATAGTTCAGAGGTGCAGATGGCCTTTGACTAACACAGTCAGGTATGTGGAACTGTGGTCGTGGATTAACAATCAGGGAGAAAACAGTTTCTTTCATTTGTTTTGTTTCTGGTCAGATTCTCAGCCTGAAAACTCAGCGAAGTCTTTTCTGTGAATAATGGCACGTAAAAATGAGATCTATTATAATTAGTTGTTTCCAACTGCTGATCTAGACAGCTCTGACTCATTCTGTTTTCATAGGTACTGTGCCACTCATATGTACCCACTGCATAATGGCTGAAAGCTGCCATAACCTTGCAGTCATTACAGTCACGCCTTTAATCCATTTTTACTGTGTTTACTGCCTCGATATTGAAATGCAAAGGAACTTGATATGAGCTATTAAACAACAACTTCAGTTTTAATTAAACACCTTCTACTTCTTACACACAGATCAGACTATGGCCATTTTCTGCGTGTGTGTGTAGACTCTTCACTTTTCTCAGTGTTTTTTCCCTCCTTCTTCAGGGACTGGTTATGATTATTATTTTAAGTAATACCTGTAGGAATTTAGACCTGTTTAAATGTGACTTGTTATGTTCAACATTATTGGCTAGAGATAAACTTTATTTTCTTGTAAGCTTTTAATGATGTGCAAATTTTGCGACAAATACTTATTTGTAATGAAGTAAATAAAAAAGTACATTTTCTTTACAGATATATATATACACGTAAAGTTCTGATTTAAACTATTTAATAAAGAATGTGTGATTTTAAAATTCTCTATTAATGTGCTCACAGAATTACATGTGTACATTTATATTGTTTATATCCACATAACATATTTTATATGGCTCTTTTAAATGTATTATATATGTATATATTTGTGTGTATGTATAAATATATAAACATATATACACATATGTGTACAGATATATGTATTTGTAGATTTTTCATGGTTATCCTGTTCCTCATTCTAAAAAAGAGACTGTATGGGTCCTCAGGTATTTAATTTAAAATACTTGGAATGCAACCAGATATTCTTCAGAAGAATTAAAGTATACATGAGAAGAATGATCTGTTGGATTTTAAGATAAGTCTTCTTGTCAGTTTTGAGACTTCAAACATTCTGTTTACAATTTGCTGTTAAGCTGGGAAATTCTGTTCAAACATCTGGTACTTCATGTATCCACAAGCTACTTGGAAGTACTGTATAATGTGACCTCACATGCATCAATTACAGATACTAGATTAACTGTTTCAACATCTGTTGTAAGATTTCACCAGTAATGCTGCTTTGGTGCTATTGCTAGGGAGTAATTATTATCTGAAATTTGAAAGAGATTGAATATGATTCCAACAACCTGGCAACTTATATATTAACTAGTGTTTTATTTCTGAATAAGTTTCAATGGGTTCAAATATTCTCATGTGAAAAAACAGATTCTACTAATTTTATACAAATCAGATAATCTTTTACTCTACAAGGACCTCAGATGACATAAGCGAGATCTTCACGCAGTCCGGTTCAATTTCATTGGTACAGAGACCACAGACTTTTGTGTAACTTGTAGGTGGCTGAATAAGGATGAAAAATTCCTATATTTTCCTAATCTTCCTCTGCAATTCAGCTTGTCCATTGAAGCACAGAACCACAGAATCATAGAATTATTTGAGTTGGAAGGGATCTTGAAAGGTTGTTTGGTCCAAATCATCTACAATGAACTGGACTTTAGGTGTTCACTGTAAATGATTTGACCCAAACAACCTTTCAAGACTTCAGGAATGGGGCATCTGCCATCCTTTTTCCAACATTCTGGAAAACATAATTTTGACTTTCTTTAGACCTGCAATCTATACAGTATCTCTAGTTTCATATGTCCAGGTATCCAATTCTTACAGACTTTTTCTGCATCATTCATCTAGTGGATAGTGCCATACTTTCTCCAACCAGAAACTTCCCCAGAGATTCTACTTGTGTTTAAATGATAAAAACGTTTTTTTTATTCACTGTCACTACAACACATTGCTTTACTGATTTTTCCATAATGTTGTTGCATAGATAGTTTTGCTGATCACTACTGTGAGTTCATTGCTTTATTCCTCAATGTTCTATAGTTCACACTTTATTATAACAAACACATTTTCGCCTTTGTTTCCAAAGTTCTTTGTGATCCTTCTTCACCTTGAGCCTTATTTCTTCCAGCTTGAGATCTTGAGAGGACGATTCTTGTGTCTGTCGAGCTCACAGTAGTATTCTCCACGACTCCGGTAATTTTCAGACTTTCTGCTTTCTCCTTCAGTGCCCTCCATGCTTTAGAATAGTTCATATGGATATCAAGTTACCCTCCCAACGTTCCTGTATAGAACTTAACACAGCTGAGAGGTTTGGAGAAAATCCTCATGACAACAACACTTCAGAGTCCTCTTCCCTATTTCTTATCCTGTTGAACATTATTGTTTAATGGCTTCTTAGTCTTACCTTGTCAGTATCCTTGAGCTTCACAGAAACCAGAAGTAAGCACAGTTTTTTTTGTTTCATGTCAGCACCAAGCACAGAAATCCCTAATCTTTAACTGGAATTCCAGGGGTATGATATAGTAGAGACTATAAATTTTAAAAACAGTTTCTTGAAAGTGAAAGGAAAATTAATTCCTGATGCATGTAGAGAAAATACCATTTTGCTGACATGCTTTATGAATCTCACAGCTACTGAGTTTGTTTCTGCATCCTGAGCTGCTTAAGTCTTTTCAAACAGAATTATTCCTGCAGCTAATTGGGCAGATGCTCTTTTATCAGCTAAAAATAAAAAATATCTTTTATGTACTTGATTTTTCCAATTCATTGTAAAAGCCTCATAGAGATCTATCTGTTGAATTTACATTTCACAAACTAATTTCTTTGCTAAAAAATGATATCATACAAGTTTAGTTCATGCTGTAGCTTGTTAGTTTATTCAGTTAAGCTTTCTAGAATACCACGTGACTCTGTAATTCTAAAAGCAAACAGATAGAAGTGACAGTTTGAAATTATACACTATTACAATCTTCATGTAATTTTTTACTTTATGTAAATTTGTATCAAATTAAAATTTTCCTTTTGAATTGCACTGCTGCGTAACTAAATGCAACATTTTCCTATCCCATTACATTTTTTCTTTACCGTGGCTATTTTATTTTTTGGAGTGGCTTTTGAATGATATGTGCTATCTTCAGGAAGATTTATAACATGTGCTATACAAAAGTATACCATACCTCAGACCTGTTTTCCTTCCCAGGCTTTCTTTCAGCTTTAACCCTTCCTCTTTTATGTTATTAATGCTTAATTCTGGACATTAATACATGCTCACCATCTCCTAGTGGCTATTATGCTGCTACATTGGTCCACTGGTCTTTCAGTGCACTAATTTGTGATCAATATCTTAAAATACTCTTTTAACTTTCAAAGTCATGGAAGTTACAATCACTGTGTGACTTGTAATTACTTGTACTGTGGCATCCTGAAATAACAGAACAAAAAAGGAATAAGATGACAAAAGCAAGGTTTGTAAAGAGAAGCAAAATAACTTCTAATTTGGTTTTAGCTGGGAAAATGAACAGTATTTCAAGCATCATCTGAAATTTGAAATTTGTATTTGAGATTGATCTTTCTACTTTTTTTTCTATCATTACACTATTTCAGCGTCCTACTCAAGATCTCATGTGCAAACAGTACATTTACCGTTGCAATTTCTTCACCCGTCTCCTCAGCACTGGTGCTTAGTGACATCCGTGCTGGATAGAATGCATCTTCTGGTTATCCATAGTCATATCTAGTTTGTATTCTTAGTGCTTCTCACACAGCACAGTTAGGGAACAGGAAGGAAAGTTAAGACAGCATGAAAGAAGCAGTGAAGGCAGTTGCCTAATTCAACAATTTCTCATCCTGCTATAGTATGACTAGTATCAATAGCAGGGATTTTTTTCAGGCTGGGAGAGAAATGATGAGAGGAAGCAAAGGCCCTGAATCAAGGAGGAATGTTCTTCAAGGAAACTTTGGAACAAAACAGAATGAGTAAGCAGAAGTTGGAAGGAAAAAGAATTTAATTAGTGAGAAGAGGAAGAAGATCACAACAGTAAAGTATTTGAAGATGACTCAGACTGAAGAGTAGAAAATTTAATTAAAGGGAAATATATTTGAAGAGGACAGGAAAAAAAAAAAAAAGGAAAAGGGGAAAGGGAAGAAAAGGGAAGGGAAAGGGAAAGGGGAA
>VXAB01006124.1:0-41012 GCA_013399175.1 Odontophorus gujanensis | reverse complement strand
TATATTAGAAGAGGAAAGGAAAAAAAAAAAAGGAAAATGGTAAAGGGAAGTAAAGGGAAAGAAAGTGAAAGGGGAAGAGAAAGAGAAAGAAAGAGAAAGGGGACAGGGAGGGAAAAGAGGAATGGAGGAATGGGAAGGGGAAAGAAAAGGAAGAGGGAAAAACAGAAGCTTAGCTGGCTGCCAAGTTAAACTACAGCAAACTCACAACAAACTGAAACTACTGATGTGAGAAGAAAACAAAAAGGTGACTTGAAAATATTCTGACTCAACACATCTTTTTACTTTCCCGCTTCTTTCTTTCTTCCTTTCCTAATTCATGTAAAACCTTTCCTGTATCTAACCTACATACAGAAAGTAGAAAGATGATCAGCTTGTCTGGATTGTTGTGCCTAAGTGGAGCTGTGATTCTGTAGTACATATATGAGGATTTTCTAATTTTCTTTGTTTTTAATGCTTGTTTCTCATTTGCTTTGTTTCTGGTTTTTCTTTAGTTGTTTAAATGGAAGATAGTGATTAATGCTGTGCTGCACTTGCCATGCACCACAATATACTTTCAGATCAGGAGTAACCATATAACATTTTATATTTAAAAACAAACAAACAAAAAACAGCTTTTAATAGTTTAATTCAACATAGTTGCAGTTCCGTAATTCTTCCGCTCTTAAATTCCTTTAGTCTTTCATTGGATACAAAGAAGGTTCGGAAGCTGTGACCTTATTTTTACTTTTCTGTTTGACTGACCATACCAGATTATGGCAAACAAACAAACACAGGAAACATCAAATATTTCAACAAGCTCCCACTGTACACAGTACTGGTGAGGCCATGCCTTGAGTACTGTGTTCAGTTTTGGGTCCCTCACTGCAAAAAAGACATTGAGGCCCTTGGAGCATGTCCAGAGAAGTACAATAAAGATGGTTAGTGGTCTGGAGCACAGGCCTTACGAGAAACAGCTGAGGGAGCTGGAATATGTTCAATCTGGAGAAGAGGAGGCTCAGGGGAGACCTTATCGTTCTCTATAACTACCTGAAAGGAGGTTGTAGTAAGCTGGGGATCTGTCTCTTCTCTCTTGTAGCTAGTGATAGGACTAGAGGGAATGGTTTTGAGTTGTGCCATGGGAGATTCAGACTATATGTTAGGAAAAAATTATTCTCTGAAACAGTGATCAGGCACTGGAATGGGCTGCCCAGAGAGGTGGTCGAATCACTGACTCTGGAGGTATTCAAGGAACGTTCAAATGTTTTGTTGAGGAACATGGTCTAATGAGAACTGTTGGTGAAATGTGAACAATTGGTTGATCTTGTAGGTCCTTTCCAACTTTGGTTATTCTATGATTCTATGATATATATACAGAATCACTTTTGTGATGTAAATAGGCTTCTTGACAGAGCATATGCTAAGTGTAGGACTAGCAAATCAAGACTGTTTTTTTGTGAACTTTAAAATTTTCCAAGTCTTCTTCCATTCACCAGTGTAAATGTGGATGCCATTTTTGACTCTGGCATGAATGTAACGGCGTTATATTTACTCCCTTTCTTGGTATGGACTAAGCTAACGTTTATTTTCTACGGCTTTGTGCCCCCTGTTATTTTTGCTGTAGCAAGTGAAAGCATTGAAAACAAGTGTAAAGAAAAACATACATCAGAAAACACAGGGTTTTTTCTTTGTGTCTTTAATCCAGTTTATTTAATCCTAGGAAGTCTGTGAAATTTTTTTGCTGCAGAGTAAAGCAGCATGCTTCCAGTAGCTCAGCCTCTCAATAGTGTTTGTCAATAGGGATAAAGTTTAATTTAAAAAAATGATCTATATACAATAGATTTGGAGTTTTAATTTTTTTTCTGCTCTCACCCATAATATTCCAAATAACTCATCTTTTTTCCTGGTTTCTACTTCTTTCTCTGATACATAGACTATATTTCTTATACTTCAAAGTCCTTAAATGCTCTATGACAAGAGACTTGCTAACAAGACTCTCAGGAAAAATATTACAAAAATAAAATCGTAGGATCTTTGTTGTTCTTGTTGCTGTATATATGTTTTCTGAATTTATGCTGACTTTACGTAGATGAAATGATGAATCTTAATATTAATTGAATGGAAATCAACTTAATTAGGCCATAGTCTACCCTTCTTACTCATTTCCTTATAATCTGCCTGCTAGGGTCAGGCTAAGTAGTTCTCAAGCTCCACCGGCTGCAGTTTTCTTTCTTTTACATCTCAATCTCAAACCAGAGAGCTCAGAGCTTCTGAGAGTCGTGTCCAACACCTGACTAATTTTATCAGTTTCCATACTAGTACACTTCAGATCTTCCCTCTCTGTTCAGAGGACTTGAAGACCAGTTCTTGACATTGCTGACTCTCGAGGCCAGCCAACAGAAACAACCAGCTTGGGTGGCCACAAGTTTTTTTGTTTGTTTGTTTTTCTGTTGTGAACTTTTCCATAGAAAGTAACGCTTCTAATATATCATTACAATTTCAATTGGGAAGACAGTTATATAAAGATGACGATGTTCAAAATCTTAATAAAACTTGACTTAAACATCCATCTTTTTTCAATTATATATCAATTTGGTTTATAAAAAAGGCCATTACATTTACCATGTGAGAATTTGATTATTTCTTATTCATCTTTCAGACATGACTTCTCTGTATTGACTATGGTTTAGATATCATTGTTACTATAACAGAATTCTTAATGAGAATTTATCCCATATCTATGTATGTGAACGGAATAGGAAGAAGAATATAAGAACTTATAAAAACTCCTCTTATTAGAGGTATGATATTAAATCTTTCAACCAGTTGAAGTGAATATGTTTCTTATAATGTGTAGATTTTGGATATCCAACCTCATTTTGCCTGGGTAGCATTGAGTTAAGGGAAACTGTCTCAGGTCACATACAAAATATATAATATAATTAATGTATATAAAGTAATGAAACACCTATTATTTTTACATTGTCTACTAAAATATTGAAAACAAGTGCAACAAAAACATAAAAATAGTGAGATATTTGAACTTGTTTTTTTGAAACTAGTTAGATATTCATAGAATCATTAAATCATAGAATCATAGAATGCCCTGGGTTGAAAAGGACCTCAAAGATCATCTAGTTTCAATCCCCTGCCTTGGGCAGGGTTGCCCATCACTAGACCACACTGGTCAGAACCACATCTAGCCTTACCTTGCATGCTTCCATGGAAAGGGGATCCCCTCTGGGCAACCTGTTCCAGTGTATCACCACCCTCTGAGAGAAAAACTTCCTCCTAGTATCTAACCTAAATCTCTCCTGTCTTAGTTTAAAACCATTCCCCCTTGTCCTATCACTATCAACCTGTGTCAGTTACTACCGTTCCTGTTTGTATGCTCCCTTCAAGTACTGGAAGGCCACAATGAAGTCTACCTGGAGCCTTCTCTTCTCCAAGCTAAACAATACCAGTTCGCTCAACCTTTCTTCATAGGAGAGATGCTCCAGCCCTCTGGTGATTTTGGTGGTCCTCCTCTGGTCATGTTCCAAGAACTCTGCATCTTTCTTGTGCTGGGGGCCCCAGACTTGGATGCAGTCGTCCAGATGGGGCTTCACAAGAGCTGAGTAGAGGGGTACAGTCACAAATATAGCAAAAATTGATCAGAAAAGATCAGTTTTTATTCTCTCTAAAAATGTAATGGCTGTGAAAATAACAGCATTTTCTGTAATGCACACCAAAAATGGTTAATATCTTGAATTTTATTAGTTAATAAAAGACTTGTTGATTAGAAAATCCCATTGATTAGCTGATTGCAATTGCTATCTTTTTTCTTGGTAGACTTCATTATTTCTTCAGCAGAAAGGACTGTTCTTAGAAAAGATTGAACTCTGTAGATAGAACCTAAATTCTGAGAGAAGTGCTAAAAGAAGAGCTAATGTGATAGCACAGGAGACATGCGAAAGGATGTAGAAAAAAAATAATGATCCCCTCTAAGTTTTGTCTAGTTCTGAACTGAAATCTGGAAATTACTAGTGATATCTTAACTAATAAGGAAAGGAGAGTGAGGATTGGGTAGCATTGGCAGTGTAAACTTTTCTTTTTTCTGTTGCTCTTGTGTATGAGTTTAGCTCAGTTAAAAAAAGATAGTATCAGTTAGACCTCACATTTATTTCTGTGATCATCCCCAGACAAATTCCCAGGGCTAGCACATTTTCCAGAACAAGCTAATTCATTTTACCTGAACAAGTGCTTTTTCTCACTAGTAGGATGCCCTCCTTGAACACAGACATGTCAATATAACTTTCTTTTTCTACATAATAAACTGCACTCTACACATATCCTGCTGTTTTCAGATATCCATAGGGCATTTGAACTTCATATTGATGAAAACAATCTAGGTAGTTGGGAAATCACTCACAGAAAATTTCAGTGAAGGTATTAAACACATGGATGGACTCCTTTTCTTAACTGTACCAGTGCACTCAAACTAAGATATTTCTCAGCGGACAAAGACAAAGTTTCTGCCAGTTATATACATGATGCATACCCATACTGGATTGAACAGTTCAAAAAAGTATTACTGCCCATCAGAACATTTCATAAATTTTTCTCTCCCAAATTCTGTATAAATGCATTACTATGTTTTTCTCTCTTCAACAAATAGAATATATTGTAACTTTCTGTCTTAACTTGGTACTGTGACGAAGAACTAAAATTGAACTAAAGCTTACCTAATTGATGCATTGCATCATGGTTAAACTTCCCTAATTGATGCATTCTATAAAGGCATGAATAATTCACATATTAATTTCTTTTATTGGAAATAAAATATTCTCTTTCTATGAAAACTATAAAATTAATTAATGATAAAATGTTTGATCGATCGAAAACCNAATTTCAGTGAAGGTATTAAACACATGGATGGACTCCTTTTCTTAACTGTACCAGTGCACTCAAACTAAGATATTTCTCAGCGGACAAAGACAAAGTTTCTGCCAGTTATATACATGATGCATACCCATACTGGATTGAACAGTTCAAAAAAGTATTACTGCCCATCAGAACATTTCATAAATTTTTCTCTCCCAAATTCTGTATAAATGCATTACTATGTTTTTCTCTCTTCAACAAATAGAATATATTGTAACTTTCTGTCTTAACTTGGTACTGTGACGAAGAACTAAAATTGAACTAAAGCTTACCTAATTGATGCATTGCATCATGGTTAAACTTCCCTAATTGATGCATTCTATAAAGGCATGAATAATTCACATATTAATTTCTTTTATTGGAAATAAAATATTCTAACTCTTTCTATGAAAACTATAAAATTAATGATAAAAAATGTGTTTGATCGAAAACCAATTATACATGGAGAAATAGTTTTGACAGAAAATATTGATCAGTCTTAATTATCCATTGTTCTTGCTGAATGCGAAGTAGGTATATTGCCTCAGAGAACCAGGCAGTATCTGAAAAAGTGCTATGTCCAAATATAGTATGTTTACTAACACCCTTATTATAGCTCTGAAGCTCAGTGATTTTTAGTTATGTCCCAGCTCAACAAATTTCCCCATGGAAGTGAGTATTGCTGTCCAAGGTTTAATATGGACTTCGAACGTTAACTAATGACAAACTACTTCTTAACGTATCTTGCACTTGATGTGTTGCTGATTCTTTGCTTAAAATTCAAATGCTTTCTCACATTTGAAATTAGACACTAAACTCAACTAAAAAGACATTCTAAATGCCAGATATTTCTGGAATAATCTTGGAGGATCAGAATTTCCTCATCTAGATGTGGGAAAACAAAAATGCTTGTCTGAATTCTGATTAAGATTTAGATCTGTATTTATATATGTTATAAAGTTTACATTTCTGTTGAAAATGCTGATTACTCAAGTGATGAAATGGCGAAAAGAAGATTGTATTTTTGTGATGTTTCGTAAGAGTCCTGCCCCAGTTAGTAAGATTGGAACTTTGTAATAGCTGAGTTTATTGGACAAAGGACTTTTTCTTTGTTTGTTATAAGAAAATATTAATCCACAAAGCAGGAAGTTTTGTGGTTACAGAAATAGTCTGGGATCTCAATGCTGCACATCTAGCATTTTCTCAAGTAACTCATGGATGTTCCTTATTTTTAAGCAACTCAGACTCTGAAACACATTAAATCATTGTGGGGTCTTATAAAAGATAAATATATTGATCTTTATGCAACATTCCTTTGAATGAATGCAGAATGAAGAATCCCAGGTGGAAACTGATATTTCTGTATTTAGTGCAGAAACCATAATGGTGTGCTGTAAATAATACATGGAAGTACACACTGACTGAGAATGAAAGCCATTTTTTAATACTGCTATTTCTCATTCAGTTCTACTACTCACTGTGTGCCTTGAATGAGGCAAGAGCTCTGTAGAAAGAGCAATATGCAATCAGAAACTTGAAATCTGTGTTAGTAAACACTGGGAGAATTAAAGTTGACCAGATCATCTGAATGAAGCTGACTCACATCCACCCACTATTCATTACAGGGAAAGCAAACATACACTTCTTTGATATATAAATATCTTAAGTGTTCTCTTGTATAATTGGCTCTGCAATCTGACAACCACCATAGTAAAATTTTGTTTCCCTTCTAGCAGCTTTAATGAAAAAAGCAACAAGGATTCACTTCACTGATTAGCAAAACGTATTCAGAAATCTGAATGACCTCAATGTCCTCTGAAATGTTACTGGTACTTCAATTTGCCTACTATGAATACTTTACATGGCAGTTTCTAACATCGTACTTGATGGCTTCTTTTGACATATTATTTTGATAAGTATGACAGTTTTCCTCTTTTGCATCTACCAACAAGTGGATTCAGCTTTGAACAGAAGTTCTTAATTCTTAAATGTATGCATTTGCAATTTTTAAAAAATTTCTTTCTACCTCTATTACTTCAGTCTCAAAGAATCTTATTCTTTTCTCCTGTGACATCCTAATCCTTCCCCACTCTTGTGTACAGGTCATTCCTGAAGATGGACAAATGAAATAGGTTATTTTTTACTGTGCAGTTCTAAAAAGAAGCCTTATATTTACTATATGAACCAAGAATTTCTCCATTCTATTGCAGGCATCTTCATGATATCAAAATATATCATATATATTTCAACTTGCAATCTAAAAATAATCCACTAATTTTACAAAGAAAAAATACTGAATAAGCCTGAAACAGTCTACCTTCAGTAAATGTAGATTTTATTTTATTCTTTATCTTTCTTAAGCTGGGAAAAATCACCCTCAAATCTCCATTATTTTAAAACCCACTAGAAATTTTAACTGAGTTCTAATTAAGTTTGTCACTTTTTCCTACTGCGTTTTTACGTTGTCAGAAATTTCTTTTAGGAAACTATCTTTTCCTTTTAGCATGTCCTTCCATGCACACCTGATTCTCCTTTCCAAAATTAAAACCCTTCCTCTGACTATATATTATATACATTCTGTATGCAACAAATATGACTGTATTTTCATGAATATTATCTTGACAAAAAAAGAATAACATAACCATAGGCATGGTTCTATTGGTCTCTATGACTGGCATCTTTGCTTACTGTACTGCTGGGTTGATTTCATCTGTTGTAACATTCTGATTGCATTTCTCTCAGGGGCAGTTTTCTGTGGGGCTGTCATGTACCTTTAGATTGCATTTAATTTTCAGCCATATAAAAATGTAGTGCCTCTTACACAGTGTTATGACATCCATCCTCAATGAATTTTATGTTGAAGCGATGCCATGTTCCCCTTTGTCTTCATTTATTACACAGTAAAATATATGCAGTGTACTCTATCCTATACATGCATTTTGCATGTTAATAAATATAGATCAGTTCATTTCATATTTCTGTGCAAGTCAGACTTTAAATCTAATGTTGTCACTGATATTCTGAGATTATACTACCTTGTTTAATTAATTACTCTCCACTGCTTTATATATCTTGTTATAATCTATAAACTATAAACTTCAGTAGCATTTACTTAATATGAAAGTTCTGTACAGATAGGCCCACAGGCTGTGGATGAAACAATATAAAAATACATTTTGACAAAAACTCTGTAAAACGGAACGTAGCTTTCATTTCTTCATGCAACAAATCACTATGTAGAAGGCCAAACTTGTATCTGTTGTCATTTCCAGAAATAGGATGGCACCAGCCTTTTAAAATAGCCTTAAAGTGGCTGTATAAATTATAAAATAATTTCATGGAGAGGATTTATTTTCCTCTTCACAAGAAAAACTGACAGGGAAGAAATCTCAGTTATACTTTTTGAAAGTTTTTCTGAATTACTGGAAAGTGCTAGAAAATATGCACTTTGCCTCTTTGTGAAGTCCTGACTCAAATAGAATCAACTTGAAGTTAATACTAATTCCAAACTGGTTATTTCTGATTCTATCTTCAGTAATATTAATTTTATGGTACTGGGAACAGTTCGATCACTCAGTGTCATTGTAAGTCAAGGCTCATACTGCTGCAGTACCTTAAATTAAATACCTCCAGAATTTTGCCATTTTTCCGCAGAGCTCATGGCAAAACTGTCATGAAGTACACAAGTATGCAGAAGCTTCCATGCAAACTCAGTAACACAGGTTAGACTGTTTCCAGAAGTGAGTTGAGACATAGGGTTAGGTACTGTTATTGAAAATTCTTTAGGTACTTCATTCTGCTAATATGGATGCATGAGATGATACAATCACAGCTGAATCTCCACAATTGCCTGCATGCACTGTACTTTCAGCTTATGCCATTTCTAAAGTAATGGTACCTTGGTTTAGATGTCTTTTATTGATGTTTAAGTATTTATAAAGGCGGACTCTTTGTGGCTCACACTATTAGCATTGATCAGCAGATGAGTAGTAACATGCTGAGACCCAGCAATTTGATTGGTGTGTGTGTGTGTGTGAGAGAAACTTTTTCCCTATCTGAAAAACAGAGATAATGTTTCCTCTCAGTTCCTATGAGGATGCTGGGAGGATTAAAGTCTGCACACTGCTTAAAAATGTAAACTACTACATAAAATGAATCAAGCATTAAAATGATGCTACCCTTTGGAAAAGATAAGTGAACATGTGCAGTCTGCCAGAGAAAACAAAGCAGTCATGCACAACATGAATATTTCCTATCCAGGTTGTGAAAATGTGGTCTGGATCTCTAAATACTAAGAAGTTGACAGAAGGGTCAAAACCGTAAAGCATGAGAGAATAAGCAAGAGACACAATCATAGTACTTTTTGTCTAATTAGGGTATGTGTCTTTAATAAGTGTATGCATGCATGTATATCTAGTTGTATAATATTTCCTGTGAATTTTAGGGAAATTATCTGGCAGATACAGGTTGATATTAATGAGGAGGTAAACTGAACTCCAGTCATTATGTGAATAGCAAGTTTTATTTGCCATTTGTCAAAGTTTAATATATTCAGTCTGTCTCAAAAAGAACAATTACAAGGAAAAGGGGATGAGGAAGAAAAGGAAGAGTCTGGAAAACCAAGCCTTATGCTTTTGAAACTGTCCCAGCTTTACTCTACTTGCTCCATTAAAAATGAAATGATCAAATGACTGGAAGTGCATCCTCCTTTGAGAGTTGCCTGGCAAGTGCTATGTGATCACTACCTTTTGTGCTGCTAGAGCAGCAGTCTTTTCTGTGCACTATATGGACTCTCATTATCACTCATATGTCAAACCTGCTGCTGCGAAAAGAGCTGGGGTGGAGGTCAACTTGTAAAGTAGCAAGCAGCAGAAGCTGAGAGATGTGCACTCCTCTGAGGTAGTTGTCAGTTCTCCTTCTCTAATGCCATTAATCCGCTCCCCAGGACTAAATAAGTGCTGAATATTATTTCTTTGTACTCTGGTCTGTCCACATAGATGATAAAGAAAATCTTTTCTTTTGGCCATTTTCCCATGACTCCTCAAGAATTGCTGGGAACCTGTGATTGAGGGGTGACAAATTCAGAAGATTTAGGTGACACGGCAACTTTCCTTTTTCCAAGAGTCAAGAAGAAAAAAGAAATGTGTGTCTGGCACTTGTCACAGTCTGCCAAGGTAACTCCACATGCTAGCATTAAATTCATATTTTCAAACTACAGAAAGAAGGAGCTCAGTATATCAACTAATCAGTTTTCTTGTGTATGGGGGAAATATTTTCTTTTTCACAGAGTTTATGTTGACCAAAATGCTGTTTAATCCCAGTGGAGGGCACTTAGGAGTAAATTTGCTTTAGGAAAGCTATCATCACCCCAATTCTGTCATTAAAGCCTTGATCTCACTCTCAGACAGAGATCGACAAACGTCAATCTATTTCAAAACTCCTGTAAATTCTCATCCAAAGACTGAAATATCACCACTATCTTGGGGTTTGATTTTTTCATAATCAAATATTAATATGTATAGAGGATATAGTGCATTACAGTTTGCAGGGAAAAAAAGTACTCATAATACCTATCAAAGCCTTAATATTTTTGCTGAAATAAAGTTTAATCACCTGAAAAACTGAGAATCACTCTAAAAAAGAAATATTTGATTCTCAAGAGCTGTCTCAGAAGCAGATTTTTTGTCCAGAGTGTCTGTTTCCAGATTTCACAAAGACATTCTGCCTGAAATTTCTGTCACAGACATAATGCTGACTCAGTGGAAAAAAAATAAAAACTTATCAAGTTGCTTTTGATTTCACCAAATTGTTGGAGACAATGTTTTGTAAATAAAATGGGGGTCTAGTATTGCATCAGAACCTTGGTTTGTCCTAGACTGAAGATACAGAATATGTGAATTTCATTTGCTACCTACAGATTAGAGAGAATTATCATAGTGGGTTTTGTTAGCAAGTTTTTTAGTAAAACACATAAATGGAACTTAGGCAAACCTGTGTCCAGTTACTTCCACTGTCTAAATGGAGACACATTATTAGATGGTCAAGATAACTATCTTTGCCAAGTGTCCCATTTGTAACTTCTGAAAAGATCAAGAAATCATTCTATCTACCATTTTCTCACTCTACTTAATAATCTTCATGTTTTAGTCCAATTTTCTGTAATGTTTGTCCAAAATTACCAGAGAAAGTAAAATAACTTTTTATAGATAAATTGATTCTTGTAACAGTGCAAATTGATGAAACTTTATTTGATCATAACATCCTTCTGAAAAATGTCTTTTTCCTTTTTCCCCTTTTCACTCATAAAAGGGTAAGTTTTCGTGTCTTGTTTAAATTAATGATTATTTACATAGAAGATAATGAATAAATAGAAAGGAATTGACACTGATAATTAGAGAGGCAACAGATGATGCACTCACTCTTATGACTAATGTGAAAAATAACTAGGGACATCAGTGAGATGAAAGAAATGTTTTAACTTCCTATACCTTGACTCTGGCACTTAATCAGTGCGAGACCTCCATACGCATAACCTCTTCTATCTCAACACAGAGAGAAACCATGGTCAATATTGAACAGAGAGCCTGAGTGCCTGATGTAGGTAGCATTTAGCCTGATCCCATTCTCTTAGTCAATAATAATTTGTCTGTAAGTCTAAATATAATGTGGAAGAAAGCACAAATGCTAAATCCCATTGGACACAGGAAATAAGGTCCCTTATCTTCTGAGGACTATTTACATTAATATTATTATTAGACTAGATATCAGGAAGAAATTCTTTACTGTGAGAGTTGCAAGACATTGGAACAGGTTGCCCAGTGAGGTTGTGAATGCCCCCTCCCTGGAAGCATTCAAGGCGAGGATGCGTGGGACTTCGAGCAACCAGGTCTAGAGTGAGATGTTCCTGCGAATAGCAGGGAGTAGGAACTAGATGATCTTAATGGTCCCTTACAGCCCAAGGAATTCTATGATTTTATGATTCTATGATTTTCATGACCTCATGGATATTACTTCATCACCTAAGCCTGGAGGCATCCATGCCAGGTTGTACAAGGCAGTTTCTGAGGCTATACTGCTATTAATGTTCAGGATTTGTAGTTGAGGTAAAATACTCTTTATTTGAAATTTTTCATCATAAAACAGATTTCTTCCTATAAATTTCATCAACTTGTGGTGATGCCAGCTAAAATTTATCTGAGATTTCTTGGATCAAGGATAGATCTTGTGAGAAAAAATCCATAGATTAGTTGCCCCAGAGAAAATTGTTGCTTAGTGCTTTTACTTTGGATATAGCAGCCAAGTCTTTAAGTCCTTTTTCCCCAAGATACAAATTTGAACCTATAATTTCCATGCATAATGTGAGTATTGGCTCCTCTGTTATTGCCCCTGTTTCCCTTTTCTTCCCCAAAACACTTGAAAGTCTGTTTCATTCATGTCAGGAACTGAAAACAAATGCCAGAACTCTGACATTTATCATAAGATGGAAATCTTGTTTTCTATCCAGCTGTATTCAATACTTCAGGGAGAGCAGACAACAGACATTCATCTTTATTTTTTTTGTGTATAAATTGAGAATGAGAGACATTAAAGAATCATTTTTCTGGAGACTTCTGTGAAAATTGGTGTGGCTAACAGAGATTGTTAATATTGTTCTCAAGAATAATTCTCCACAGAAAAGAAACAAGACAGGTAATAAACTAGCTTTATTCTTTAACAGTTATTTTATATAACTAAAGACCTCTGTTAGAACAACTATCTCTGAAGTACTCAAGTATATAACCCATTCTGGTAAATTATTCTGCGGAAATAAGTGAATGTTGTACCATTTTGTACTGAGCTGACAACTGTCTCCTGTGCCTTACTGATCTGGCTGGGGTAGTTTAGAAACCCAGCATATTTCTAAGTTCAGGTGTGATGGGCTATCTTAATGCTCACAGAGAGTGATGGCTGCAAACTTAGTCTGCAAGAAATAGCTCACTGTTAGGGTTTCAAAGGGCAGCTTCCCAATTTCACCAACCTGAAAGCAGTGTTTATTCAGATGTAGAAATTTGAGTTTTTGTGAAACAAAAATAAATTATATATTAATTCAGAGTCAACCATTCTTGTATATTTTCAATCCTCTAAATTAATGGGCCCTTTACTTATTTTAACATTACCTTTTAAAGTTTTCTCTTGCTCAAAAATATCATAAACGTAGATCTGTCAGAAGAGATATATGCCTCAACAAATAGGTCAGGAGCTCGTAAAGTCTACTGAGACACCTGAAAATTGAACCTTTGCAATAGTATACTTACTGAATAAGCAAAGCCATGTTTCTAGAGGTAATCCAAGTACGCAATGCCTCTGCCTATTCAAGACCAGTTAACGATCACTAGGAAGAATTAGAGATATTTCACACTACAGTGGTAACTGACAGCTGGCATCATTAATTTTCTGAGTGAGAGCTCTTCTGACACTCCCTTGTGTTTTCCAATATGATAAAGTTTTGGTATGAGAAATGTTAATTAAAGATCTTAAATCATGTTCTAGTGAGAGTAAAATTGAGTTAAATTCCTATAACCTTTCTTTTAAAAAAAGTACTGAAAAATTCTGTATTGTCTCTAAATATCCTTTAAAAAAAAATGCATTTATTTACCTTCAAAAGGGTTCTAATTTAAACAAGATTGATGGGGAAACTTGAATTTAATTATACAATAAATCTGAAAATGAGCATATTAGGTGTGATCTAGTAACATTCACAACCTAGAATATATGAGACAGCTGATTTTCATCAGTCTACCATAACATCTTGTTGCCATTTTAACTAAAAGAGTATCTTTTCCATCTAAGGAAACAAAGCCATGGACGTGGATATGGTGAAACATTTTATCACACTGTTATACTTGAAATGTTTTGTTTTGTTTTGTTCTAACTACATGTGAAAATATCAAAGGCAAAATAGTCACAATAAACACAAAATTGTAATTTAATCATGTTTCTGATTAAAGACCGCTTTCAAGAAGTTTGTGTTGAGAAGCCACTGAGGTCTCAGCAAGTGATATGGTTCAGCACAAACTCACTATTGAGAATACACAATACATTATTATTAAAAACAAAAATAATATTAAAATAATAGACTCCAGTGTAGTGACTGTAGTTAAGTAATTATTTTTAATGTTTGAATTTATGGATTTACCTCAGCTCCTTAATATAAATTATTTAAATTATCTCTTTTAATCTCTACCATCTAAATGTTCTGAGAATGAAAGGCAAGTTCTCTAGTTATGGTGCTGTTCTGTTGATTTCTGTAATAGTATTACAAATTTGCCCAGTAATGTTCTTCTGCATATTCTGAATCATCCATAAAAAAAACATAACTGAGTCTCAAGTGTTTTAATGTCTTGATTTTTATTGACACTATTAATGAAAGTATGAACAATGTTTTTATCAAAAAACTGCCACTGAGTTTCTTGTGCCTGCTGTACATGGTAAAGCCAGAAGCAGAACAGAAGTTTTGGAAGAATTATTAGTAAAAAAAAATAATAGTAACGAATAGGAAAATGTTATTATTATTATTGTTATTTTATTAATTGTTATTATTTTCAATAAGTTTCATGGTTTTGTATTCTCTTGCAAACAAATGTGTTTTTTCAGAAAAAAAGACTAATATATTTTTATATATAATAATATAAATAATATAATAATATATTTTCTCGATATAGCTCTTTTGTTACTTATGTATTTCAAATATGAAACATTCATAAGGTCACTTCTGCAGTTTTAAATAGGGTTATTTTGTGTTGTGTTTTTTTTTTGTAACCAGTGCAAGTGACATGTCTCTGTGGAACTTCTAATGATCTAAAAGCTTTTCCTCGGGTAGTGCACTGCTGTTCTATAATCACACGCATACAACAACCAAAAAAATCAAAACGAAACAAACAAAGACAATCACACTAACTTCAGGTCATTATTTGCCAAATGGAAGTAGATTTTACCAGGAATTATTGACTGGTACGTGGAATTACTGTTGCATGAAGAAATCCGAGGTATTCATGGGCTCACTAAGTAATGGGAATGTGCACTGTCAAATAAAGGATATTTGATGATGGCCATACACAGAGTTGTGTGAATAATGATTTTTGGGATGTTATGGGGCCAAGAAAATGCTTTTTTTAAAAAAGGCTCAAGTGAAACAGTAAAGGGGAGAAAAAGCAGATTTTTCCTGATCAAAACTATTTTCTATAGGAAAAACAAGTCTGTGATTGGTCTGTGTCCTATTTCTCTTTCCACTCAAATTTATATTTTTCAGAAAATAGATTTGCTGATACAATAAAAAACAAACCACAGTTCTGGTTACTAACACTCAGTAATGTTCCAGTCAGGGCAATCTCTATTTATTAGCTATCCCCACACATTAGTAATAGTTGCAGCTAGATTTAATTCTTTAAAAGTTAGTGAAGATTTCAAATTTTTCACCTATTTTTCTGAGGGTGTTTTTGCTAACTCAAGGTTTGTACGGTAATTTACCCTTTTAAATAACACTCTCCACCTTTCCCTCTAATTAAAATATGCACTCAACTAGAAGTTCATAAAAAATTGTTTTTGCTAGCTCAGGTCTGTTTAGTCACAACATAAAAATGTATACAGTAAAGCCACTCTTAATTTTGCAGTGCACTGGTTGAAAATAGTTCTAGTGTCGTTTCCCATGTTCTTCAAGGCATCTATGAAATCTGCAGGAGAAACCTATGACAAACAATGCCTTAGAGAATGTCATCTGCCTTCAAGAGGCCCTGTTAAGTTTTAGGCTTATTTAGACAGCTATATTAGATGTCTCGATGGTCTCTTCTTGATAAGTTAGCAGTACAAATCTGCTCTTACTCACAAATGCACTCTTTCCAAACAAATTCAGTTTTCTCGTACTTTCTTTTAACTATTTGCAGTCTAAATCAGAAGAGAACAACCAACAATGTTCACAATTGATCTCTTAAATTTACTTCCATCTCCAAAGACATTTGCAGATTGCCTCTTCACTTGTGTTTGCAATTCTCTACAATTCATTTTCGGTCAGGGAAATGCATTTTTTTCTCTCTCTCTAAAATACTGAGTAACATCTTCGTTTCAGATTTTTCCTTTAAGACATTTATTTTTTCTGTTTTTTGACTTACATTGGATAGAATATTGTTATATTTTGTTTCAAATATGCTATATAAGGATAAATGGCACTGCGGATACACAATTTGCAAGCAGATAGAAACACTGATGCCCCTTTCAGCTTTCAGTAGGGAAGAATCTACTCTTTTTTCTTTTTGAAAGTGCTCTGAATGCTTCTGTCAGGATGCTAATGGCAGTGTACTCATACTAATAAATTCAATTGAACTTTGATTGTTTACATCTCTTTGTGAATATGAAATTGCAAATGTAAATAAACAAAAAATAGTTGTCCTGAATTTTTATCAGATCCTTTTTGGCATTCATTGAAGCATTAACAGCATACGACCATCAGTCGTCAGTGTAAATGGGTGTGGAAGGTCAAGTGTGATAATTGTTATGATAGGAAAGGTCTTATTTAGCATTTAAAATGTGTTCTTTAAAAACACCTTTTTTTTTTTAGCTTTCACATTAACAAGCTAAACTAAAATTAAGTTTTCTTTTCAGGTATCATTTGCCACATTTTATGAAATGAGTGTTTTATAGATTAACTTTTCTAAAGTTACAATTAAATGTCTTTAACATGTACTAAAGTACTTTCACTAGCTGCAATTAACATAGAAGGTGCTGCAGAAAAATTAGAATGTGAAGACTCAATGCCTCCAAATATCTCCATTGTTTGAGGTATCTCTTCATGGCTAGTCTGATGTCAGCGTAGTACTTCAGGTGAACTGCAGCGGTTCAGCTGATGGTTACTCTTAATTATTCTTAGCCAGCTGAGTATCTTGCATACCACGATGTACTCTGGAGAATTTTTTCAGTCTGAATTCTCTCAATGAATTGTTACACCACTTCCAAGACCTAGAATCTTCAAATACACATGGCCCTGGACAATGTACAAAGCAGCAATTAAGGATTATTCCAATGCTATGAAAGCAAACTATCCTGAATTATTTCCAGTTGACCAGGGACTGAGTTCCACAGCAATGGAAACAGTTGTGTCTTTGTTTACAGATGGTAAACTACAGGAAACAATGGTTCATTTCCAGTTCTCTACAGGAGCTACCAGAGAGCAACAGCAAAAAAAAAAATGTTTTAGAATTTTGGATCTAATGTAATGTTAGTGCATGCATACTGTGTGTCCATATTTAACTGTGATGTAATACACAAGTGTCCCTGCTAGTCCTTTGCAGGACCCAGAGAATAACAAATAGGAGCAAAACAAATTTGGGAGTTTGGCAAGATAGAAATCTTTAGTGGCTGGTAAAAATGTATTCTAAAGAAAATATCAGTTGTTAATAAATCTTAAAATAGCATGACTTAAAATAGCATTCCTCAGTTCAGGAATAAGGAAGGAAGAATGCCTTGTAGCAATAAGTTACAAAGACAAATAGGCTCGCAGAAATGATACCATATATCTTCCTGAACCTTCCTTTTCCCCTATGTCCTCTCCCCCTTCCTCAGCTTGGTCAGTTTGAGCTCTTGTTTCATTTTGAAATCTTTACAGTTATCATTTTAACTTAAAATATGCTTACAGGTCATGAGAGTGCTACAATTTCCATAAACACAACATATTATGTTCCTCCAGGCTGAATGACCTTCCAGTCAGATTAAAGAAAAACAAGGAAATAAGAGAGAAATAAGTAAGCTTCACATGACAGAGAAAACATAGTGTTTGTCACTCATTTTGACAGCAGCTGTCCTAAGCCAAACAGTCTGCCCTAAATAAGAAGGATAACACTCCTCCCACAGAAAATGAGCAGAGAACAGCATGAACATTGCACTTAAAAATCCATAATAATAATGATAATAATAAGAATAAGAATAAAAATAAGAATAAAAACAGTAGAAAGTTAAGAAAGTGAGACAGTAAAAGTCATCTATCGCAGAGAAATGCCCAGTAAAATATAAGGAAGTATTCAGTGTGGCAAAAGCTGTAAAGAACCCAGTAGCTTCAAACAGGAAGCCTATGGTACTGTGAGGTGAGAGAAAAGAAAGGCAAGATAGAAGAAATTTTTTTAAGATTACTAAAGTATGATGGAGGCATGTCAAATTGAACAATGTTTATATCACTTCTTCACCAGAGCTAGGTAGGGGTTAAAAAAGGAATTTGATCTGTACTATCTGCTTTGAGACATTAGAAAGAGCCCTTAAATTTCTTTTGGCATGGCATAACTTTATACAATCACAGTACAAATGTTTGTTTTGTTTTGTTTTCTGCAGGATCCTTGAAATCTCCCTTGTATTCATCGATCTTCAGATATCTTAATTTTCCTGCTCCTAAGGTGAGAATATAAGTGTAATTTAGTCACAACAAACTCTTAAAACCATGGTAATCATTTGCAGACACTCATTATAAAACCAGGATAATCTGGTTGACTGTGGGATGAGTATTTAGAAGTCTGTTCCAAATTTTATCCCAATAAGAGCAAGTCTATGAGGTTAGAAAAACTGAAGATCAAAAATAATAGAAGACTGAGAAGAGCGAATCCAAATTTTAAATAATAAAGAATTAGCGTTCAAAACAAAAACAAAAGAAAAACAATAAAAAACAACCAAACAAACCAAAAAGAAAAAAAAGAAAAAAAAAACCACAACAGTTTGGATGGGAAATTCAGTACTGATTAATGAAGAAAGTTGGATTTTGTATCTGAAAAGTACAGGGCTAAAATGAAAATTATCAAACTTCCATCTGAGTCAGACTTTGAAAAAGAAATAAAAACGTAGAAAAAGAACAAGGAAAGATTTCACTGCAAACAGACACACTGTCAATAAAGAAAAAGTTATAAAGAAAATTAAGGAAAATCTAAATCTGCATCAAAGATAAATGAACATTTTCCCTCAGTGCAAAAGGTCTCAGTACATGTGAAAAAAAAGTGACCAATCATCATAGAAGGAGGAAGCTCCTATTTTGGAATAATGAGAGAATTTCCAGTGCACTTACATAGTTTTCTAATTTGTTAAATATTATCAACACCATGTGACTAGACAAAAGGGAACGCTGATGTTCGCATTTAAGAGGAAATTATGCTCTATTAAATTACAGGCTTGTTTCATAGAATCATAGAATGGTTTCCATTGGAAGGGACCTTTAAGATCATCTAGTTCCAACCCTCCTGTTATATTCAGGGACACCTTCCTCTAGATCAGGTTGCTCAAAGCTCCATCCAGCCTGTCCTTTAATTCTTCCAGGGAGGGGGCATTCACAACCTTGCTGGGCAACCAGCTCCAGTGTCTCAGCACCCTCACAGAAAAGAATTTCTTCTAGTCCGAATCTACCCTCTTCCAGTTTAAAACCATTTCCCCTCATCCTGTTGCTACATGCCCTTATAGAAGGTCTTTCTCCTGCTTTCCTGTAGTCTCCCTTCAGGTACTTGAAGGCCACTATAGGGTTCCCCCGAGTCTTCTCCTTTCTTGGTTGGATAGCCTCAGCTTTTCAGGTGCTCCTGCCTCCAGTTATCTTTGTGGCTCTCCTCTGCACCTGCTCCAACAACTCCATGTCCTTCTTCTGTTGGATTCTCAGAACTGGATACAGTACTCCTGATGAAGTCTCTTGAGGGCAGAGAAGAAGTGCAGAATCACATCCCTCAACATGCTGGTTATGCTTTTCTTGATGCAACCCAGTATGTGGTCAACCTTCTGGGCTGCGAGTGTACATTGCCAGCTTGTGTTGAGTCTTTCATCAACCAGAACCCCCTGATTTCCCTGACTTGGATGTAGGACCTTGTACTTGACCTTGCTGAATTTCATGAGGTTGAAATGGGCCCACCTCCCAAGTCTGCCCTGGTCCCTCTGGATGGCATCCCTTCCCTCTAGTGTGTCAACTGCACCACTCAGCTTGGTGTCATCTGCAAACTTGCTGACGGTGCACTAGATCTCACTGTCCATGTTACCTACATTCATGTTAAATAACACCAGTCTCATGAGCCATCCATGAGGTTTGCCACTCATCACCAATCTCCACTTGGACACTGAACCATGGACCACAACTGTTGAGTGAGACTATCTAGCCAATTCCTTCACAGAGAGTGGACCATCCATCAAATCCATATTTCTCCATTATGGTGGCCAGGACGTCATACAAAACAGTGTCAAACACTTTGTGCAAGTCTAGGTAGGTGACATCAGTTGCTCTTCCTTTATCCACCGAGGCTGTAACTGCTATGATCACAACATTAAATATAGCTTTACAAAGTGTTTTACAGGAGACAATAAGGATAGGATTAGAAGTCCACAGGATTATGGCGCAACATGAATTTTTGGTTTGTGAGAAATAATGGATTGCCTGTTTTTAGAGAATAATGATGCAGCAAGACTAATCTGCTTCAAGGGAGTCTTTGATGCAGCACTGCATGGACATCTATTTATTATGCCCTAGCAGACAGGTAGTGCAGGCAGGAAATTGGTTACAATGGAAAAGAGACACTTGGTTACATTGAAAGAGGAATTATCATGTGAGAGAAGGATTACAGCAAAAGGTCCTCATGGATCAACCTTGAGATTGATCTGATTTAATATTTTCATTTATTATCTTGGCACTCACAAACATTCTAGCACAATTTTCTGATGACAAAAAGTTATTAGACTTTGTACCTGCAAAGGTGAGTTGGAAGAATTTAGGAGACTTAGATGACCTTGAAAGCTCAAGCAACAGTAATGGGATAAATATTGTAGTAACAAAGTGAAACATCATGTACTTCTCTATGAACTGAAATCAGTTCAGAATAACAGACAAAAAAATTAACTTGGTTAGTCAAGAACAGGAAAAAAAAACAGTTGATGTACAGTCGTTGAGAAAAATGGATGTAATCTTAGGCAATAGTATGGAAGAGCTCTTATAAAGAACTCTACCAGGACATATAGCTATGTCACTGATGTTCATGAAGTCTCAGTTTAAGGTTAATCTTCAGATCTAAAAGAGGAAAGATCTGTAGGTTGATAGCAAACCTGCAATACCAAAAGACCAAAATAATTTAACAAGTTCGCTTTAGTAAGTGAGACTAAGAAGCAATGACACTCATCTCCAGTGGTAAAGATATGTTAGAGCTGAGGTTTGATATAAACAAAAATCTATGAGCGCTATAAGCCAGCAGGGTGTGCTTGCAGCCCAGAAGGCCAACTGCATTCTGGGCTGAAGAGGGGTGGCCAGCAGGGCAAGGGAGGTGATTGTCCTCCTCTACTCTGCTATCATAAGGTCCCATCTGGAAGTAGTGCACCCAGGCCTGGGTCACTCAGTGTAGGAAAGATGCAGGGCTGTTAGAGTGAGACCAGAGGAGGCCACAAAGATTATCTGAAGGCTGGAACATCTCTCCTACAAAGACAGGCTTAGGGAGCTGGGGTTGTTCAGCGTGGGGAAGACAAGGCTCCTGGAAGACCTCTTTGTGGCCTTCTATTACTGAAAGGGAGCTTATAATCAGGAGGGAAATAATGATAGAGTAAGGGGGAACAGTTTTAAACTATAAGAGGGGAGATGAAGATTAGATATTATGGGGAAATTTTTCTTTGGGAGTGTGATGAAGCACTAGCACAGGCTGCCCAGGGAAAGTGTGAATACCCCATCTCTGGAAGTGACCAAGGCCAGGTTGGATGGGGCCCTGGGCATCCTGATCTAGTGCCAAATTTAGTGGTTGGCAACCCTGTCATTGGCAGTGGGTTGGAAAGAGATAATATTTAGGGTCCCTTTTAACCCAAGCCATTCTATGCTTATGTGTGTCTATGATAGAGGAAAGGCTTTCTATGTTATTCCTGCAAATGCAATTGTTATTAAATTTAACCATGTAGTTTAAAGATACCACTAAATAAGTGGTTGAAAAATCTCTATAATGCATAACAATAGTGGACTAGATGTAGCAAGCAGGTCTTTGGTTTTGTGTTTTTCATATGATAAGGAACTATTGGGAAATTAACCCACAAAGGTGAAACAGCAACTTCAAAAGAATCTGTAGCTACTAAATATAAAGCACTGACAGTCTATTTGTAAAATTACACTAATCAAATGCTTCTCAACATTTGTAACATCTTTTCAGTATGAAATGAATAGATTTTGATTACTTTCTAATTTTCTACACAAGTGCATCTGAAGTTTCTAAGAGCAAGACGTAGTGAAACAGAAACAGACACAGGGAAACTGGCAACTGTTTTGTGTTTAGGAAGCAATCAGTACAGTGGATGCATGGGATTTCATTGCTGAAATCTGGATTTACAATTTGGTCTTCCAAAGCTGAGCTTATTTTTCTCTCTCCCTAAAGTGCAACACATCTCTGCCAAGGCATCAGTATATCTGAAAAAACAGGAGATACCCAGGCTAAACTGCAATGAGTTCTTGTGATAACACTGATGCATTTCTAACATAGAAAAAGTCCCATTTTCTGATGAAATTTTAAGAAGAAATCAATGTAACTTACTATAGTAAAGAAAACATGAAGAAAAAAATAATAATAAAAAATGAATAAATAAAAACGAAGCATTGGATCGTGTTATTCTAAATATGACAAAAAGGGTACAGTGACAGGAGTTTTGCAAGAAATTTTCTCAAAGTACAGGAGGAAGAGAAGAATTACCTATTCTTCATTTACCATGAAGTTATGAAGTAATGGACTTAAGTCTTTCTTACTGAAGATCAGATCATCATTTCTAGAGGCTAATACTTTTTGTCTTCATTAATGATGAATCAAAAATTATTTTTTTTTAATATTCAGCTTCATCTCATTTGCCACTCTGTTACAGCTATCAGTGCTTTTTTTTTTTCTTTTCTTTAAGCATACTTTGTTATATTAAAGGCAGCAATTATCAACCTACATGACATTTTTTAAATGTCAGGCATAGTTTATTTTGTCTGTGAAAACAAACCCAGGAAAATGAAATATTCAATAAGTCAGTCAGTGCACTTACCTGTTGTTGAGTCTCACAAGGAAAAATGAAATGCAATCATTGAAGCTACAGTATGTGTCTGATATTCTCAGCCTAGGATAAATCTTTTTTTTCTTATTACTTGCTACAATGCTTCATGTTTGAAATATATAGCTTGTCATCTTTGTTTCATTTTTCTTTATTTTTCTAGTCATCCGACTTCAGCCTATAACACCCATGCACATATTTATAAAAGGCTAATTGGTCCTTGTGTGGTTTTAGCAAAATCATTCTAAGCACATGAATGGATTTTCACAAGAGAGCTGTTAATTGACGCTTTGTAACTAGAGATATTACTTACTTGGTAAGAAGTCCGGAAGGCCTTCTCTATTTGATGTGATAAGACCAAACCTTACCAAAAGCACCTATACTTAATTAAAGCAATGTTCTTCCCATTACAGAATTTTCTGTACTGAACAGAAAGACTCCCATTGCTGAGAAGGAGACTTTTTAGGGCACTGTCAATTGATGAAATCTTTAAAATGTTCCTTTTCCTTTCTCTTTCACCTCTTGAAGTGTCAGTCTTTGCAGATGACTTAGCTACAGTATTTCATTTTTCAACATTTAATCTTCCAGCCCAGGTACTTCTATTTTTTTTTTTTTTAATTATTATCCTCATTTGAATTTCTCTTTCACGTTGAATTCATTGCTTTGTTCACATTAAGAAAAGTTCAAAGCACATTTGGACCTGAGCCATAGCTATTCTTTGACTTCCAGTAAAGTGTGCCTCTTCTTTTTCCTTACACTTTCATTCACAAATCTATCTCCATGCCACTTTTTTCTGTTTTCCTTATTTTTCTTTAACAATACCAATTATACTGGATTCTATCCAGAGTTTAACTTGTTGTTTTTTTTGGTTTTTTTTTTTCCAGTGTAACATAATTACCTGCATTCTGGTACTGTGGAAAAATTTGGTGAGTTATTATTTTGTATTACAGCATAACACTAAAATGAATATTTATTTTCTACCACTGAAATCCACGATTGGGCTGAGCAACTTCGGAGCAATTGATGAGCAACGCAAAACTCGCTGTAACCCTTAAAATCCAGCTGAGGCAATGGGTAAGTACATACTTTTCTTTGATGTAAATGTCATCTTTATGTAAGGAAATTTCACAAATTATGTCTTTACTTAATCCTCTGTATATATGTAGCGATGTACTTAATGAATGCTGCATCTACTCCAGTGTCAGTGTAAATGTCAGAGAGGCATCTTAAAATCCCTAAGATACAGAAGTGAGAATTAATTTTGCCTTAGTTAATTTATAAGATTTTTTCAATGCATAATCTGTCACACTGCAAGATATACTGCAAATCTTTATGTTACTGTCACATTCGGAGTTTTCATTTTACTAAACAATTAGTGCAAAAAAATCGACAAATTGTTCAAAATTTAGCAGTTAAAATTTGTCAGTCATTAAAATACAAGGTTATAGTACTGTTTCCATATTTTATCTATAGTTCATTGGCTTTCAGATTCATTTCAATAAATTAGCACATTCAGAACCCACTTTCAAGACACCTCTCTGAGTTAAACCATCCCATGTGGCAGATAATTCATGTTGGAATTCTCTCTGGAGGTTTAGTTCAATCAATCATGAAGCTAATGCAGAATGTAGCCCTTTGCTTAATAAGTCATATCATACAATGCACTCATGCACCAGTGCCCTGCCGTCATCCACAGATTGCTGGGAGCAGTTCAGGATGTTGATCTAGACTACAGTAATTCTAAATTATTTCTGCATATGGAAGAGAAGACTACTAGTGACAGCTCTTGGTTTTCTCTGGGAAGTTTATCTTAGTAGTGAATTAATTGTGTCCTCCCATAGGCCACTACATACTGTATTACATCAAAATAAAAGATTTCCTGTGAAAATCTTATTAAATTGCACTTTATGTGATGGTACTGCAGAAGGTATAAATACATATAAATAGTAGTTAATGGAAACTGTGTCAACATTATATATGTAAAATATACTAATCCTGAAAGAAGACTACTGTGTGGTTTTGTGTTTCAGAAAGGGGACAAAAAAATTTAAGAAAGTAACCTGCAGCTGATTAAAATATTTGTTCTAATGCTTTCTTAATAAAAGACTTTAAAGATGAGTGATTCTCTGATAAATTATGCATTTTTTATGGAACTTTTGTCTTGTACTGCAGATCTATCATCCATTAGTGTGAATCGGTGGCAACCAAACTCTATGTACTTCTTTAAAATTTATTTTTTACACATAAAAAAAGTAATCTGACATTTTATAATGGCCAGTTATGGGATGAAATATTGATGCCAAAAGCCAACATTTGTTTATGATATGTTGCTAACTAGTTCTCCAGTGAGTCACATGAAACTAGTTTGATGTTTCTTATTTCACCATGTTCTAATTTCTTATTAGTATTCCAAAATGAACTGCAATTGTTAAAAATATGATAATAATTTAGATGTCGCCAATATCTTTGAACTTCTCTCTAAGATAAAGTTGCTCTTTTAGCTCTCTGGGAAGCATTGCATGTTGTATTCTGAAAATGTGGAATATCTGGCACTTTGAAAACTAATTATTTTATGCTATTTTATTTCCTTCTTTTCTAAAATTTCACCTACACACATTATTACTTGCAAGATAACCTCAACTCTCCTTACAGCTTTCATTACTAGATGCAAGTCCTACCAGACAGAGAAACAGGCATCCTCAAAACTTCCAGACCATCAAAATTTCAGAGAAAAGCATGGAAATATAAGATTTCAGAGCCTGCAATTGTAATATAAGCAATACCAATGCTATTTTCTTCTTCTTTTTTTTTTTTTTTTTCCCCTACCAAATCTTATGATTTTCTGGTTTAAAACTTTAATGCTAATATTTCTTAATCTTTTTTGCTATTTGATTAACAATGGTCCATCTTCTTCCAGAAGACGTTTTGGCAAATGTTTTACTATCACAAATGACTCCTGGGTTAATTTGTCTGATTGAACATTTCAAAAGAGTAGACATAATATGCTTGCACTAGCATCTCAGAGAGATTTCCCAAGATGAAATAAATGTAAATTCTGCAACATTATTTCCTACCCTTTCTAAAAACATGTAACAATAATAATATTTTAATAATGATCACTATTCACTGGCCCCTGTTGCAGTGTCATGTATTTTAAAAAGCGTAACAATTTACTTTGGAACAATACTTCTGTTCAAATGGATCTGTGCTAGCTTCAAAATCTTATCTCATCCAGAGCTGCAGGGAAAAAGTCATTTTATATCATTCGAATCTGCACTCTCATCTTGCAGAGACTCACAGCATTCTGCTTCTCAAAAAGACAAGTATTTAAAAGCTTTAAAGTATTGAGTTGTTACATAGAATTATTTTAGGTCATTTAATGCTAGAAAAAGTTAGTCTTACGGCAAGTAAAATAGCAAAGACAAAATTTCAAGGAAAAATATCTACTAAAATTTCCTTTTGTATAAAGCAGAGAGACGCATGTGTCCTGTGTGCACAGAAAATGAATGCAAAGTTATAAAGCTTTTTTTGACACTTTTTTTTTCTTTTTTTGACTTGCATAGTTTGTAGCTTATTCACCCCAAAACTTCTGTTTGTAAGATTTTGCAATATATACTGTTCTCTTGTATTCCCTAGCTATGAATCATAAAAGGCAGTGAGATAGAAGTGACAAATTGCTAAGTCACATGGAAACTATATTCCTCATTTCTTTTTGCTCACCTCATTTTCACTCTGCTAGTTTGTCTATCTCAGGTTAAACTTTGAACACTTCACAGTTCTGCAAATCTTCAAACAGCTTCTTTTTTTTTTTTCTTCTAAAGCAGGATGCTGTAAAAAGCAATGCTCCTCTTGAACAACTGCAGAATTTCTTTGCTTATATTTAAAATCAAAATGGAGTCTTCTCAAAGTCTAAGTTAGATTGTACATTCTCCAAGAAATACAAGTTATATATGCATGGAAATATTAAGACTAATTTAACTGTGGTTTTCAGTTGTATCTATATTATCTTTGCTTTCTGGCAAGCCATTAGACACAGTTACATTACGATCTTACACTGCAAGACTTCCTCCAAACAATAATTCTGCCCTCCATTCTTCAAGTCATGAATTTTACGAAGGCACTGGATCCAGAATGACTGATTCTACAACCTAAAGGTAGAAGATAATACTCTTTTTTTTATGGCAGGAAAACATCTATAATGAGATGTTTTACAAACCTCTGGTTCTGCTTTCATTGAAGCTGTTCTATTTGCTGTTTGTTCAAATGCTTCTGCTGTTTATCTAGCACAGTATACTCCTTCAAGTGCCACCTATATCTCAACTCATAAATGGTTCCCTACAATTATTTCAGAGTAAGCTGTCAAGTTTTCTGCAAAATGACTTGTGTTCTTCTTAAGGATGGTAATATCAATAAGGTGATAAAACTTCAGTCATTATTCCTACATTGAACTTCATAAATGGCCCTTAGGTATTTAAGATTGTTCTAAGTCTGGTATATGCTAAAAGTGAAAATCTGCTTGAAAAATATCCAGAAGTAAATTTTCTCTTGTGTAATCCAGTTTTCTTTATGGAAAAAGGTGTGAACATATCTAGAGACTCCACATAAAACTTGTGAAGTTATGTGGGTTTTAAATGATACACAGAACTGGCACTTTCTACACAGAGGTAAATTTCCCCCTGTAATAAAATAATAGAGTATCTTGTGTCAGTTTGGAATGTGCCTAGCACAGCAAGGGCTTGATCCTGATTACTAACCTCAATATTATTTGCTTTATTTTGTTATTACTTCTAATCAAATCATATAAATAACTCTTACTGTTCTCTTCTAAACAGATCACTGAATTTGATCTGCATCAAATAATATATGCTTTCTTCTCATAAACATTATGTCAAATAGAATGGCAAAATCTTAAGTATTGATGATTTATAGTTATTCAAGCAATTAATATAAACAAAAAATCACAGATTCATAGAATAGTTTTGGTTGAAAGGGGCTTTTAAGATCACTTAGTTCCAACCCCCCTACTATAGGCAGAGATATCTCCCTCTACACAAATATTTAGTTTCATTTCCAAAATGTGTTTATGGATCCATATACTCTAAGGTCAATGAAATTCAATAAATTTTCTGTCTTCTCTAGGTTATTCAGACCTACTCTCACATTTATAATATTCTTCCATTTTATAATATACAAATTATTATCATTTCAATTACTGTGTCTCAAAGAAAAGAAAAACATGAAAACAGTAAGATAGATGAGTTAGGATGATTTTCACTTTGTCTTTTCAGGAGAAAGTGCAGTCTTCCCTCTTCACAGACAGTATATGATCTTGGCAGAGAGCATCTGGTTAGCTCATGAAACCAATGGAGAGTCCATAGTGTACAGGCTATGCTGGCATAGAGTGCCCATCCTGGAGTACTGCAACCAGTTCTGGAGCCCCCCACACAAGGACATGGAGTTGTTGGAGCAGGTGCAGAGGAGGGCCACAAAGATGATCAGAGGACTAGAGCACCTAGGTGCATGAGGACAGTCTGAGAGAGCTGGGGCTATGAGGAGACCTTATAGTGACCCTCCAGTACCTGAGGGAGGTCTACAGGAATTCTGAGAAGGGACTTTTAAGAAGGGCATGTGGCAACATGGTTTTAAATTGGAAGAGGGTAGGTTTAGACTGGTTGTCAGGAAGAAATTCTTTACTGAGTGTGGCGAGACACTGGAACAAGTTGCCCAGCAAGGCTGGGAAAGCCCTCTCCCTGGAAGTATTTAAGGCCAGGCTGAATGGGGCTTTGAGCAGCATGGTCTACAGCAGGAGATTTGGAACTAGGTGATCTTACTTAAGGGTCCCTTCTATACTATACCCCAAACTATACTATGATTCAGTGATTTGTACAATCACACGTAAAAATTGTTTGTATTTATTCTCCCCTGATGTCAGCCTATTTGTGAAGATGAAGGAGAGGAGAATGATCTCAAGAATGTGTGAAGAAGTGATTTCTAGGCTGCAGAATACAAAAGAAAACAAAAATAAGGCAAGGACCTTAGACTCTTCAGCTTTAACTGAGGGAGAAGGGGTGGATGACAAAGGTTAGACAGGAACAAAGACCAGACAGCCAGACCATAGAGATGACAGAAGACCACAGAGAAATAAGCAAAGTTTGCTGCTGTCTAAAAAGTCTTTGAACAGGTTCAAACCAAGACTGCATGCAAGAACATTCATTCAGGGAAGAATTGTTTATAAAGTTTTTATTGCTGTGCCATTATTCAAAAATTTCTCTTTAAAGATTATACTCCAATCAGTATTCTCTTTCCAGCTTAAAAGCCAGTGTTACGGCTCTTCTACAAGAGCTCACCAAGAGAGAAAGTTCTAAGCACATCTACTTCAAAGATTTGGCCAAGTCAGTGTTCCATCACATCCAGCTTAAGTTTGAGTTTCATAGGTATTCACATAGAGGAAACTGTCCATGTTCATCAGAGAGCTACACTGCTTAAGAGTGGGACAGAAAACTCAGTCAAGGACAGATTTCAGCAAAATCAAGATTGTTTTTCTCTGGGATCCAGGTTAACTCTGATGTGGTTGTCTTGGATACATCTGTGCAGTTCTTCACTGTCTTATACAGGTGGAAGTTCACTCAGTAGGTAAATTATTCAGGATATGCAGTTAGAAAATCCATACAGCAAATCAAAGAAGGCTGTGAAATACAATGTGACAAAATTATGTCTTTACTGTTAGTATGAAAATGTATTAGTCATTTTCATCTGTTGTCTTAAAGCTATTTATAGGTTCCCCATCCAGGCCTATTGAGGGTTAAATACCTAACATCATTTTAGAATCAAATGATACCAGTTATTAAACAAAAACATTGAACTCAGTTTAAAGGTGAACTTTGTGGAGCTGTGTAAGAACTTTATCCCATTTCCTGTATCTGTAGCCTCCACATGAATGAGAACATCTATCATTTCCTTCAGTCTACAGTACAGCAGCACATTCTCTGTCCTATTTCTAGCCAGAGAGAATTGAAACTCAAGGGCAAACAAACCCAGTTGGAAACATCTGAATAAGTTCCTAATGGATGGTTGTTATCAAAGCACTCCCATTTTGCCATCCTCAGACAATTTTCCGTTTTAGATGGCAGCCTTTTTTTTTCCTTTCCCAGCTTCAATAATTAGCATTTAATCTTACTGGTGTTTCCTAGTGCTCTCTCTAGGGTCATGATACTAGTAACATTGGTTCTATGGAAAAAAATTCATTTACTTATCAGAAATGTATTCAGGTAGTGATAAGAATTCTGCGCAGCTGAAGGAAAAAGTGAGATAGCTGAAAGCTGAAGTATCTTGGATTTGGGACAAAGAAGAGGATGAGATGAATACTATCAGGTTTTTTTACCTTGTCCCAAAACACAAGGTGTATAGGGCATGTTCCCTCGTGGGGGTTACATGGAGAAAATCTCCAAGAATCTACCAGGTAGGATGCATCTACACTGCTGCTGGGAAGACTCTCTCCCAGGGGATTGCCAGGTTTGCTCTCCCAGCTTGTGGCACTAGTCTTCTCTCCAGTCTGTCTTTCCTCTCAGCACATCATTTGCATTTCCAAGGTTTAATTTTTCTACAGTTTACACAATAGTTGACTGTTGTTTCTTTATATATCTTCCAAAATATTAGTTATCTTCGATTTTGCTGATGGTTAGTGAATCTAACAAATACCTTATGAAAAATAGATTAACAAGTCTTTTCCTGAAATTTATTCCTCCTTTTAAAATGCAAGTAAAACTGTCAAGTGATGTAAGTTCTTAATTTATTCAATTGCACTGTCTTTTAAACAAACGTAAATACCCAAATTCCTGCATCATTTTTGAAGCAGAATGTCAGTGTCACAATCATCAAACTATTTTTCAAAAAACGGCATTATGTCTTCCCAATCACTTTCTCAGTAATTAAATTCTTTAGTTTCTTTAAAGAGGTACAGTGAAGTCTAAAGAGTCTGAAGATTAAATTAGTAGAACCCAGATATTGAATTTCTTCTCTTTGCGTTTTAGAATTACACGTGACGAAACAGGGAAAATATACTATTAAATATATATACATATATATATAAACACTGAGGTGTATTTGAGGAAATATTTCAGGTTTCTTCTCAGAAAATTCAGTTGCAGTCTATATAAAATGTTGTTTGGATAAAAATGAAACAAACCAGAAACAAAATCAAAAACAAAAACTGCTATTGTGCCTAGAGTAAAACTGGAAATATGTAAGAAACAAGCTTTTTATTTGGGGTTCAGGAATAAATGAAATGAACTAATGCATATGCTTGGTAAAGCACCAAGCTCAGTTCAGGTTTTTTCATGTTTAATGTCTCCTTGATATCAGTACTAGCAAATTCTATCTTGCATGCATTCACAGTATTTTTGTATATCAAGATGAAAAGCATGAACAAAAATCTCAACTCACACATTGTTTTTTGAGAAATATATCCAATGCTCAAGCTTCTCTGTGTATTTCATAAAATCTTAATAAATAATGTTACTTGCTACTCCATAAAATTCTGGAGAAAAATGTAATTGCCTAAGCAATTTCACAAAGGAATCTCATTCCCAGCTTGGGAGGAGCAATTTTTGTCCTTCAAAAATTTTTCATATTTTATTATTTTTATCTTAGAACATAGGGCTAATCGTTTTTCACAGAAGGTTAGTGCTCATCCAATTTCATGGGGTTATTGGTTCATATCACAGATGTAAAAAATGCAAGTGTTGGTTATTTCATCTTTTCTAAAAATACAGACTACTGCAGGACAGAGTAATGGCATTTGGCTTATCTCTCAAGCACAAGTATAACTTGGAGACCACTGGTGCATTTTAGGAAAATAGTACCAATTTCTCATGTAAAACGCCAGTCTCATTACAGCATTCTCTCAGCTGCAGTCCTCCTCAATGGAGTATTAATATCAAGTGCTTATATTCTTTCAGTAAGTAAAATATATATGCAACATTACTGAGGTTTTTCTAGCTATTGATAGGTAACCTGAGGTCAGCTCTCCATCTCTTCGAGCTCAGAGGAGGTATGATTTTACCACGGGAGGGAATGAGATTCAAGAGACAGAAACAAGTGAGACAATGTCTTTTGCCTTTCATTAGATACTCAGATAGTGAACAATAGAGAGATTAACCTTGCCTACACTTAAATGTCTAAAAATGAGGTGCAGAGTCTGAGGAACTACATTTCCTTCATTTGGGAATTTCAGTTTAGTGTTACAACAGTGGAACTAATTTTAACATGAATCTCACTTATTTTAAACCGGAATGGAAAGCAAATTGGTATGTCCAGCTGGAAAATGATTCCTCTATTAGTGTTTAAGTTTCAGTCATACTTTAGTAATCATTGTATGCCAATAAAAATTCACATAGTTAAAGATATCTGGAAAGGAGAGCAAAGAATTTGGGATCTGCTAGTATAAAATACTCCCAAAAAACAATGAAGAAATTCCACAATTTTCAGACCAAAAAAGAATGCAATAATTATGTATACATAGTAACTAGTTTATCACTGAATCACAGAATTGTAGGGGCTGGAAGGGATGTTAGAGATCATCAAGTCCAATCCCCCTGCCAAAGCAGCTCCCTAGCCCAAGTTGCACAAGTAGGCATCCAGAGAAGGAGACTCCACCACCTCTCTGTGCAGCCTGTGCCAGTGCTCCGTCACTGCACTGGGAAGAAGTTCCCACACACATTCGCGCAGAACTTCCTATGCATCAGTTTGAGGCCATTTCCCCTCATCCTATCACCACACACTGCTCAGAAGAGTAACAGGAATAGAGTGCATGTTTCTTTGTTTATAATGGGCTCAGTAAATAATATTTTTTATATTAATTGCAGAATGTTTCTTTCATTTCAGGATGATAATGAAGCCTGTATATAACAGCAGCCATTACACTGTTTTCTGCTTTCTGCTAGCCCTTCTCAGGTTGAATGTAGGCCGAAGAGATCATGGATGTCAGCAATGAACATATGTCCCTGGATTCAAGTCCTGCCTAAGTATGATAAAATTAGGTGCAAAGTAGCATTAGCTTGAGCTCCAAACAAACAAACAAACCTCCAAGACATCATGCAGATACTTCTCAGGAAATCCAAATCAATTTGAAAACAAAGTTTATTTTCAAAAGTCTATGTTTTGTAAAAGTAACCCAATTAATCCTGGCCTAGAGATTTGGCATTTGAATCGAGTTCCATGCATTCATTGCTAAGATATCTGCTGACATTATTAAGACAAAAGTGCCAATTAATTCTGTTACCAGTAGGAAATGACTAGAGATAAGGTTTTCTGGTTTTTATTGTTTTTGTTTTGTTTTGTTGTTGTTGTTTGTTTTATTCATAGTATTTAGACTTCTTTCTGTTTTTCTAGTAGCCATAAATATTATTGCTAAATTTTATTGCTTTACAATAACCAAACTGTGAACTCTGTAACAAAAAGTCACAATTTAAAGGAGCAGAAATACAGTTATTTCTTTCACGTCGAAAAGCCAGTAAAAATCTATGTTCCTGTGATTTACTTTGGTTAGGAGAATAAAAGTAATGATGGAGCTTTGTTACTTTGAAATAAGCCTATTCTCATGTACATGAGGCATTGAAAGAAACAACAAGAAGGAATTCTACAGATAGACATATCAGACTAGTCAGGCCAAAGAGAGCTTACCTCCTCTGCAAAATGGAAAAGGAGAACTGACTAGAACAGAAACTGAAGACTGTATCTTTCCCTCAGTCTTCACTGACAGCCAGGATTCTCATATCCATGAACTTCACATCCCTGAATCTGAACCACTAGGTGGGAAATACAACTCATGAGATAGTATGTGCATTAATCCATGGGGCTGGATGACATGAAACTCAGTGTCCTAAGGGAGTTTGATGATGTGGTTGCCAAGCCACACTCCATTATATTTGAAAAGTCGTGACTGCTGGGCAAAATCCCCAGAAACTGGAGAAAGGGAAACATTGCTCTTATTTACAAGAAAGGGAGGAAGGAGGACCCAGGGCGCTACCGGCGGGTGAGCCTCATCTCTGTGCCTGAGATCATGAAACAGGTCCTCCTGGAAGCTATGTTAAGGCACGTGAGAGATGAGCGGGTGATCTGAGACAGACAGCACGGCTTTACCAAGGGAAGATCGTACCTGAGCAATCTGGTGGCCTTCTGTGATGGAATGATAGCATCGGTGGACAAAGGGAAAGTAACTGATGTCATCTACCAAGATTTCTGTAAGGGTTTTGACATGGTCCCCCACCACATCCTTATTTCTAAATTGGAGAGAGATGGATTTGAAGGGTGGACTATTCAGTGGATAAGGAATTGGTTGGAAGGTTACATTCTGAGGGTTGTGTTCAATATCCAGATGGAGGCCAGTAACAAGCAATGTCACCCAGGGGTCTGTCTTGGGCCCAGTACACTTTAACATCTTTATCAGTGGCATAGATGATGGGATTAAGTGCACCCTCAGCAAGTTTGCCAACGACACCAAGCTGAGTGGTGCAGCTGATACAGCAGAAGGAAGTGACAACATCCAGAGGAACCTAAACAAACTTGAAAGGTGGGCCTTTGTGAACCTAATTAGACTTAACAAAGCAAAGTGCAGGGTTTTGCACTTGGGTGGAGGTAATCCCAGGTACGTATAGAAACTGGGAGAACTCCTGAATGTAGCCCTGCTGAGAAGGACAGATGGGTTGTGTTTGATGAAAAATTGAACATGAGTCAGCAGGGTAAGCTTGCAGCCCAAAAAGCCCATGGCATCCTAGGTTCCATCAGAAGGGTGGCTGTCATCAGCCCAAGGGAGGTGATTACTCCCTTCTACTCTGCTCCCGTGAGGCCCCAGCTGGAGTACTGTGTCCAAGGCCGGGGACCCCAACACAAGTAAGATGTGGAGTTTTTGGAGAGGGTCCAGAGAAGAGCCATGAAAATGATCCAGGGACTGGAGTACGTCTCTTATGTAGATAGACTGAAGGAACTGGGGTTATTCTGCCTGGAAAAGAAAAAGCTAAAGAGAGACCTCATTGCAGCCCTCCAATACTTAAAGGAAGTTTATGAACATGGGGTAAATAAACATTTCATAAGGGCAGATAGCAGTAGGATGAGGGGAAATGGTGGTAAACTAAAGGAGGGGAGATTTAAATCAGATGTTAGAGGAAAGTTTTTTTACTGAGAGTGGCGAGTTGCTGGAACCAGTTACTCAAAAAGGCTGTGAATGCCCCATCCCTGGAGCTGTTTAAGGCCAGGTTGGTTGGGGCCCTGGGCAGTCTGATCTAATACTTGATCTAGTGATGGGCAACCCTCCCTGTGGCAGAGGGTTTGGAATTCGATGTTCCATATTCTTAGATATGTATCAATTTCCAAAGCACCTAGTAGGCAGGAACAGTGCAGATCATTGTGATCTGACAGCACAGCAATAATAATAATAACAACAACAACATAGTGATTATATGGAGCATATTTTATACTGAAATAACTGTACAAATATTAACAAATTAAGACAAACTAATGGTATTCCTTTCCTATCTCACAATACTAATAGAAGCATATTGCTTCCCTGTCTACTTTTTCCTGTTCTTAGCTCTTTGCTTTTGAGTATATTATGGTAAACTTCAGAGATCAGTTTGTAAGACTAAGAAAGATGCATGCAGACACAATGTGTTTTACAAACCAGATGGTAGACAACAGTCCTTAAAGTCAGGTATATCATAAAGTTTACACTTGTGGGACATTGTGAGTTAAACATTAATGGAACCAAAAGAAATTCAGATAAAATTAGAGCTGGTCAGAATTATTCTTAGAGTAGTTTAATGTCAGAGAATGTCAGTCTCTCAAAAATCATCAAACATGCAGTCCTGTTCACATGCTGGGATTTTCTGAGGAGGGAAAGCCTGAAGATAAGGCTCAAGGACATCCAGAGCCCTTAATTCTGAGTAGCCCAGTAGGTTTAAGGGTCCAGAGATTTACAAAATAGTGCAGCAATTTCTCTTTGAGCCCAGAGCTGAAAAATTATGAATCCTTGAGTATTTTACACTTTTATTCTAGTTTCTGACTGTGTCCTTGAGATGTTGTCCCTGACTGTTCACACTGCCTGCACACTTGAGCCTGCTGACTCATGATCTGACTTCTGAAACCAGGGTAAGGCAGCTGGGTCTGCTAGTGGGGCTATCTGGAGATAAAAGAAATGGAAAGAGTTCCTTTCCATTGTTCCCTAGGAGCATACTGTAGTCAATGCCATCTGGTGCAGGAAGTTCCAACTGAGCTGAGTTTCAGCAGAGATAAGAAGAGCATCGGTGAAAAATTATTTGACATGTGGACTTTGATCTCAGTGAGGACAGCCAAAAGTTGTCCAATCCTACATTACTGAAATCCCGGAGAAAAGAAATTGAATCAAATCTTTGGAACTTCTAGATGGAATTTCAGGTTTAAAAGAAACATTCTATATTATATATTTAAATAAAAGTGTTTGGGGTTTTATTTTCTTGTTTGTCTATGTGAAAATTTAAATTATCTGTCATTCATTTTAAAGCACATTATTTCTGTCCAGAATGTCAACATACTAGAAGGAATTATTTCTGTTTTCCAACAAAACTTAATTCAATGTATTCAGTAAACATAATGGTAATGATTTCCCTTTCCCAGATTCAGAATTTCTTTAGGACATTGAAAGTGAGGCAGCTAGAGGCAAAGAGTTTTTTGGAGGAGATGCCATATAGATCAGTTGCTACATCATTGCACTAAACAGTTAGGGAAAAGAAATAAACAGTCATTGACTTTTTTTGAAGACAGAAATATTGGAGGACTACTAGGTGTAATAACTCTTATGCTTTTTCTTTTATCTCAGGATTGCAGAAGTTTCCCTGCTGGATCTAGTGTCCTGGACAGTTTTAAATTTGCCTGAGTAATTGTGCTCTATTTACATTATTGTTTATGGTTTCAACTACATAAGTTATTTATCATTTCATTTTATACAGTGCTACTGTATTACTAATAATTTAATTTTGATTCTTTCATTCCTATGTGTGTTTAATTACCCAGAACAGGAGAAGGAAAAATTATGATTTTCTTTTGGAAGTGTGTACAAACTAAACTCAGATGAGGATTAATAAAAGTCATCGGGGCGGGGGGAGGATGGACACTGATTTTAGCAATTTGCTTACATGGTTACTCAGGTAACTACAGGCTAGACTGCCAAAAATGGTTTCATGGTTTATTTTTCAAACTAAGGAATCAAGTAAATTAAGGTGTTCACATGGAAAATTCAGAGACAATCATGACAAAAATAGGACTTTAAAGCATGTGATATAAGAGAGTACCATAAAAGTAGCACACAGACCAACATTTAAATATACTTCTCTGATATGATGGCTTTTGGAATGGTTCATATCTAGATTGATAGAAACATTCTACAATGAAAACACAGATGAAAAACTAATAGCTGCAGAAATTATTTCAGGAAATTGAAAGTCTAAAACTAAGTTGAGCATTTCTTAACTTTATCCTTATAATTGGATTAAAACCATTTGAGAGTTTTGATTCACTCTCTTTGTAAACTTTTGAATAACACCTTATTCACTAGGTGGGTGGGAGCTTAAGCAAGCAGACACTGTAGAACACTTCTTAAAAGTTCAGATATAACTGCCAAGATTTATTTCTTATCATTTCAGTTTCACTACCAGCTCTAGTTTGCTAGTAAGCCTCTTGGACAAACCTCACAACATAGTGCTACTCTTGCTATACTTTCACTGCCACCTTGTGTAACCCCAATTTGTCCTATATTTTGCATGAGAAAATATGGCAAGGAGCCATTATTTCTATGTTCCTATAACGCTGAGCAAAATAGCACCCAGTTGGCTTTTCTGCAACATGCTCTATAAATACTAAGTACAAATATCACAATGATTGTTGTTATACTGTGGTTATTATGTTTATTACTATTATTGCTATTATATAATGACATACTTAACATCTGTAAGTCATTACATGTGCCCTGAACTCCTGTTATTCTGTAATATAACATCTCAAGACTACATCATATGCATGCTGATTATTCTATTCATGTGCTTATGCAGTGGTGTTTAAAGATGCATTTGAAGTATACCTCCACAGTACCAAAACTAATCAGCATATATTAGTAGAATATAATTAAAAGCCCATATACATCTCTATTTCTGCATTAATTCCCTAGATATGTTGACTTTCTGGAAACACCCTTACTTTAATCAAGCTGGTTGATCCTGTTGCAAAGCTGCAAGAGTCCATTTGGCTGATAATCCAGGGATAGGAGCCAGGCTGGCAGAGCAGTACCTCACCAACATAGACACACATCTATGGCATGCCCATATACATCTGCAGTAACCATTCAGGACTGAGAGCCAACAGGGCTGTGGCCAGGCACAGTTACACCTGCAGTGTATCAAGGGCAGAGTGGGATGGGCTTTAGGAATTAGACCCAGGTGAGGCTATCCAGCTTGGAGGAGGTCCTCTTCTCAGGGCTCCATGCAGATCTATGTGTCCAGTGACTGTTCTGTTCCAGCATTCACAGCAAGCACCTTCAGCTAAACCCTGCATGGAGCACAAACTTGGTGTATTCAAGGTTAATACATGTACCTGGAGGTTTCCTGTGGGATTATCTGGATTTAGCTCATGTGTGCTCTAACTTGCTAGTCAGCTCCTACTGAAAATGGGAACTCATTCCCATGTAGTCCCAAGAACAAAATAAAACCCAAAATGTTGCTTGAAATGTTTGGGAAAGGATAATGGAAAAAGAATGATTAACCCAAACACTGATGTAGTGGTGGGTCACTGCAGCTGCCTGAGAACGTAATAGAACACATGAACATAAATGTAATAATAAGTAAATAAATGTTCATGTGTTCATAATATTGTTTTCCTTGTTTCTTGTCCTGTTTCTTAACCAAACAACAAGCATCTAGAAGAAACTATTTCCAAACTTAGGGAATCTACTTAGCCCTCTGGCTTTTCTGTCACCTCCCAGTCCCACCTGTACCCATCACTAACCTCCCCAGCTCTTATGCCACCGTGCTGGGCTATCCAAAGAGCTTCTAATTGTGGTATTTTCTCCTCTTCAGTCATTCCAAAAGCCCTTAACAACAGTATAAACCTCTTCCTGTTGAATTTAGTTTCTATCTTCCCTTCTTCACGCCCTATCCCCTTATAAGCAACTGAAAGAATCAGAGGAAAAACCTGAATTTTGCAATAGTTCACAATTCTTTAAGCACTTGGTAGACTCAATTCTGAGATAGATGATAAAGTTTGTGCTGATTTGAGTCCAATTATAATGTCAGCTGCCTTAGGAAATCTTAATTCAGAAGGTAAACTGGAAGGGGAGAAAATAATGCAGAGAAAGGGAACAGCTTGTGCACTCCTACATATGTGCAAGAGCCCAGATGCACAAATTTTATTTGTAACTAGTGAAGTTTGGTAGCTTTAGGTGCTTGGGGGTTTAATGCGAATGCAGAGTAGGTGAATAGTATTGTCCTCACAGTCTTGTGTTTGCTATTCATACCACCTTTCTAAACATGGGTGAACATAGCTATAAATATTTTCATTGAGAAGTGAGAAGAAGAACACGCATATATATGTCAGTAGGCAGATAATTTGTCTGAACTCTTGGCTTTAGAGATAAATTCATAGGTCACCTTCTGATTAAAATAAGAAATCACAGAAAGTAAGGGGGACTAGGAAGTCACAGCTGTTGTTCCTGATACTGCATTTAGTCTTCTCTAATTGTAGTATCTTGGAATTATACTCAGCTTCTTCTGTGTTCCATGGTATCTTTTGTGGATTTGGGCCTTTATAACCTGATTTTTTTAACAGCATTATATGAGATGCTGAGAAGTATATACTTGTAATATTTCAGCTATGAAGCTCGATATGGACTTTTAATGTAATACTGTGCCTTTGATCTGTGCTGATATATATTTGATTTTAAGCTAGTTGGAATTGGATGAACGACTAGAAATTGCATGAACAAAATCTACTTATTTTTCCTCATCTGAATTGGACTCATTGACTTAAAAAAGATGTGCAGTTAAGTTAAATTGCATACTTTCTACTCTCAATTTCTTTCCATGTATGTGAAGTTTAAAAGTTTCTACTTTAACAAATTTGTAAAACACCTTTATGGTATGAACATCTCTTAGCCTATAAATACTTTTTCAATAGTTCTTTGATAACTCTTTACTTGAAATCTTCTTTAGTTTAATTGATTTTTTATCTCATACAACATTTTTGTATTGCTTATATTTTTAATATTTATTGTACAGGAAGTAAGATTAATGAGTATTCCAGAAACTTCACATTCTTAAATAGATTTATTGATTTTCAAGTTTTAACTCTGTAGAAACTATAGCTCTTTGATAGCATATTCAGGATAAAAACATTAGTTGCCAAAAAAGAAGAAAAAAAAAGTGTGATTTAAAAGGAAACAATAGAAACATCTGTAATTTTCCAGGTATACCATGAAAATATCAGATAACTTCTGGATGCTATGGTAGAAGTTTCTTCTGCAAATTAAATCTAAGTGTAAAGCCATTAAGGAAATGAAAAAACTTTCTGTAATAAGGTTGTTTCAGAAGACATTAAAACATTTTACAATGAAATAAAATTAAAAGTATTATATTACTTATTAACCAGGCATCACAACTACCTTAATATTTTTATTCATATATGAGTGTTTTTATGTGGTAATGTGATCTATAAAATCCTTTTAAAAATAAGAATGTTTAAAATTTAATCATATAATATATATGTTTAGAATTTACTGCTTGTTTAAGTGTTCTTCTAAAACAGGGTCTTACAGCTTTAGAAAGCTTCTAAAGCTTTCAATTTCTTACAGCCTTGACATTTCGTCTGCATCTGCTGATATCATCAGCCTGTAACACTTAGAAGAAGGAAGCTCCATTTCCAAGCATAGGGAAGAGTGGTTATGAATTCAGTATGCCAACAGAGAAATTCTGACAGAGGTCAAGTATCTTGTATCCTATTAGTATGTAGGACTAGTATAAGTATTCCAGAATTTTTTAAGTCATCCCAGTTCAGCTTTAGGAGAACTTCTGGACCCATCTGTTTTTAGGTTTAAA